>OZ004640.1:9636025-10236025 GCA_963924495.1 Nemapogon koenigi | reverse complement strand
AATCGTATTGTATCGGGAAACTGATATGACAGACATATACTCGCACTGAGTATTATTGAATGCAAATTGATTTGATCGACCTCAGTAATTGTACAGGGCGCGGTGAACTGCTCTATATTGACGTGGAAATGTTGATTTTGGGAAAAATATTTTACAAATTGCGTCATGTTTGTTTGGCAGACTAAAAGTGGCATTTCTCGACGCTTAGTTTGAAGAGTCAGGAATCAAATTCAATCTCAAAAAAATACAATGGACAGCCAACAATACTATACCTATAACTTATTAACAGCACAGATATTTCGATCCTGGATCTCGGCCATTTACCAATGGGTTTTTTAAATAAAAACTTATGTAGGTACCTACATAATCCGACAAACCACATTTAGGGAAGTACATAACATATCACTGACTTAGAGGCTTTTCATCTAAATATACCTCAACAGAACTGGCCACTCGTTACTGGTCACATATACCATCGGCTAAAAGAGTTGGTTTTCCGCTGGGTACCCTGAAACCGTAACGTTTTGGGAGCTGTAAGGCAACCCGTGAAGAAAGAAAAAAAAAACTTTTTTAAACTTTTGTGCTTAACGTAAGTTTACAATACTTATTAAATTTTTTTTAGAATAAAATAGCTTGAATATTGTACTTTTGCTGAAAAATTGTTATATTTTTTACAAAATTTATGAGAAATAGACAAAATAAATAAACTTCCATGGCTAGCTGCATGACCACGTAAAATATGCCAAGCAATATTCAACCTAAGCATTCGCCCACCGGAGTGCAAATCGTATTTTTTATCTAGATTGAGTACTCAAATACTTCACAATACTTCTTCAAATATCTTCTCTTCTACGGGCGAAGCTGGAACGGAAAGCTAGTGAAATATAATTGCCGTTTAAAAAAAAGTGTACCGACTTCAAAAATTATGCACTGAAAAGTGTGCTTTTCAAAAGCAAATGCACAAGTCACTATAAAAAAATACAAAAATCGCTTTAAGTGTGCCTATAAAATTTGAAGAGTTCTCGATTTCTCCAGGATCCCATCATCAGATCCTGACCTGATGACCATGGGAGCACCCTGAAGTATACCCTTTCAAACAAAAAAAATATTCAAAATTAAATTTTGCGTCTTCAAGTAATCGGGGAACATACATAAAAAAACATAAAAGATTCCGACGAATTGAGAACATCCTCCTTCTTTTTTTGAAGTCGGTTAAAAAGAAGATGACGACATACTTTACGAGTAAGTAAATGTCGAAAAGAATTTATTTATGAACTAACTCACTGTCAAAAATAATTGCCTACAAAAAATGTTCAATATCCAACATTATTGTATCGGAAGCCTCAAATCCCTTTATAAGCGGCAAATTACACTTCAATATTCATAAATATTTCCATTTTTATTCTCTCAAAACATTACACTCAAAGGAAAATGTAGGGAACGTTCTATAGTTTGTTTTGTACCTTTTACAAATTCGAGACGTGAATACAAACACTTTGCGTGGCTACAAAATAATATTTTCCCCGCCGCGTCGGTCCCTTAGCAAGATTTAAAGTCCGTTTCGCGAAACTCAAAGGACGATGGAGTTTATGAAACGTAAAAAAGGCAAGCCCTCCTGTTACCCAATAAAAAGGTCGTTAAAACTTAATTGCGACATCGTTAAGGAATTAATTTGTCGATTGGAAGCTATGTATGGGGAGTGAAGACATTTATTTGTCAAATTCAATTTTTATAGGTTTTCTACCTACTAAATTCAATCTCTTCTAGTAGATACATTTCTTCTCAGTTGTCTCAGGGGTAGGCAGAGAGAAGAGATGACCACTTCCCTCCATTCTTATATCTATATATATCCATAGGTTGTTCTACTTATTATATTCTACTTTTGGTTAGCATGTCAACACATATATCCGTTCAACCCACAGAACTATCTTTCACGCGTTCTCGTACTTATATCAACATTCATCTCTCTTTTTTATAAAAAGATAAAACCAATTTCTCTCAACAGCATAAATCTTACTAGTTCAGTATGAAAATTACATACAAAAATAAGATTTATTCATATAATAGTAGTTTATGAAACGGGTTCATAATAGGGGTAATTAAAACACAAGTGGATTTTTTAATAGCATCCACGAGTGTTTTAACTCCAAGTTATGTGCCCGTTCATACACTACTTTATCTAATCCCATGCAATGGGTATTTTAAATAATTGACCTATTTCTTAATCGACAAATTGGCGGCAAACCGCGGTTAACTGCGCATGCGCGTTAACTGTCAAGAAACTCGCACACGCGCGTGTCGATATTTTCATAGAGTTTAATGTGGCTTGTATAAGACGTATCCTCTACCCTTTCTGCATTTAAAAAAATTACGATATCGTTTTTGTATGAAAACATCGGTACTGTAATACATTACAGTATGTAGGTATATAAAACATATCATTATGAAGTATAATACGATTTTGTAATAGAGACTTTACGATATAAGAGTAGATACAGTATTTATTATTTATTAAAAAAAGGTCAACATTGTGCAGATCAAATTCGCGGCCCGAGAACTTAATTAAATAGTACTGAAAAAAAATCCTTGCAACATGATAGTTATTACGTAGAACCTGGCAGGTGTTAAAGGGGGTAAAAGGGGATAAAGGGGTGGGTTTGTCACCGGTTGTAATTAACCCGTTGAGTGATGTTCGATGGTGGAGCGATGCGTCAATGTCCGCTGAAGCCTTGTGCAGGATGTGAAGGACACATGTGAGTTATATTAATTCTTAGGTTGCAATTAATTCTACCAGGATTCGTTTAGGTGTGATTGATTGACTAATTTGTCACGTCCCTCTGTCCACTTTGATTCCTAAGGAATACAAGGATGGAAGGTGTAATTTTTACAACTTCTTAGATGTAAGGGAATTAATCTTGTCAGTGTCCAAATATCTCAAAATTATTTAAGGCTTTAACATTTGTCAATAACCTTGACGATTTGACCTCTATATTTTGTATAGAAAACGCTCGAGATTATATGGCTCGCGCGGATAATCTTCAATTTAGGTGAAAAAATAAAATTCACGAGTAAAATGCGGACTAAAAACATAACTCTCAATCAAGATTAACAATTTTTTTTTGTGTAAAAACAAACTAAAGAGCTTGTGCCGTTTTAGAGATTTTTTGTAAATCATGACGACAATAGCACACATTGGGGATTTTTTTGTCTAAAAAATTTATTTCCAATTAAAATAACGTTATGTAACTATACGTATTTTTTACCACAGATTGATTAATAGTTCTTTGGATATTTTGACTTAAATATCGAACAATTTAGGGATTTTAGCGTTGTTAAAATTCTTAATGGGAATTCAATTAATAAACAATATTTTGTATATTTTTTGACAGATTTCAACGATCAGTAGGTAGCTGTATAGGAAAGGAATAGGAGGTAGGATACAGAAAGTTCTGATGACGGAAGTTAGTTCCATATTTTATGAAAAGGTAGAATAAAGTGATTTTCTGAACTTTCCTCAGGTAACAACATGGTACTGATGGTACAAAGCATACATCGAATGAAACTGAATTTCAAAGAGCGTTTGCTTCGACGTTTGCTAAGGTCCGTTTTCCTGGCCTTGTCTTATTTGGTAAACAAATTTGCATGTCTTTTTATAATACTTGTCATTAAAAATTCTTAAAAGAAGTTATAATAACAATTTTATATACCTACTAATTATCATTTTCTGAACTAATAAATAGATTTTTTAAAATGTTAAATAAAAAACTTAACAATAAAAAGACATGGTTAGTCTGTAGTTCGGTAGTGAAATAACTGGCTGTTATAGTTGTTGATGCATGGTGGGGATTTGAAGAAAAACATTTAAATATTAATTAATTCAAAGTTTATTAGGAAAAATTACAAAGTCTTATCTATCTATCTTAGTAGTATAGCTATGCTTGTATAGGGCTTGTCTTCTTTTTAGGTAGAAACAGTACTAAAAGTGATCCCGCTGCAAAAATAAAAGATTAGAAGTTTAGTGTTTAAGGCCTATATCCATAATTTTTCTGGGTTAAACTATTCCCAATTTCTCTGTAAATAATCCACCTGTGTCACTGTAATTTAGCATATAGATACTTATTGAATATATCTAAGTGAAACAGCTGTTATTTTCTCAATGGATTTTTTTGAATAGGAAATATGGTTGGTGCCCCCTTTTTCTCTTTCATAATCTATCACAAAGCTCGTATTTTTTTTAAAAGTACTGTTATACCATTACCATTCAATTAAACGTCTTGGGTTTTTTGTAGCTTATTGAAAATTCAAAATAATAATACTTTTATTATTTTTGACCAATTAAAAATTCATAAAATAATTTTTATTTTGAATTTTCAATAAGCTACCAAAAAACGCAAGAAAAATTGAAAATATCCCATTGGTCGCCGGATGGTCTAGGCGGACCGTTCGTTACAAGAATTGGACGAGTCTGTGGTCGGTTTCAGTGGACCGTACGGCGGCGCGCCGGGGATTGGACGAATGTGTGGCCACCTTTAGACATAATGTTTATTGGTTAGTCTGTGTACCGTTAAACGCACAGAAAGTGTATACTGTATTGTATGACCTCCTTTAGTTACTCACCTAAAGTTAAACTCCCAAACGTATAGAAAGCGGCCTCACAATTATTGACCAACATATCTTTTACAATATTTATACCGATGACTGCACTGATCCTACCCACCATCAAAGTAAGACATACTGCCATAGCTCTGAAAAGTGAAAATAAAATACTTATGGTTACTGATATCTTAAAATACCTCAACGAAAACCAATTTTTAGGCACTTACACCCGTATTCAAGAACAACATGCAAAGTGTGTATATTCTCCTCAGATTTCTCACTGAGTGTAGTAGTTTTTGAAACGAAATTTTGACCACTGTGGGTCTTTGTTAACTGTGCGTTCGATAAGTATTGTTCTTGATAATTTTTTTTTAAAATTTCATTGGATTTAAAATGAGACTCGACTCATGTCTTCT
Source organism: Nemapogon koenigi (assembly GCA_963924495.1). NCBI lineage: Eukaryota > Metazoa > Arthropoda > Insecta > Lepidoptera > Tineidae > Nemapogon > Nemapogon koenigi. Next base: position 10,231,013 of record OZ004640.1, on the reverse strand, counting down.
GCTAAATTCCATGGCGCCTATATTAAGTCAACTTTTCTCATGTCACCTCATATTGCTAGCTAAATATTGAATATCGGATCTCGAAGGTTGACAATAATGCCCGATATCATAGCCTATTTAAAAAAAGACAATCGTAATCATTGCTTTTGTCACTTTCTTTCAAGAACTTTCATCATGGAATCAAAATTACCTATCCTTGGTGTATATATATACATCCCGAATACCTATATCCCAAATAAAAACTACTTTAAAAAACCCTATCTATAGAATGTATCCTTTTACGGGATAACTAAGATTTTTCTACTGTGCATGCAATAGTTCTTACGGCAAGGCATTGCAGGGTCGTAGACGTGGCTGGACAGGCTGTGATCACGGTGTAACCAATATAGAAATGGCAATACAAAACAATCCCAACTACTTAGAGTAAAATGGAATCTATCTACCCAACGCGTGCCGCTGTAAAGTTGCATGCATTTTCACTAGCGCGATACAGGTTTAAGTATTGAGAGCCTCCATACATGCAGTAATAATTACATTTCTCACTGAGTGTAGTAGTTTTTGAAACGAAATTTTGACCACTGTGGGTCTTTGTTAACTGTGCGTTCGATAAGTATTGTTCTTGATAATTTTTTTTTAAAATTTCATTGGATTTAAAATGAGACTCGACTCATGTCTTCTGCTAAATTCCATGGCGCCTATATTAAGTCAACTTTTCTCATGTCACCTCATATTGCTAGCTAAATATTGAATATCGGATCTCGAAGGTTGACAATAATGCCCGATATCATAGCCTATTTAAAAAAAGACAATCGTAATCATTGCTTTTGTCACTTTCTTTCAAGAACTTTCATCATGGAATCAAAATTACCTATCCTTGGTGTATATATATACATCCCGAATACCTATATCCCAAATAAAAACTACTTTAAAAAACCCTATCTATAGAATGTATCCTTTTACGGGATAACTAAGATTTTTCTACTGTGCATGCAATAGTTCTTACGGCAAGGCATTGCAGGGTCGTAGACGTGGCTGGACAGGCTGTGATCACGGTGTAACCAATATAGAAATGGCAATACAAAACAATCCCAACTACTTAGAGTAAAATGGAATCTATCTACCCAACGCGTGCCGCTGTAAAGTTGCATGCATTTTCACTAGCGCGATACAGGTTTAAGTATTGAGAGCCTCCATACATGCAGTAATAATTACAGGAAAACGTTTACTTTACTAACCTCAAATAAGTAGGATAAATGTCCACTGTAAATGTAGTGACCACACCGAAATTAAGATTGGCAGAAACGAACGCAACCAATAAAATAGCGTTCAATATCCAATAAGTGCCAAAATTGATACAAATGCCACACATTCCTGTTATTAGTTGTATGGTAACTATCATTTTCTTTCGTCCGTAGTAAGGTATTAATAGTCCGATAATCGTATTTAGTATTGCAGCTATTATGGAGAAACTGAGAACCATAGTCATTGCGGTTGGATTGAGGACACATTTGGAAGACTGAAAGTAAATTAATTAGTAAGTTAGATGTTAATTGATTCCCATTATAGTATAGTTTCGTTCTAATAGGTAGAAAAATAGTTTATGGAAAAAACTATTTTCCCGGGGGAACGAGATATATATCAAGGATTCAGCATATAGGTATCACTATGCGGCCTTTCAACTATTTCAAATCACGTCCAGTTTTAACGTGTCAGAATGGCAAACAAACAAGTTGTCCACGTAATCCAGCGCAGAACGCGGAAATTTTTGTTATTTTCATTTTAAATATTGTAAATTTTTATACCAAATACATATATTGAAACATTATCTATACTAATATTATAAAGAGGAAAGATTTGTATTTTTGTATGTTTGTATGTTTGTTACGAAAAAACTCAAAAACTACTGGACGGATTTTGATCATTCTTTCACCATTGGAATGCTAAGTAACTGAGTAACATAGGCTATATACCATCACGGCATGACGACGGGAACGGGGTGGGCAGAGGTGAACATGACAAAAGCTATGTATGAAGTGTATGTTTGCCAACATTCTGAAATAGTCACGTACGAAGTCGTGGGAAACAGCTATTTACTAATAAAAACACTTTAAATAAAGATAAAATTAGGATTGAACCTTTAATATAACAATATTACTCTAGAGGTTCAATTTTTGAAACAAAATGCTAAACAACAACTTTCTTAATAGATTTCTTCAAATACGAAGGGCACGAAAAACCGACGCAGCTATCTGTACCTTTTCTGAAAATAAATAGAATAGGCTTGTTTGTATCCTCTTTTTTTACACGGTTTACAAAGCTTGGAAGTCGAATATAACCAACTTCTAATTTTCGTATCGATTTGAGACTTTGCAAGTGTATGTAATTCGGATGACAATACAATCATTTGGTTCCATCGATCTGATCTGATGATGGAGCCAGGAGGTGGATAGTGGAACTCTGTAACGAAAAAATGTAACCCTCGTAAGGGCTCGTTTAATTTGTCTTCACAAGTACTCTGTTCCTGGATGATGTCCATAGGGTCCTAATGATGGAGTCAAAAGGTTGCCACAGGAATTCTGTAACGAAACAACGTAATCCCATCGAGTTTGGGCTCCTTTGATTTGTACAAGTACTCTAGTCCTAGATGATGTCTAAGGTTCTGATGATGGACTCGGAAGGTGGCCACAGGAACTCTGTAACGAAACGACGTGACCCCATCGAGTTTGGGCTCCTTTGGTTTGCGCAAGTGTGCGTTACTGACAAAAGCATGTTTTTTAATTTTTTTTATAAACCATTAATTATAATTGGATTCTTACTTGTGTAAATTACATTGTAATTTGGTGTAGGTCCTTACCTCTTCAACAATCGTAGTCATGTTTTGCGAATATCTCAACATTTCACAAAAAGTAGAGTTAGATTGACCAGCTTGTATAGCTCGTATGAATCCGTCAGCTATCGTTGGTAACCAGGTGTGAAAGGGATTTATACTGAAATAAATTCATATCTTAAAGTAGCCCACGCACTGGTCCGGTATCTCAGCGAAAATTTTAGGCCCGGCCGCCGTATGATCGAGATTGAACACAAGCCACACATTAGCGATGTAAATCATACGATCTTGATCACATGCAATTTACTCACTCACACAGACACACAAGATTTGATTAAACAAAGTGTCAAACATCCGTGTGTGCATGACAGATCGTTCCGGCCATCGAAATCAACCACAAATACAACGATTTGAAAACGGATGGCGAACCGTACGTTACAAGAATTGGACGAGTCTGTGGTCGATTTCGGTGGACCGTATGGCGGCGCGCCGGCGATTGGACGAATGAGTGGGCACCTTTAGACTCACCTCATATAAATAACCACGAAGAACAACGACAAAACAATAGTGTTCTTCAATAGAGGAGGTTTTAAAATTGGTAAAGTTTGTGACACTGTCTGTGACCAGAAACTTTTGTTCTTTAGATCACTTGTCTCTTCATCGAGGTTAATGGTTTTTACCTAAAATCAAAACAGTTTTACTAATTAATCAAATCAAACTGTTGATAACTGACTGAAAAAAAAAAATTTAACAATTTGAATACGTACATAAATACGCTTATAACTACTTATCTAATAGAGATATATGTGCTTTTTAGGGTTCCGTACTCAAAGGGTAAAAACGGAAACCCTATTGTGTCCGTCCGTCCGTCTGTCTGTCACCAGGCTGTATCTCATGAACCGTGACAATTAGACAGTTGAAATTTTCATAGATGATGTATATTTGTTGCCGCTACAACAACAAATACTAAAAAATACTATAAAATAAATATTTAAGGGGGCTCCCATACAACAAACGAGATTATTTTGCTCGTTTTTGCTCGATATTGAAATATTCACAGAATATTTAGTCATATATTTACTTTAAAAATAAATAATTAAAATAAAATTAATATTTAAGGGGGGCTTCCATACAACAAACGTGTTTTTTTTTTTTGCCGTTATTATAGATAATGGGCACGGAACCCTTCGTGCGCAAGTCCGACTCGCTCTTGCCCGGTTTTTTATTTGTAGATCATTTATTTATTCTACACAATTTTTTCCTACGTCATTTTGTTTTATCTCTGACTGATTACCATGTTAATAGTCGTAAACCTTCCCGGTGAATTAACCTCTGAATCTGAAAACAGCAACAAAATCAGTTCACTAGTTTTTGGGTGAAAAGGGCACAGAGGAATAGACAGACGCGGCGGAGGAAAAGTTTTGTTATATAAGATAAATTTAACTTACATTAAACTCATCTGTATTGCTAACACCATGATTTATACAGTATATTCTCTTCAAAATAGCTATAGCCTCTTCTTGTCTGCCCACACTGACTAAATACTTCGGACTTTCCCAAGCACAGTATATGCCCAAAGCTCCAAGAAAACATGGCATACTGAATATGATTGCCAGCAACCGCCAAGAGTTAAATTCAATATTTAATACTGGTATGTGATATGAGAATTGTAAAGGTAGTATTGGAATGGTGAGAACTGAAAAGAGGGTTGAGATTTTAATAAAAGTTTTAGAAGTTATCGTGAAATGTGAAAAAGTATGTTTCAGGTGAAGTTTCATATTTCAGAGAAAAAGTGGTAAAATTGTTACTCAATTTAATGAAATGGTACTTATAAAGTAAAAGATGAGTACTTTACTTCTTCTTGCATCGATAGATGTCGAGACTATGGGTCCAAAGGCAAAAGAAACAAAATATTTTGGGGCTGCGTATAATATCTGGGGACGTGCCTTAGCCAAAGAAAAAGCGTAGACATTCAATGCGGTAATGCAGCACGTGTGCTTGGAACATCACAAGTTCACATGTAAATTATTTATTTTATATTTAAAATTAGATATGCAGTTTTAATTTTAAGATTGTTAACGGGCACTAAGGCTTGCATCGGGACATAGATCCAACACGTAGAGGCTCTTTAGAGTGTTTAATATAAAGTGTTGTCTAGCTTACTCAATCACGCTTTTCCATCCCAAGAGGGGTAGGTTATATAATTTCAGATTTAAATGAGGTCTGTGAACTTTGACATTTATGTAGAAAAATGAGTTTACATTCTTACCTGACATAATACCATGAGCTAACATAAACAACCCCGTTGTCAGTATCACAAGAGAGCCACGTTTAGCTTGTGGAGTACTTTCACTCAGCAATGTTATAGACAAGGCGTATGTACCTGAAACACTGAAATCAGAATGCATAAGTTTAATTGACCTAGAGGTTCTATTTTTCAGTCTATTCACCACAAAAAAACATAAATAATATTCGTGATGTATTCTTACTATTAAGTTTGCCTGAACGGTTTGACAAAGTTTGTCTCCTTCAGTCAAGAGTAAGAAAATGTTATAAGTAAAAGAGAAGTATAAAAGAGAAAATAACCAATAGGGTTTTTTTGTAATAAAATTTTTCTAAATATACCTCAACAGAACTGACCCCTCGTAAGGTATAGGTAATAGGACTTGGTCTTTCGCTGGGTACCCTGGCACCGATAATACGGTTTCAGGAGCCGTTTGGCAACCGGTGAAGAAAAAAAAAAAGAAAAACATTGAGCTAGTTTTCGTCTGTCTTGTTTGTTGGTTTGTGTCAAACAATCGCGTGATCAAAACTCGTTATTTTTAAATTCAGGTCTAGAACAAGCACGGTTACAATAGAGTGAAAAACAAAATTATTCAAAATTCCACCTATATATACAGATTAATATTTTCCAAAACTAAGTAACTATTTTTCTTTCCCCCCTACAATGCTTCGTCGAAAGTTCCTTCTGGTTCCTCTGTCTACGATTTACCTGTTAAACCGTTTCCACATCTCTTAAGACTAGACTCAACACACAACACACGTAACAGTGACCACTTCTAGATGTGTCACTTCTTCAACAGACATAAATATCTGTTATTTTTAGAAGAAGTGCGGCTTTACGTGCCTTCCGAAGCACGAGGAGTCGTTTAAAATTATAAAGTTGACAATACCATTTATTTATTTTGGAATTACTCGTGTGTATTTTTTGATATCAAGTCAAACAAATAATTTATCATTATGGGTATTAAAATGTGTGTTTTTATCTAACAATAATATGCAATTCACTCGTGTTTCAGTCATATTTATTTTTAGTTATTCATTTACTTACTAGTGGAAAACTATATACATAATATTTTAACTGGGGACTATAACAAACTCTTATTCTAGAAGAGATGGGAACTTACTTTCTTTGTGGCCTTGAGCTTTTTTGGCTAAAACTAAATTAAAATTAAAAAAATCAAGTGCTACCCCCCAGTTAAAAGAAAGACAGTATATACTCGTATACTTATTTACCCGAAAATAAATAGTGAACTTAATGGGCGAGCCAAATTTTCTTATAAGGATATAACACACATCTCACATACATTTCTATTACTTCCAAATAAACGGTCGAGTGGGTAAAAAGCCGACGCTCACAACTGAGAAGTCGCGGGTTTTTATAATAAAACAATCTATGTACATTATCCGACAAACCGTACAAAATGGCTTTTCCATCTACATACCTCAACAGAGCTGGCCACTCGTTAGTATAGCCCCAAAAAATCTTCTAAATAAGGAAGATTTCGTCTTCCGCTGGGTACCCTGGGACCAGCAACGATTCCCGGGGGCGACCCGTGAAGATTTTTCTTATACGGTCTGAGGGTAGGAGGCAAAAAGTTAGTTGTCTGAAATCATTTATTAGGTGCGCATTTTGGTTTTGAAACTTTTTCTGTTCATCCGCATTCATACGTACTATCAAAACGAAAAACTCTCTAGTTATAAGTTACATTGATAAAGTGATACCATGGTGATATGGAGTTGAACTTGAATCCAGCGACTCGCAGAACTAACGCAAGTATGTGACTTTTTTTTGTTATTTTTATGCAATTAATTTCAGTGTCAGTTTAAAGTTTGAATTCAGTTGCTATATACTCGTACCCTTGTATTCAAGTTGCTCGCAAGTAAATGACTTTTCTAGTATATAAATAAGTGTCCATGTCATTAAACATTTTTAATTATGTATTTTTTAAATCCCTTAGTTGTTTAGTATTAGTAAGCGCCGATTGTGAGTTAAATTCGTTTAAATCGTGATACTTGAAGAATTTAGTTTTCTTCATTCAGCCGATGACATTTTTATGAGTCTATACCTAACAAGTATAGACTCATCAAATAAAAAAAACGGGAGCTGCGGCGGAAATTGCAGTCCAACAAAACTACAATTGAAAACTACAATTTTGTGCAGTTTGGTGTAGAAACTCTAGATCCGTGGGGGTCAAAACTTCAAATGCCAAAAAGTTTATTGAAGATAAGAGATATAAGAGAAGAGACAAGAGGGCTGGCTCCTTCCGAGCTAAACGAATAAGCATCGCGATTTAGCGGGGAAATGCAGCCAGTTGTTTAGATTAGATTAAGGTTTTTATATTGTTGTGTAAATAAAAAAAATACCATTTTTTTTATATTACATTAAAAAAACATACTCACGAACTACATGAAACAAGTTTAAATAGACTAAGGACGATCCAGTTCGGTGAGAAAGCGCTGAAGAATGCCAAACTAGAGCCAATAATCAGTGACAATGTGAGCACCGACCGTCTACCTTTTCTATCGGCTAAGTATCCCCATATGTGCGAAGTCGCTATCACACCTACAAAAATATATTTTAAATATAGGTCAATTTGTAGGTACTTAGAAATAACTATTTGAATATCTACATAAATACAATTATCTATTGGAGATAGATATAAATATGCTACCGCGGACTTTTTTGTAGATCATTTATATTGTATACAATTATTTCCAACATAATTTTGTTATATCTCTGACGGATTAGACAGCATACGCCATGAAAATGGGGCTAACTTTTTTCCCGACTTGATTCACAGCTCCAACAAATACTCGTAAACCTTCCCGGTGAATCAACCTATCTAATCGGCAAAATAAGCCGCTCGGTTTACTGAGTTCATTGCATTAACAAGCTTGCTTTTAATTAACATTGTTAACTAATAATTAATATAAAAACCTTAAATCAAATCTAAAGATTAAAAATAACTAAATAGACCAGGTCCGCGTGGAATAGTGGCAAGAATACTGGCTGCATTTCCCCGCTGAATCGCGATGCTGATTCGTTGAGCGAGGAAGGAGCCAGCCCTCTTGTCACCAGAAGATATGATCAGTCGAGGGGATCATTTTTAATAAAATTTTTGGCATTTGAACCCCACGGACCTAGAGTTTCTACACCAAACGGCACAAATTTGTAGTTTTCAATAATTGAACTATATTTGTGCCGTTTGTTAGACTCTGCGATTTCCGCCGCAGCTCCCGCTTTGATTGCTGTTTCCTTGAGATGAGACGGGGCTAATGTGTCCACGCACGTAGCATCCCATACAAGGGCCCGACCTCGCTCCCAGGGAATCAGAGTCATTCCATCGGGTCTCTTGCAGTCTTCCCGGATTATTCCCGTTGGCTCTAGGAGAGCAGGGACGTCTATTGCCGCAAGAGCCCTTTTGATGGTATCATTGAGGGAGCTGTGGCGAGAAAGCCTGCCTGCACTTTTTATGCAGGAAAGTCCGTGAGTTCCAAATTGATCTACATCTTTTCCACACGGACATTTATACTACACACATACTAATAATCATATTTTTTTTAAACTGTTATTTAAAAATTTTGACAATGAAAAGACATGCAAAAAGACAAGTTTAAAAAAATAACTTTTGAAGTCTGACTTTAATTTTATTTATTTGTATTGACTTGAAAGACAAATTGATCCCAAACCAGGAAGCCGTAAATAACATAACATACACAATCAAAAAATCATCAAAATCAAAAGTATATACTTCATGTTTTTAGATCTACAATATTGTTTGTTAACTTTAGATAAAACATTTAAAATAGTTTTTACCACCTCGTATGCTAGAATAAATACATTTGTCAATAAAAACGTGTGGAAAATATAAGATTATAAGTAGTAAGTAGTATTATATATTATTGCTATATCTTATTAGACATTAACTTTTTTTTGCGTGTGGCCGAGTGGTTAAGACGTCTGGTATTAACTAGGCAGACCACGGGTTCGATTCCGGATCCCGACCATGTACCAATGGGTTTTTTAATTAAAAACTTATGTAGGTACATAATCCGACAAACCACACTTAGAGGTTTTTCCATCATATACCTCAACAGAACTATAATAGCCACTCGTTAGGTATAGCCTCACAAATACCATCGGCTAAACGAGGGAGACTTGGTCTTCCGCTGGGTACCCTGGAACCGGTTTCGGGAGCTGTAAGGCAACCCGTGAACTTATGTAGATTATCCGACAAACCACACTTAGAGGTTTTCCATCTAAATATACCTCAATAGAACTGGCCACTCGTTAGGTATAGCCTTATAAACACCATGTGTTAAAAAAAAAGGGAAACTTGGTCTTTCGCTGGGTACCCTGGAACCGTAACACGCAACCCAATTTTTCCAATTTTCCATTTTTTTTTATAATATTCATACAAATCACTATCACTTCACTACATATTATAAAAAAAAGTCCCCCGCCGCATCTATCCGTCCGTCTGTATGTCTGTCAGCCCACCTGTCACCATTTCACGCAAAAACTACGAAACGGATTTTGTTGCGGCTTTCACTGTTAGATAGGTTAATTCACCGGGAACATTTACGAGTATTAAACATGGACCTATCATGTTTAGGAGCAGAGCATTAACAGTATAAGTGAATCAAGTCGGGGAAAAAGTTAGCCCCAGCGAGTTTTCATGGCGTATGACGTTTAATCCGTCATTGATGTAACGAAATAATGTGGGAAAAAATTGTGTAGAATAAAATTATCTACAAAAAGTTTGCGGTAACATATATATCTAATAGGTAAGTAAGTACTTATAAGCATACGCTTATTATAAACATAGGCTAGGTAAATACTCCCTTTGAAGATTTGTTTCGGAGTCTCGCATTTACTACTTAAATTAAAAAAAAGGGTGCGTCGGTGGCCGGGTATTAACTAGGCAGACCCAATGGGTTTTTCAATTAAAAACTTATGTACATAATCCGACAAACCACACTTAAAGGCTTTTCCATCTAAATATACCTCAACAAAACTAGCCACTCGTTATACAACAAAAAAATATTATTTTTACCCATAAGAGGCATCCCAGCCATCAATCCTTGTTGTACATTAGTAGTATTAAGCTCACAGGCGCTGGCCGGTACTAGAAAGCTCATGGACATACCTTCAAATACCATTGTGGTAACCAGAGAGCTACATAGGAAAAACATCATTATGTTGTATTTGCCGAAACCTAAAAATAAATATTTTTTGTCAGAAATTCAGTTCAGTGCGAGTCGGATCCATGCACCGATAGTTCAGAGGCATATTGGATATTATTAAAATGTGGGAAAATTTTGCACAAAATTTTAACCAATAAATTTATATAACTGTTCAAACTTTTATTGCGTAAAGCACATCAACTGATTATTTTTTCTTTCATCACATTGAATAAAATAATATCCCTTTAGTACGATCTATCTATCGGGTAGGTAGAGACAATCGAATGTCATTTGTTACGATCCTGACATACCTCTTTCGCTTCTTTTATATTAAGCATACCTTTAATATTTCCATCGATCAATACATTTTTATATGTTTATTAAAAGTACACCTAGGTCGTCCTCTGCCAGCATTTCTTTTCACTTCATCCATATAAACCTTTTTAGTCAATCTTTCATTCTTCATTCTTTCAATGTGTCCAAACCAGCGTAAACATTTTCTTCATTTTAGTCACAACATCATCTTTCACTCCGCATTATTCTCTAATGACATCCATGCATTTATCTTACTTTCATGCTTCTTATTCCATACCCAAGTCTCGCTTACATAAGTAAGTGATGGAACTAAAACAGCATTACGTATATTAATTTTACTTTTAGTTGTAAGTTGTGTATTTCTTCATACATTGTTTAGTCCACCAAATATGTATTATTACATCTAAGACTTCTAAAATAACAGCAGTAATAGACAGATATAGTAGGTTTTGTTGTATATGGGGTTTTTACAGTTGCTGATATGTTTAATTGTTCATATAATAATACATAAAAAATACAAAATATTCCGTCGTTAACTTACCTGTTCTATTGAGTGCTTCCTCAAAAGACACCTCACCTTGTTTTTCAGACATATTTTTCTCTTGAATTTTTTTAACTACGTGTATACACTTTAATTTTCTTAACCACACAGCATGTCTTTGTCAAAGCTATCTATACACTTCCAAAAATTACGCTCTATCACGGTATTTATGTAAATTATTTGATAACAATCTTTTACTTGTTTACATACATGACTTAAAAAACCCTGATTGACTAAATTATTTAATAACGGTTGCGAATGTATGAAGCAATAATTGTCTTTTAAGATAACGCATGATAGCGCAACGAACTCAGTGAAACGCGCGACTTATTTTGTTCATTTTTTTATATGTAAGCGAGATGCACTGCTATTATAATCGATAAGTTAACCAAGGATAAGATAAGACAGTCAACATTCACGTACCAGAAACACGAGAAAGAACGATTTCACTCGTATTTTCAACCTACTTTGCGACTCTAATATACTTAATATATTTCTTAAGTTTATAATATAAATAATTTCATATACTTTAAGAATATATTAACTTCAACTTGCTTTTTCTAACACTTTTTGTTCAATACTCGAATAGCCAAAGTTCGTTTCGTGTATTTTTGTGAAATAATTCTTTCCCATGTTTCTGGTAAGTGAATCTTGGCCTGTCTTATCTTATCCTCGATAATATTATCGATTCTAATTGCAGTGCACCTCGTTTACATCTTCCTAAAGAGATATGAATAAAATAAGTCATGCGGTTCACTGAGTTCATTACGCTATCATGCGTCACCTTAAAATTATTGTTCAATATATAAAATCCTAATAGTGTTTACATGTTTTAGTATCAACTTTAGCAAAATATAAATAAAATTGAATTCCGAGGAGTATAGTGGAAAAATATGCAAATAACTTTTCTCAGTGTCATATGTGAGATATGGAGGCTCACCAATTTTGTACGAGGCCAAAAGGCGGTTTTTTTTTATTTTCCACAAAAACTGTTAGAGCTAGGGAAAACTGTCAATCAGAAAAATTATCGATCGTTTTTCTATAAATTTAGAGAAAAATATATTTTACTGCAAGATTGTTATATGCAATGATATTTCTTAAACTATAAATCCTATTGAGATGAACTAAGTACAATTTTATAGACAATTTATTGGGGATAATTTTTCTCATTGACAGTTTTCTTCTAGCTTTAACGGACACAACTAGGTTTAAAGAAACATGTGTGCCAAAAATCAGAACTTTGTGTACTAATTTATAATGATATTATATATTATTAATGACATTTCTAGTATAAAAATAAGCCTATTTTTAATTCCTGTTGTTGGGTAGGGGCGCTAGCTTCGCAGTTGCTAATTCCGTGAAAATACTGCCGGTCTGCGCTAACCCTTAACTTGAGAAACTTATGGACCCAAGGTATATTTTTTATTAAAGTTTATATTCAGTCCCGTTGTCAGATTGGTCACCCTACATCGTCATCCGTCTTGAGTCGTTGTTTACTGCGCTCACCGTTCAGAGCCTGCACTTGCTCTCAGATACTATTTTCTTAGAGCTCTACCGTGTACCTACTAAAACTTGATATAAAATATAAAGTTCTATTACGTGGAAAACCGAAGATCGGATTAAATTCTCGTTAACGTTAAATTTTAGTAAACTTCATGAGTAAATAGTGTTCACAGGCTTCCTAATAGATGTGCTAATAGTGTGTTAAACCTTGGTTAAACTTAACGAAGCAATTAATTAAATGTTTTTGACTGCAAGCTGCAGTTTTTAATTGCCAGTATATGTACTTATTGAATAGAACATACAATAAATAAAGAAAAGCAATGGATTAAAATTTGCTCGTATTACATATAAGTACATGTAAGAAAAAACGGAAACCCTTATAGGATTACTCATGTGTTGTCTGTCCGTCTGTCACAGCTTATTTTCTCCGAGTCTCCTGGACGAAAAATGTTAAAACTTGGTAAATAAAGAGTTTTATGACCCAATCACGGACATATAGCTTCAATAATCGAATTTCGATTTTGGAGTTTAATTTTGGGGGGAAAATTAAAACGTTTATTTGCAAGTGCCATTATGTGACATATAAAAATGAAAGGGCTCGTTATAAGAAATACAAATTTTTTTTTATCATTATAAAATGCATAGTTTACATTATATTATAGAAAATATACAACAATTGACAGTCCCTCATCCTTATGCCCGAAAGTACTGAGTCTAAAATTAAAAAAAGGGAATATATTTCATTATATCATCATATATCATAAATCATTATAGTTTTCAGGACAACCCTTTGAGTATATACCAAAGCATATATCAAGTATATATCAAGCAGAAGGTATTTGTATGTATTTTTCTGTCGTTTTATTGTCGTAATAATAATTATAAGTAATGATAGATCGGCTTTCCCGTTTAAAACATCATAATTAACTATTTTTCTAGAACTCTGTCTCGCGACGATACCAACGAAACCTAAGGTAACTTATTACGCGCACCAATTTGAAACCTATTTCAATAAGAAAATATCTTTAAAATTCAAATCGAGAAACGACAAAATTTTCCATCATATCTATCGGAATTTGATTACAGTCAGCGCAATGTAATTTTAGGATTCAGTTCACAGAGGTACACAAATATCTGTGACTTGCATCAGGGAGTTTTAAATTATTACTTATTCGGTCGGAAACGAGCTGGAAATGTTGTTTGTGTTGCTACGTTTATTTTTATGGAGCATTTACTAACTTTTCTGGGTTCTTAGCTCTTATCATAAATGTAGAAAATATTTAAATCATATACTGAATGTTTGTGCCTGTATTCTATTGAGGGATCTTATATAGATCCAAACTGTCCGCGGTTTCACCCGCGTGGAAATAGATCCAAAAAGAAATAATCCCGTAGCTGTAACTTTCCCCTGCCCCGTCCGCTTTCGCAGTATAAAAAATAGCCTATGTCATTCTCTGACCCCTAAACTACCACTATGCAAAAAATCATGTCGATCCCGTGAAAAACAAAACCAATATATCCCACGGGAACTATACATTTTTCCGAGATAAAAAGTAGCCTATGTGCTATTCCAGACTATAATCTATCTCTGTGCCAAATTTCATCCAGATCTGTTCAGCCGTTCTGGCGTGATTGAGTAACAAACATACATACACACAAACTTTCGCGTTTATAATATTAGTGGGATTATAATATAGTCTAGACTGATCATCATGGCCGAGCTAACACTAAGAAAATAATTCAAAAAGGGTATAAAAAAGTATGTGTGAAAAAATATTGTATTGCCTATGTTTACTTACTAGCTTTCTGGCCCGGCTTCGAAAATTTTGAAATGTGACAACAAACTGAGGATTTCTGGGATAGCCAATGTCAATCTCCGAACCTCCATCTATCAACAAACAAACAAATAAACAAACACCCTCGTCCCCACAACAACGAATACAACCAAACATGAAGTTTAAACCTCTGTTTACTACGGAATTCAATGCAGACAGGTCAAATCCGTACCACATACCTAATTACTTCAAAAGCTGACGTCGCCCTCTCAACACAATAGCTCGTTAGTAGATTGTAGCACACTTTGAATAGCTCACATTCTGACCAAATTTACTTCAGTCGTCAATTAGTAAACTTGTAGTTACGCCCTTATTATTTAAGGTTCTGTTCACCCCTTCTTTTAACATAATTTTCAGAATCGGATCAGTAGTTTCATATGTCCAAACTTACAAACAAACTTTACCTCTTTATAATATTAGTAATAGATTTAAAGCAAAAACTAACTTGAAAAGGTTGCTCATTTATTTTACATTCTTATCAAAAAAACCTTTACAAACACTCTACATTATGATATCAGCGTGTCATGGTCTGACAAATTGACAAACGAAATGGCAGATATTAGTTGGCCATATCATGAAATGGCTGAATTCTACGATCGGCCCACGACTACTGTACAAATGTTATCCACATTCGTTCTACTGTTATCTTACATTATTACAAAAGCAAATATTCTAACTTTACATTTAACTTGTAATATATAATCCTTACATTTTTATCTATGGTACCAGGAAAACGCAACATAAAAATGTACAAAGACTACTACACCTAGGCACGGTTTGACCGCAGTTCTGTACGGAAGCAATCAAATAGTTCAAGAGATCGTGAAGCTCGCCCGACCGTTATTGACTCGTAATCTGTGAAACATACACAATATTGACACGTTTGAGCGGGGATTCGAGTTCAAATCTCACTCAACGGCAAAAATGCTAAACACCAATTTTATTCAAGAACTAGGGGTTGGCCGCGACTTCGTATATACGCGTTGTATTAGGAATCTCTGTACCTAGACAAAATAATATCTGGAACTACCAGTCGGATTTTAAAAATTCGTCACCCTTTGAGGGGTTGAAATTTTTTTTTTAAGATTTAGTTTTTTTCTATTGCCTTTCACATGAAACCGGTTTGGGGCACATCGGTTGGATGGTTTCAAAGTCTATCTATAACGAACATAGGTAGAAACATTTTTAATATTTTATATTTATATACACGACGAGCAATATAAAAAAGCCACTTGCAAAGTGCCTAAAAAAGCAATATAAAATTTGTTTTTACATTGTTTAACACATTTAATTAAATTTGTTTTGTTTCCATTGGGTGTTTTTTTAACCGTTATTAAATACACTTGAATGTTGCTTTTTACTTCAAAAAGCTATCTGGCGTGGTTTCGGAAATATTTCATGATAAATTAGTGGCTTTTTTATATTGCTCGTCAGTGTATACATAAATAGATAGATATGTGCTTTAATCGAATTCTCTTACATGGGAGGGCACGAACATTTTAAAAACAACATAGCTTACCCGTTACGCCGTCGAGATGTGTTTGTTAGAGTTCCTTAGCCAAATGGAAAAGTTCGTCTCATTACGTAGACAAAATCTCAGTTAGAAAGAGATCGAGATAATATCCCATATAGATAAAGCAAGACAAAAAGGACCGGTTTCCATGACGCTACTCTTTGTCCTGCTTTGTCACTACGTTAAATTATATCTTTCTCTTTCTATCTGAGATTTTTGCTTCGAGATCATTTCTAGATGCATAATGCTCGCCCGGTTGGAGAATGAACATTTTTCTTTCATATCGTTTACTCCAAACTATTCACAACTATCATGCAATAGTCCAGGCACCTGACGAGGCCTGTATGTGAGCGCATGGTGTCTGATTAATTCAGAGATGGGTGCTAGCCACAACACTAGGGCCTCTACGTGTTGGACCTATGTCTCCATGCAAGCCTTACAAAAAACCGGGCGATATAATATATACAGGCGGGTATAATAATAATAAACATAATAAACATGTTTTTCCCTGTAACTTTCAAACCATGAGAGTAATTTTAAATTTCTAACTGCACATTTTAACTATACGCTGTAAAACAGATTCCCAAATGTAGTATCTTTGTTCTGTCCAGTTTTAGAGCGAGGGTACGTAAATTAGATAAAAACCTTCGTTAACCTCTGCCCCGCTGTAATAGAGCCTTTACCGTTCTCTCGATAATTCGGGATAATTGCCCTTGTTAAGTTAATGTTACGACTTGTGTGCGGATGGTAACGATTTTAAGCCAAATTTTTAATAAGTGGTGAAATGAAATCATTGTTATTACCTAAGTTTGAAAGGAGGGTTACTTTAGATTGCTAAGATTGGTTGGTGTTATTTGAGTGTCATAGAGTAAAATTAAGAATAATAATAAACACGCTAATTACTTCTTGAATATTAGAGATATATCTCTAAGCTGCTACGGTCTCTTGTGGATAATTTCATTCTACATTTTTTTCTTTCTACATTATTTTGTAATATTTATGGATAGACAGCCTATTCTTTAAAATTCCAATTCCAATTTTGCAATTCATATCCGTTCCTAATTCTTCTTCTACAGATTCAATCACTATTGTTCAAAAGTTTCAACAAAGTCCATTAAGGCGTTTTGGAGCCTGTTATGGACAAATTTTTTTTCACGGGTAAAATTGACAGTTCCTGATACCGTGTTATCGGTCCCAGGTTACCCAGCGGAAGATCAAGGCTCCCTCTTTTAGCCGAGGGTATTTGTGAGGCTATATACATAACGAGTGGCCAGTTCTTTTGAGGTATATTTAGATGGAAAAGTCTCTAAAGGTGCCGACTCATTTGTCCAATCGCCGGCACGCCGCTATACGGTCCGCCGAAATCGACCACAGATTCGTCCAATTCTTGTAACGAACGGTCCGCCATCCGTTTCCAAATCGTTGTATTTGTGGTTGATTTCGATGGCCGGAACGATCTGTCACACACACACACGGATGTTTGACACTTTGTTTAATCGAATCTTGTGTGTCTGTGTGAGTGAGTGAATTGTATGTTATCTAGATCGTATTATTTACATGTGGGGCCTGTGTTCAATCTCGATCATACGGCTGGCCGGACCGAAAATTTTCGGTGAGATACCGGACCAGTGCGTGGGCTAATTTAGAATGGTTTAGAATTAACATTAAATAAAAAACCCATTGGTACATGGCTGGGATCGAACCGTGCAATGATACCAGATGTCTTTGCCACTCGGCCACCGACGCACCTGGACAAATGTTAATATTAATGTGGTAAATCATATCTACCTACCAATATGAAGCACAGGCGTGAAGGTATGTATGTATGTATCATGTATTAATGATAGCTCTACGAATGCTACGAATGTGCTACGAAATATCGTAGCTCTATTGATTCATACATATCTTTGGTCAAATCAGGTGTTTTCCTTATATTAAAATAATATATCTTCTATCTATAATCACGCCTTGTATTTTATGAAAGGTTGCTTACTTAATTACTTAATCAATTCAGACAATCAAATGCCATTTGCTACGATTCTGACATACCTCTTTTTTTTCTTTACGGTTTGCCTTACAGCTCCCGAAACCCTACCCTACCCAGTTGTTTAGCCGATGGTATTTGTGAGGCTATATCTAACGAGTGGCTAGTTCTGTTGAGATATATTTAGATGGAAAAGCCTCTAAGTGTGGTTTGTCTGATTATGTACATAAGTTTTTAATTATAAATAATAAATTTAATTAATAATGCTCTATGTCGTATTTTTACTCCTGTCTTGTAAAATCCTTTTATGTAAATATTTCATCCTTCATTCTTTCAATAAGTATGTAAGTAAGTGTATTGAATGAAACAGATAATAATTTAGCAGCGGAACTCCAGAAGCTAGTTGATTATGAAATGAGTTACTGAAAACCAATTGAGCCTGTTTATGTATTTAATTAAATGAATATCAAACGGACCAGCGTGTTCACAAATCATTTTGTGGTAAATTAATTTAACCAATTTCATTGCGACTTGCGACAGTGATATATGGCCTGGGTTGCAAATATAGCAGATTCGATAAAATTAAAATATTACTAATTATATTGTACTAAGTTTCCGCCCCGGTTTCGCTTATGGATTTTTTTTAAATGTGACATAAAAAGTAGCCTATGTCACTCTCAGGTCCTTCAACCCCCAACTATCTCTGTGTCAGGGCCGGATTAACCCCGAGGCAATGAGGCAATGGCCCCACCAGAACGAGGCCCCCACCACATTGTCTTGAATTTGTTTTTGAGTCAGAGATCAAAATGCGTTATCCTGCGATTACAGATCTTGATTATTTGCCCCCCAGATTAAAAAAGTATAAACGTTCAA
The DNA here is from genome assembly GCA_963924495.1 of Nemapogon koenigi. Taxonomy (NCBI): domain Eukaryota; kingdom Metazoa; phylum Arthropoda; class Insecta; order Lepidoptera; family Tineidae; genus Nemapogon; species Nemapogon koenigi. The sequence goes on along the minus strand of OZ004640.1, from coordinate 10,212,152 downwards.
CGTCGATTTTTCGAAAATCAGTGGCCATGAGCAGGCTCCCATCACAATTATGCCTACAGGGCGCCATTCATGTTCATACGGCCCTGCTCCTTGCAATAAAATCATGTCGATTCGTTGCTCCGTTTCGAATTTTTAATATTAGTTATGATTCTGATAATACACTAGGACGACCTAAGTTTGATTTCTATATAGGGCCATTACATTACATCACATTACATTACATTACATAATATGTAATATATACAATATGCAAGTATTACTATATACTATATACTTCGTACGCGTTGTATTAGAAATACAATTCACCCCCTTAGGGTAGGTAGCGATATTAAATTATAGGTTATAGGCTAAGTGCGAACAACAAGATGCAATAAGAATTTTTCAAATCGGTCCAGTAGTTTTTGAGCCTATGGAACACGAACAAACAAACGTATATGAATTTTATATATTACACATGATTTTTACCAGTTTACCAGATAGTACAGTGAGGAAATATAATTCAATTTATATATAATAAAAAGTATATGAAAAAGAGATTCGTTGTACATACCGTAAGTTTTTTTTATTTTTACCTTAAATATTATGATTATAAATAAGTAATCCTAATTTTCTGAAGGGTTGCCATCTTATATCTGTCAAAAATACGGCAAATCTCAATTAATCCTAGAAAAAGTTGATTTTAAATTGGATTAAGCCATATTTTAATTATGAAGACTTCTAAATAGCCATAGTTTTTAAAACGCAATACCAATGTTTATTTTAAAAACTACGCCTATTTAAAACCCTAAATAATAAAAATATGGCTTAAAATCAATGCTTAATACCATTTAAAATAATATATCAGCAATTTGAGTTGAAAATGTTGTACAAATATACATTTTTTTCTAGGATTAATTGAGATTTGCCATAGTTTTGACATAAGTAAAGATGGCCGACTGCTAAAGCGATATTTTTAATTGACATAATTGTATAACGCTATGACCGGCCCTTTGTCATTACATATTTCGCTGTAGTAACGCTAATTGGCTGACGCAAAAATAACACTTGTTTGAACTGGTAAAACATATCTAGGAGAAACACTATAATTACGCGTCTATGTATTAGTAAACAGATAGCCTAGGTTTTTTAAATAAAAGCAAACATTTTGCAGATCCTTTTCCACCCTTATTTATATCGGCCTCAACTCTCTTGAGAATACAAAGTTTCGTCTTATTGATTCAAATGTTACGTATTTCTCTCCCTTTATTGTGACACGACATACGACTTTGGTTACACTTGATGGATCGATTGTTTGGTACAGGGATTTGTGTACCGACCCTGTGATAGTATAAAATTGGCTACACACAACAATCCAACGACTGTGAGTAAAAGTTGTAGATATTGTTGTTGCTATTTATTAAATATTTTCATTAGCGCGATACAGGTTTCAGTATTGAGACATAATTCTTCTGTACGTATCTTCACTGAACTCCTCCTAAACGGCTGGAGCGATTTTGATGATGTTTTTGTGTATCTTTGAGTGGGTCCATGGATGGTTTAAATACACAGTTGGACTCGGTAGGTGGCGCTGCTATCGGGTTCTAGGAATTTTTATTTTTTATATTATATAATGAAAAAAGTTAATTCTTTTGATAATCTTTTTTTAGTTAGATAGTATACATATATATTATAGACAATAAATAGTATAAAATGGAAGTGTCATGTCAAAATTAAGTAATTTCTGTCTCAATATTCGTCTAGAATATGCTGCCCTCCCCGAAAGGACTCAAGCTTTCATCAGTGAATACTTAGACATAGAATTTAGGTATAGCTGTAATCCTAATCCTAAACCTAACTATATCTATTTATTACTTCTCAAAGGTTTTGTGTTGGTATCAATAGTGTATCCAAGTTAATGTTCGATACGTCATTTTGAAGATTATTTTTCCATCTAATGACGAAAAAAAATTTTTTTTTTAAAGACGCCATCTATTGGAGATCAGTTGAACTATTAGATGACAATAATATTGAGACCACTAACGGTGCGTAGTATTCGCACGGGTCATCTAGTAATATTCTAAATTTAAAAGTGGGTTTGTTTCTTTGTTTGTTTGTCACTGTGACATAACCTAATTTTTAAATCCTTTGCGATACTTCTTATGTCACCTTTCAAATTTCCACGGGCGAAGCCGGGGCGGAAAGTAAATGTACTAAAAAGGAAACTGTATACAAAATATTGAACAGTAAGTAAAGACCGCAGGCTGTTTAGAGTGCTTAGTGTTCAAAGAGCTTTTACCTAAACCACCTAAACCTTGTTTAGAACTTCAATCATATTGAGTGGCCGCACAAAGTACTGGCCAGCCTCTCTTGTTGCTATATATTCAATCTACTTCAACTGATGCTTTTATCATGAAATGTGGATTTCTATATAGTAGTAACGAAAATTAAAGAAGAATAAATATACTAAGCATACTGAATCATATTCACTATTAGATAGGTTTATTCAACGAAAAGGTTTACCAGTCGTGTTTAGGAGCTGAGTATTTACCGTATAAGTAAGTCGGGGAAAAGTTAGCAATAGCTAGTTTTCAAGGCGTATGCTGTCTAATTTGTCAAAAATATAACAAAAGCATGTATAAAAGAACTGTGTAGAATAAAATGGTCTACTAAAAAGTCTGCGAGAGTATATATCTATCTCTAATGGATAAGTAGTTATAAGCGTATTTATGCAGGTATTCAAATTGTTGTAAACGCATATTGTATCCGTGCGAATTCTTGCAGTTAAACATCTCTAAAATTATTACATCACATATATACAAACAATGCAGTTAATTAAATAGTGTTATGTTATGAACCCTGATAATATGTTCTATATGAGATCCTTAATATGGAAAACTTCAAATTACACAGAAAAATCTTCGTACGTATAAATTATTGTAAGACTAAACTGTATAAATTCCAAAGCAAAACAGACCCAGTGGTTTCGTTTTCGTTTTGACTGGCCAGCTAATGAATACCCGAGTATGTCCAACCCTAGAATGTCCGGGCAAATCCGTGTACTGTATCCGCCGTTTATGGCCTTTGTACGAGTCGAAACGAAAACGAAAGAATAACCCCACCGGTCCCTAGTCTTTACAATAATTTGATTTGCAACGCTACTCGAGTTGGTACATAATTCCATCGTAAATTATTTCACTCTAACTGAAATAAATGAAATATTGCGAAAACTTTCGTTAAATTATTTATTTTAGAAACATGGAGTCAAAGGTTTAATCCCAAATTGCAGTAGTTTTTTCTCTCTACTCTAGCTTCTAATTACTCGACGTGAATGGGAAACCTCGTAGTTAACCCGTGTGAAAGGAAAAACTCTAGGTTTTGGGTGCTTTTCTGGTTGTTTTATTTTTATGTAAACGGCATTACTCAATTTACAAAGCTTAAGAAAAGCGGTTAAGGGAGAATTAAAACTAGAGCTTGCACATTTCCATACTTTTAAGATTTCTAAACGAACCATTCTGTCTGTGTTTTTCTATGACAAGTATAAGTAATTATTATCAGTTTTCGGTTTACAATTTTGTACACTATTCACACTGAAATAATATTACAAATATTATTCACTAGTTTTCCATCCCGGCTACAATGATTGTTTTTTTAAATGTGACATAAACTACTTTTTACCCGCAATCTCCAACCCTCCAACTATATCTGTGCGTTGCTTCGTTTTTGATTTATAATATTAGTTAAGGGTCCTATATCCATAATTTGTATATAGATATTACTATTCCAAATTTATCTGTAAATACTCCATCTGTGTCACTGTAATTTAGCATATAGTTACTTATTCAATATATCGAAGTGAAATAGTCGTTATTTTTTCAATTTTTTTTTATATTTAAAAACTAAGATTTATTTATTATATAACAAACTTCTTATAAAACTTAAAATCTTAAATCTAATCTAAACATTAAAATATGAAATATAATTTAGACATTTTTCCATACTGCTGCCGTACGGAAGCGTGCCCAGAACGCTGGCTGCATTTCCTCGCTGTATTGCCATACTGATCCTTTGTGCGAGGAACGCTCCTGTCCTCTGGTCACCATCGGCCGCGACGATAAGGCGCGTTGACAACTCCTTAAAAAAATCCATCGCACTTGAGCTCCACGGCCCTAATGTCTCCACTGCAAACGGCACAAATATATAGTCTCTTGCTATATCTATATATATTTGCGTCGTTTGAGGGATTCGGCGTTCTGCGCAGCTGACCCGGCTTCACGGGAGGTGCCCTGGAGATACGACGGCGCTAGTGTATCTACACATGTGGCATCCCACACTAGGCTCCGTCCCAGATTCCAGGGCACTAGAGTTAATCCGTCGGGCCGCTTCCCATCTTCCCGGTAAATTCCGCGTGGTTCGATTGTTGCCGGGATATTGGCGGAGGTGAGGGCCCGGCGGATTATGTCATTGATGGAGCCGTGGCGTGCGAACTGACCTGCGCTCTGTACACATGACAGGCCGTGGAGTCCCGTCCGATCGATGTGGGTGCCGCACGGACAGCAGTGTGGATGGCAGATATTAATGCCTAGTCGCAGGCCTACCGCTATGCGTAAACTTTCGTTGTCTAGCAGTGTTCCGAGGTTCCTAGAAGGGCAAGCGTGGAGCCAATGTCCTGATTCTGGCCTCGAAACAGCTAACAGCCTCGCTCTGTCTACATTACTGTGAGAATTTTGGGTCAAAAGGTCATGAGTTTGTTGCACAATCGGGGCATTCCAGTGTTTCTGTGATTTCACTTCCACTGGAATGTCCTTGTTCGGGCAGAGTAAAGCCAGGCCTGTCTTGCTTCCGTTAAGTGTGTCATCGAGAGTTCAGATTTTTTACGTGCCCTCCGTAAAATAAAGAGTCTATTGAAGCACATACATATTCTTAAAGAAAATTGGTGCATGGCATTTTTTTTTTGACGAGTGGGAATTGATCCCTGGATTGAATTGATTATATTATTTACAGTTCAAAATTTTCCCTCAGTTTTATTTTAATTAAAAAGGAGTCGATAGTTTAATTGGTAAAAAACTGGGAGCAGTAAATTTTGAACTGTAAATGTAATAGTAAATGAAAAAAATATTAACACTTCTGGAGTTTCATACTAAAAGAACTACTAATATTACAGAAAAAAGTTTCTAAATAACACAAAGAAATCAGTTAAAATATTGTATAAATTTTTGTAAGCAATTATTTCGAAATAAATAGTATAAAATGGACAATACAGACTACAGAGCGCAATATTTCGTTACACAGAGTCAAAAAGCGGGCGATGATAAATATCAACTTTTGTTACGTTCATTTTTATTAACGGCCTGCTTCACATTTCGCTATTTATGAATTTTCAGTCTCGAAGCTTTTACTCTCATATTTATTTATTTTTATGTTTTAAATAAAAGTTAATACATAATAAAGACTCGAATATAGTTCAATCATAGGAAACTATAGCAGTTTCATATTTAAACTTTAAGTAGAGCTTTATTTAATTTAATTTAATTAAAAAATAATACTTATATATAAGAATAGAAACAATGAAGAGCAATCAACATTTAGCCAAACATAAAAAAAAACGAAACTAATAACTTTATTTCATATATAAATAATACTTCAAAATACCTCCCCTTCAGGTTTTTATTTTAAAACTATTATACTTTGAAAATATATTTCACTGTTATTAAATCTACATTATTCCAGACATATATGCACATAAACATAACATAAGTTATGTTTTATATAACAAAATTAGGGTTCTGTAAGATTTACCAATATTTCTAAGTAAAATCGGCGAAAAACGACCGACGGAACTGCCTAAAAATAGTTTTAATAGTCCACAGGCGAAAGGGTCCGAAAGCTAGCAGTAAGAACTAAATATTTATTTTTAATTTTCAAATAAGAAAATTCCAAAAAAAAGTGAGTGGTTATTACGTCTGGTATTTAACTAGGCAGACCACGGGTTCAATCCCGGATATAATTATAATTAAAAACTTATGTACATAATCCGACGAACCACGCTTAGAGGGCGCTTTTCCATCTAAATATACCTCAACAGAACTGGTCACTCGTTAGACATAGTTCATAAATACCATCGGCTAAAAGAGGAAGACTTGGTCTTCCGCTGGGTACCCTGGGACCGTAACACGGTTTCGGGAGCTGTAAGGCAACCCGCGAAAAAAAATTCACTTTATTCGATATAATCATTTATTTACAAGCTATTGTGGGTAGAGCACGGTGTGGGTTAAGTGGTGCCTTCGGGTGTAACGATGCCGTTTCGGTCGAATAGACGTAGCCCGCTTTCAGACGAACAATTTGTTTTCTATTTCCTGAAGAAATGGGCATATTTGGTTGGCGAGATATTCCCTTTGTATGGGAACAGGAATTTATATGTGGTATTGTTGAAGTTTTTACATGTCTTGCCTTATGAAATAATATTAGGACAGAATGGGATAAGGGAAACTCTACCACGTTTAGTCAAAGTTTTACTAACTATAGCTTTCTACCTTCGATTTCGCCTGTGGACATTTTCACTTATTTTAGCTTATACTAGCGACACCGCCCCCGGCTTCGCACGGGTAAAAAATGGGTTTGCAACAATGTTATTACCTACTTAAATTTTCGGTTTTCTGTGTAAATACGCTTATAACTACTTATCTATTAGAGACATACTGACGAGCAATATAAAAAAGCCACTTTAAGAAATATTTGTTTTTTGCCCAAATGGCGCTATTTTGTTTTTATATTGTTTAACACATAAGACTGAAAAGTCGCGGGTTCTATTCCTACATCCGACCATGTACCAATGGGTTTTTTATAATGAAAAATCTATGTACATTATACGACAAACCGTACGAAGAGGCTTTTCCATCTATATACCTCAACAGAGCTGGCCACTCGTTAGGTATAGCCTCAAAAAAAAACATTGGCTAATTGAGGAAGACTTTGTCTTCCACTGGGTACCCTGGGGTCGGCAACGGTTTCGGGAGCTGTAAGGGAACCCGTGAAGAATAAAAAAAAAGCTATGTAGTGTGGTTTCGGAAATATTTCTTGATAAGTTAGTGCCTTTTTTATATTGCTCGCCAGTGTACTGCGGACTTTATTATAGATAATTTTATTGTACGCAATTCTTTCCCAAATAATTTTGTTAGGTATATTTCCAACGGATTAGACAGCATATGCTATGAAAACTGGCTGAAAATAAGTTTTTCCCCGACTTGATTCACGTATACTTTTAATAGGTCCATGTATAATACTAGTAAACCTTCTCGGTGAATAAACCTATCTAATCATGATAACCGCAACAAAATCGGTTCACTAGTTTTTACGTGAAAGGTCACAGAGACACGGACGCGGCAGGGGACTTTAATTTATAATAATACGGTTTCATCCGCGTGGAAATAGATCCAGAAATAAATAATCCCGTGGCTGTAATTTGCTCCTAAAAGTAGTGTATGTCATTATCTGACCTCTAAACTACCACTATGCAAAAAATCATGTCTATCCCGTGAAAAACAAAAACAAATTTATCCCACGGGAACCATACATTTTTCCGGGATAAAAAGTAGCCTATGTGCTATGCCAAATTTCATCCAGATCCGTTTAGCCGTTCTGGCGTGACTGAGTAACAAACATCCACACATACATCCATACAAACTTTCTCGTTTATAATATTGTTATATACTCGAGGATAATTTAGCTTTCTATTTGTGAAATATTTTTAAAATTGGTTCATTAGTTCTAGAGATTGCCCCTACATATAAATAAACAAACAAACAAAAACCTCTTTATAATACTTTCTAATCGCATATGTATTAGTATTGACAGATTAACGACCTGCGTCGGTTTCGCCTGATTACAATCTAGTTTTCAATAATTTTACTTGATTTCTACATTATTTTGTAAAAATCGCGACCCAATGCGAGATTAGCGCGGACGGGTTCCCATTTATAATACATATAATACGTGTATAAAATATCGTATACAAAGTTTTTTCCCAATGATTGAGTACATCAGGCGACTCTTTCAACTGAAAATAGAATGTCAATAAATCGTTTTTATTGGTCGTTATTACATTTTCGAGCTACCTTTATATCTCGGAAAGGATTATTTACATATTACAGCGGACCACTCTTCTACTCGCTCGGATATTTTGTCAAAATATATATTTTAGACTAAGCCCCCAGATTCGCATGGGTACAGTATAACGGGTATAACCTTATCCCCGACTTGATTCACTTATACTGTTAATGCTCAGCTCCTAAATATGATAGATCCATGTTTAATACTCGTAAACCTTCCCGGTGAATCACTCTATCTAATAGTGAAAACTACAACAAAATCTGTTCAGTAGTTTTAGCGTGAAAAGGTCACAGACAGACAGACAGACAGACGCGGCGGAGGAGTTTGTGTGATGATACCTACCGTTATTGACTCTAATATGTAGAGTCTACAATTTGAAGTGCTTTTAGGTGTTTAAGTTAATTTATACTAATAGCAAGGTAAACATAAAGGGGCGTCGGTGGTCGAGTGGGTCTTAGTCGGCCTGGAACTGAAAATTCGCGGATTCGATTCCAACATCCGACCAATGGCTTTTTTAAAATAAAAAATCTATGTACTGACAAACCGTAGGCTTTTCCATCTATATACCTCAACAGAGCTGGCCACTCGTTAGTATAGCCTCAAAAAAATCATTGGCTAAATGAGGAAGACTTTGTCTTCCACTGGGTACCCTAAGGTCGACAACGGTTCCCAGAAACTGTAAGGCAACCCGTGAAAATAAAATATAAAGTAAAAAAATACATAAATTCTCAACGCTGCAGCCGTGGCGAACTTCATACTTGGAGTATGAGGCCTTTTTCAGACGACGACATGTTCACGATATTTACAACATACTAACAAATCGACTGCGTATGGAGTAGACAAAACTAAATATCGTTAGGCAATTCACAAGGCAAGTTTTGTCGTATCGTGCACGTTCTAATCTATAGAAATAAAAAAAACGAGCGAGCCTTATAGTAGTCGCATATGATGTGTAACATCTGACATCTCACCTTGGTAATAAGCAACATTAACACTTTATACACAACACTGTAGGTTAAGCGCACAACTAATGCGTTCTCCTTCTCTATTTACCTTTCTCTTTCTCGTCATACACACGCACACTGTTGGTTGACAGTACCAACCTCTCGGAAAATGGGTTGGTACCATTTGACCGCCAACTCTACCACCGCGCACGCTCATTGGTCAAATCAAATAGCGCGCGCTTCTACGACTTCCGTCCCTTTTTACGATATCACTCCCACAGATTGCAGGAAAGATGTTACACATCAATAAATGCTACTCGTTGGTAAGCGCATTACTTGAGAACGGCTGGACCGATTTGTATTTTTTTTAAATGTTCATAATAGTCTGAATAATCTTTTTAGGAAAGAAAATTGGAAAATTTGCCCGGAAAATTCGGGAGGGCCTTATTACACGCGTCACTAATAATTCCCCTGAACTAATCTAAAAATTTTACAAGTGTTAATTTTCAATAAGTACAACCTGGATATGTGAAAAATATTAAAACGTACGACTCAAATAAGATTTTAAAGTATTTTGCCAACAAAATCCACTCATCTCCTAGAATCGAGCCTGATGGTGCGTCTAGACTTTACAGAATACGTATTTGTGCTCTCATCTCGAACAGCCTGCAGCAAATCCGATTATATTATCAAAATACACGCTTACATCAGGAAATGCAGAGGAAATTTGTATTTCGCAATCTTGGATATTCTGAATTTCCTGTTCATATACAATAATAAACTGTACCTAATAGTCAGCGTGTGGTTTATGATTTCTTTTTGTAACCATGTCCACATTCAGCGAGTTGTTCGTGTTAAACTGTCAATTTACATAATTTAAGAAGATCATATCTATCCTGTTCAGACAAAAAACTCGTTGAGGGTGTTAATTTAAAGAAAAAATATATGAATTATATATCTAGAAATGGGGAATAGAGATGCTCGGTTTTTATTATTTATTTTATTACCTGCCCTCCGAATTATTTGATATAAAAATATTTCTATCTATCTATCTATCATCACGCCTTTTATCCCAAGAGGGGTGGGCAGAGACAATCGATTGCCATTTGTTACGATCCTGGTCTTTCGCTTCTTTTATATTCATCATACCTTTCATAAATGCTCGGACCTGCTCGGTGATTGTGTGTACTTTTAACATTTCCATCGATCAATACATTTTTTATATGTTCAATAAAAGTACACCTATGTCGTCCTCTGCCAGCATTTCCTTTCACTTCAGCTTTCATTTAAAAAAATATTATATTATAGTCCACTTGACCCTTGTATGAAAAAACATATTAATTAAAAATGCGTGTTAGACAACACAGTTGATATTTTTAGTATGTATCGACACCGGCCGGCGACGCGCTAAAAATAAAATATATGAACAAATTAATATCAGTTGGTAAGTTATAAGTAGCAACACTTTGTAATATATTTTTTTAGTTTATTTTGAGAAGTTTTTAAAACGAAAGATTTATGTTAATATATCCCTTATTTAGCCTAACATTACGTACAAATTCAAGCCTGGATCACTCAAATGATATCTTCGAATTCAATTTTCTTAGAAATAAGTTAATCCAATTATCTTCTCTGAAAATACATAATAAAAGGATATTAAAGATTTGACAGCTGTACTCCCATTAGTCTATTTACGTATCATCACGCCTTTTATTCCATGAGTGGTAGGCAGACAATCGAATGTCATTTATTACGATACCGACATACATCTTTCACTTCGTTTATATATGCTCGGCGATTGTACATTGAACATATAAAAAAAATATTGATCGAAGGAAATATTAAAAGGTAAATATTGCGACATATACCAACTTCCCAAATGTGGCCATTGTTACAAGTGTGTTGGTAATGTTGCGTCGTTAATTTAGTTGTAATGTACAAATATTTATTTTATTAATATAAAAACCTTAAATCAAATCTAAAGATTAAAAATAACTAAATAAACCAGGTCCGCGTGGAATAGTGGCAAGAATACTGGCTGCCTTTCCCCGCTGAATCGCGATGCTGATTCGTTGAGCGAGGAAGGAGCCAGCCCTCTTGTCACCAGAAGAGATGATCAGTCGAGGGGATACATCTTTAATAAAATTTTTGGCATTGAACCCCACGGACCTAAGGTTTCTACACCAAACGGCAATTTGCGCCGTTTGTTAGACTCTGCGATTTCCGCCGCAGCTCCCGCTTTGATTGCTGTTTCCCTGAGATGAGACGGGGCTAATGTGTCCACGCACGTAACATCCCATACAAGGGCCCGACCTCGCTCCCAGTGAATCAGAGTCATTCCATCGGGTCTCTTGCCGTCTTCCCGGATTATTCCCGTTGGCTCTAGGAGAGCAGGGACGTCTATTGACGCAAGAGCCCTTTTTATGGTATCATTGAGGGAGCTGTGGCGAGAAAGCCTGCCTGCACTTTTTATGCAGGAAAGTCCGTGAGTTCCAAATTGATCAACATCTTTTCCACACGGACATTTATGTTCGCAACATACTGGTGCTCCTAATCTTAGGCCTACACTAATTCTAAAAACGTCGTTTATACACTTTGCACACGGACAAAGCCAGAGGTTAATTCTAGTTTACTATTAGTTAGTGTGAACTGTAGATAGAAGTATAAAAGAATCCACTTTCAGCTTGTTGAGTTTTGCTCCGGGGTGCAAAAAGTCCATGGGAAAGTTCAGTGTGCAAGCCATCGTCGCCGGTAATCGATTCTGCAGGCAAACTCTATTATGATGGACGCGAACAGTTTCCTAAGCTCTCTTAAATTAAATCTTTTAACTCATTTTCACGATCCAATAGGCTTCCAAATATATTTTTTAAATACATGATCTTTTAACTTATAATTTATAACTAATTAATATTAGATATAAATGAGAAAGTGTGTTTGTTTATTTATTTGTTTGTTTGTCCAACTTTTACATCAATACAGAGCAATGAATCGACGTGATTTTTTGCACAACTGACAACTGGCTGGAAGAGAATACAGCGAGCCTGAAGACCTAAATCGTCTCAAAATGTCTGTTACAGAAGGCTAGGGGAAACCACTGCACTATTCTTCCCAGGAAAGCAAACCATGGCGAGTCAATACAAGGTGCGTCGCGCTGTCGACCGCCATGATTGATCAATACAAGGTGCGTCGCGCTGTCGACCGCCATGATTGATCACGACTGCTCTGTCAAGAGTACTACGAGAAGAAGTTCGAAATGAGTGACGTAGACTCCTTTTTATCGGGATAAAAAATTCAAGAGAAATTCAAGTGAAATTCCAGCAGACCCAAAACTTGATGGTTGGGGCAATAGTCGAATCACTCGCAATTGAAACAAAATTGAGAAGCGTGAAATAAAAGGAAATGTCAGGATCGTAGCAATTGAGATTCCATGTAGTCTCTGCCTTCTTCTGAGTTCTTGATGCCTACTTCTGATGTGATAAAAAACGTGATGATAGGTATGTAGATAAATTGTACTTAATTTTAATTTTCTGATTCGTAGGTACATATCAAAACGTGAGTGGCACATAAAACAGCTTCCCCGACTTGTGACGAACTTCAGGGAACTTTTCTAACTTTGTGTTAGCAATTATTGATAAAAGGAAAGCCTCTTTGAATCCCCTCGACTTGTTAATGAAGAGAATTTGTGACTTGAAAGTATATTTTATTCATTAAACACGTAGATAAGTACCAACTTATACGTTTTATTATACGGTTGATATTGCGCGTTAAGTTTATTTTTGGTAATAACCTGTCGAGAGGCGTTAATTTTAAAGAAAGAATTAGTACTATATTATCCAAACTTCTGGGAAGGGGTCAAACTGATCATTTCCTCATTTCCAAACATTTTTTTTTAATTTTGAAAATGGCGTAGTGTTTTATTATATATAAAATCCAAACTTCTGGGAAGGGGTCAAACTCATCATTTCCTCATTTCCAAACATTTTTTTTTAATTTTGAAAATGGCGTAGTGTTTTATTATATATAAAATCCAAACTTCTGGGAAGGGGTCAAACTCATCATTTCCTCATTTCCAAACATTTTTTTTAATTTTGAAAATGGCGTAGTGTTTTATTTCTTTTGCGTCTGAGATTGCGTATTGTACAAGTTAAGAGATATTATAGTTTACTGGTATTGCGAAATTTATGTATTGACATAATGACTTTTCATAAAAATAAAATGTTATGATAATGAAGAAGTTGAAGGTAACCAAAAAAATCGTAAAACCCTCTTGAAATAAAATCCTGGATACGGCCTTGCTGTGTCCTGAATGTCCTGATACATTACTTCCATGACATTGTCCAATTTGACATTTAATTCCGTTGCGGCAATAACTGATGACAATTTCAAAAAGAAAAATTGGTTTTTAAAATGTATTACTAGAAACGTGCTATAATAAAACGTGGCAGAGTAAATTGTCATTGTGCCAAATGGCACCGTTTCATCCGTGATCCTTCCTTTTAGCGAGATTTCCTGACGTCCGGTAAGGTAGAGGAGGCTGTACTGGCAACATGCCAAAAGGTATTATAGTTTGGCTGTAAATTCACAGTGACCTGCGCTTGAGATGGCCTGTCAACGGAAGCCTTTTAAGTAAATATTTGAATTCAAGACTGACTTTATAGATGAGGTTATTGATTACCCTAAAATAAAATAGAATCTTTTAATTTGGACAACCGTTATATTAATAGTATAATACAAATAAAAGTAACATAAAACTGATCACACACTTAGGGGAGAACAAATTGTCTGTGTGCAGCCGAACCCAATGCCCTAAGATGGGACAATCCCATCTGTCAGCTATCGTGGTCAGGATGGTGTTCTATAGCAAGATGGAATTTGTAAAACGTGTAAAATGGCAGGATTCATAATGCTAAACGTCCTTACATTCTTGGAATGGAATTTTTGGTAGTAGGGTAGACTTGGAGTGTGCGCGATATGACCGCTGCCGAAATAATTATATGTACATCACAACTATGTAACCCGTCGTCCCGTCTCGATCTCAAACCGAAAAGGACCCACAAATCGTCTATTGCACAAGTATATTCACGCTCTGCGTTAAGTCTAAACTTGTGTGGCACCTATTGTACTTGGATGTCATATGTCATGCTGAACGTATTCGAATGTAATTTTGTAGAGTTGATAATAATATCATCCCCGAAAAAGAATATTATTAAAACAAATTCCGAAATTGACAAAGGTAGTCGCTGTACCTGCAAGAACCCACTTTGTAAAAACAGACTGAGAAGTTCCTGAAGAAGTGCTACCAGTTGCTCATTACCCAGTGTCGGTACTAAATGCAAATTGGTCTTTACAGTCCCACAAGAACTTTTATTTCTTTTGTAAAGTTCACAAGTCTGAAAGTTGAGTTTGCATATATTTAGTTCATTATGGATATCTCTGCAGAAAATCTCAAAAGGCAGCTTACTTTTCCTCCTTTTTGGTGATTATTTGTAGCTTTAAATATGTTCTTCTGCTTAGCTCGAATTTACAAAACAAATTCCATCTATTCTCAGACAAAGTGTACTCCATCAGTGGATGGATTTTATCGAGTACACTTTTTCTACTAAATGCTAAAAGCATTTCCAACTGTACCTATCTCGATTGTGGCGAACATCTCTCCTACACAGATTTTTTTCAGGCGTATCTAAACCTAAACCTTAGGCAAATAAACATCTGTTTTTTTTCACGGGTTGCCTTACAGCTCCGGGAACCTTTGCCGGCCCCAGGGTACCCAATGGAAGACAAATTCTTCCTCATTTAGCCAATGATTTTTTTGAGGCTATACCTAACGAGTGGCCAGCTCTATAGATGGAAAAACCTCTTTGTTTTTTTTCCACATGTATTATATGATTACGGCTGTAACTTGAGGTATAAGGGGTTTGATATGCATATTTTGTACTAAAAAAAAGCATGTTTAATTAAGAAATAAAAACTTTTTATTATTATCAGTTCAAATATCGTATTTACATTCTTTTAAACGAGTAAAAGCACATTGTTTATTTTATACAATAAAAAAAAAGTAATAAAAATTTATTTATTTACTCAGCAGCAGAAAATTCATCATACGTAAAAATAATAAATGTAATCAATGAAATGGTTATCCTACGAAATTGTTATTTTATAATAAATCTCAAATTTCCAGGTACAGTCAAGGACATGGATCCTTTAACAGTCGGACAATATTTATTGAGTGTACCTAGAAATCTCATCTGCAATGGCAACTTGTATCAGGAGTGTTATTAGCTGAGAGCTCGTAGGTGTACATACTAGTTATACAACCGCAACTTCCCCGACCGCGCACCTAACATTAATTAAACAGCCATAAGTGTTCTCCTCAGTACCAAATCTTCCTGACATCAGTTCGTCTCAATACAAACGCATCAGACAATATAATGCTCATATAAATGCTCACTCAACGGGTGACTTACAAACTTCATTTCCTTAAATTTTATTATTACTTACACAAATTTTAACAATACATGTACACTTGTACAGTTGAAGAAACTTCGAGAGCCTTTCGTTGATTATTTATCTTGCGAGCTATGAGAATCGCGACAAAATTGACAATTTTGCTGTCATTGCCCTGTCATTTCCTATAAATAGAACAGAAATATGACATCTAAATTGACAAGTTTTAAGATAATTCTGTCGCCATTCTAGTCGTTAGCAAGATACATAATCAACCTACAGTGGTTCTCACGATCATTTCCCCGACTGTACACGGAACATATTGCGTTTTCCGACATCTATATTACAACTATTTTGGTGTTGAAGGTAGACTAACTGACATAGTTAAGGGTATCGTTTGCGTTGGAAGCGTTAAGAGGCATTTGCGACCAAAAACTATCATAGCAGGTCTTATTTAGAACAATAACATTTCTTAATAAGGTCTGCTATAAGAGTTTATAGTACGGCAGCTGTTAAATCAAAAACATATTTAATTACCTTACTCCGCCTCCGACGCAAAAGATGTTTTTTCTAAAGCTTTCCATATACTCGCGTTTACAACTACTCTACGTTTTCTAAGATCACTAATTGGTGTTCCCGCACACATTGACAACATTACTATTAATCATTTCATTATATCTGGGGGCATACCACACCGCTTTATAGTAGGCCTAAATAAGAAATGCCACCATATTGTACCACAAGACAGGTGACATGCTGTAAAGTCTGTTTCTAGGGCGTATCGTTTTATATCGACGCTAACATAATACTTTGAGTCATTGTTCGTCAGACTGTAGTACTAAATGACGTGACAGTTCTTATTAAGGCCTGCCAAAAGAGTTTGTGGTACGTGCCCTGTACCTACTGATACCATTGGCAGTGCTCTTAATATTGCTTACATAACTATGTCCAAAATACTGCATACAAAATTGTAAATCATGTTCGTTAATTGAAAACTACTATTGCTCCTTGTTTACTATTATAGTCTTAAAATATTATCAAAATCTCCAAATTTCATTTTATTTGTAAAGAATGGGTGTATATTTACAATATGATTAATTTCACTGGACTATTCAAAATTGATGAGAAATACATTCTACTTACTCTAAGAGTTTACCATAAATTAAAGTGATATTTTCGTGCGAGTTTTTTCAGTAAGTTTGTAAGGCCCAATGCAGACCAACTTCAATCTATTCCACCGACATTTGTAGAACCGATTTAAACCGATCGACTGCCTTTGGTTTTATAGGTAATTAAGTAATTAATCCAGCGGCGCGGGTACCAAAATGTAATATCGAAGACGAGCGAAAAATGCAAATTACACGAAGATTGACTCGAGAATATTCGAAACATGTAATCGTAAATGGCTTCAAACTACAAAGCCAGCACGTGAACTATTCGCATACCAAATAGCGCTTTGATGGACTAGACGAAATTGACATCTCAAATATTCTGACAGGGGGTTGTAGAAATACAGATGTACCTATCTATAGGTATATTTGTCGAGGTTAGGGGAAAAGATACGCGCGGTAAAAATAATTTGATGGTAAATTTAAACAATAATATATGTATATTTGATTCTATAAATATCTAAAAAATACTACAGTTAACGGGACGTCTTACAAAATGGCGCTAGTTTTCAACTTATAAGTTTTTAACCGAACTTTTTTTTATGTATGTTCCTCGACTACTTGAAGACGCCTGGACCGATTTGGATTATTTTTTTGTTTGAAAGGGTACACTTTCCAAGTGATCCCATGGATCTGGTGATGGGATCCTGGAGAAATCGAGAACTCTTCAAATGTTATAGGCACACTTGAAGCGATTTGGGTATTTTTTTTATAGTGACTTGTGCATTTGCTTTCGGAAAGCACATTTTAGTTTTGAAGGCGGTTTTTTTCTTCATCAGAAGTGGTTATATATATTGTTTCTGTACATTTTCCCTTATTACCGTGCGCACCTACCCCTTCCGACTGCATGGCTATCCCGACTAACGATCTATGTACTTGTGGCGTAGTATTTACAAGGTAAAGTTGATTTTAGCTATTAATAACATATATTTATACTATAAAAAATTGTCAACAATATAAATCCACGAGACTGGTGCGAACTGAACTTTTAGAGTCCGATAGACTTCAAGTTGCCAATGTGACGGCCAAAACGTACATGTCCAGTATTGCACATGACATGTATTCATTAGATGTGGGAGCCCGCTAATTTTGACTAAGAGTCTTTCATTAACTACAATTAGGCTAAGGGTCGGCGCGGCGGCGCCCACTTGCAATCAAAATTAAAAATTACTGCTTTGTTTCTTATATGGAGCACTTACCTTATATGGGATGGAAACTATAATCGCAAACATCACATTATTTGTAACTAGGTACAATGGCAAGTTTTAACTATTATAATAATTGAATGATAATTGAAATTGAGTTTTATTTTCAAATTTTATAATACATACAAACGAAACTAACTCCAATTTCCCTCATATTACCAATTGCATTAAATATTAATTAGTAAATCTATTAGGACGGTCCCACACAATAAACCTGAGATCTGATTAATTAATTTTGTTTTTTACACTCTTCTTATATTCAATTCGCTTCATATCACGCGCTCCCCGTAGAAGTTGCAGGGTATTTTTACAATATCAATAAGGTAGTAATCATTTTAGGGGTTATTACGGTTAACGCACATCATCGTTGGGAATTCAGAGGGTCAAGTAAGGAGATTTTTGTATGGAAATATACGGTTACGACAGCAACTGTAAAAATACTCGATACGATAAAGCAAGAAAATTGTGCTTGGCCCTCAGCCGTATCTTAGCCGATAGGTTCGCGTTAACCTTTATTTGTTAGAAAAGGGGACTACAGGGATGGTCATCTTTTGTAGAAAAACAATATATATATATATATATACATTCCTGAAACCCCTCTTCTAATCACCTTAACTATTTGAGCACCGTGGAAGGAATGAGTGCATAAGACAAACGCCGTGAATTGTATTTGTATCACTGCACCGATTTAGACGGAATATTTTCCACATTCGTATACAGATGTGACAATTTACATTGCAAATAACGTTACATTGTGTATATTTTTAAACGACTCACAAAATGATTGTGTCCACAATTAGATGGGCACGAAACTTAAATAAATATGGATATTCCAATGAATTATTAATATATTTTAATATTACAAATATATGTTTATTTTCTGTAAAGTTATCACGCCACACATGTAACTCTAGTTAATTTAAGATGAACGCGTCGTGCGTATGGCATTAGCAACAGTTTAGGAAAATTTTCCGTCTAAACTGTGTACACAATATGGTGTTAGTTAAATCGTAAACATTAAAGACTGCGTGGATTTAGACTTATCGATAATGTCTTAATAAATGTAAATAAACATCTTCAAAATTTTTACCAAAATTATGAGCATATATCCAGCATAAAAATCTTTTAAAATAACACATCAATATTATTTTCCTTAGTCATACATATACATGGCACACTGCTCTGATACCCATATAATATATATATTTAATTCGTATGTAGGCATCTATAGTTTTACCTTGTTAAGTATAGAATAATTGAATTTTATGGATGGATATTAAGTTAGAGAAGCTTAGTAAGCGCAGTCCAAAGTATAAGGGTACGGAATTTCTAAACTTAAGACAAATTGAGGCATTTAATGCCGCGAAAAAAAATTGGGTCCACCCAAAATATTCAACTGAGACGTTGACATAAACATATATATTAGAAAAGTGCTTGGCAGGGCGTGAAGTTCGACATTTCTAGACAATTCAGTGTTTTTTTTTGTATATCTTATCCAGTACATGCCACCTTTTTCTAATATATACCTAATGTAATTAAAAACAGACTACCTAATTAATAGTTTCAATTAACGTTAACACAAAGTCCATGATACATTTAACTAATCACGGAGCAACGCTCGCATTGTGACCACAAGTTACGCAGCCTCCCATAATCCCAGCCTCGTGAATTCAAATTTACAAAATTCATTCGTTAATTTGGCTTACCGTACTTCGCGTACACATTTACACTCTGTTCATTATATGATGGGTTGACTGATTAAATTTATATTATTCCTATTATTATAAAACCAATTTAACTAATTAGATATAGATGTTGTGCTGTTAACTATCCTAAAAGTTCATTTTTGTTACCTGTCACTTACACCATCATATGTTGAACAGAGTATACTTATTATATGTCGAGTCAAAGATGACGGAATAACTAAATTTACTATAGGGATGTCTGCGTAACCAGTGCCCGTATTGTAACGTTTCGAGTGTACAAACTTCGATAATGTTTTTGTTCAGTAGAAACGCAATCACACAAGTCTAGTTAAATCTAATATTATCTAATTTCTGTCTCACTTGATGCCCACTTGGCGAGTCTCAGAATGCAGATATACCCCGTCCACGGTGAATATTGAAATCTCTGTAACAAAAACATTTCCAATGTTACAAATCCATTGTAACATAATCTTTTTAATAAAAAAACCATTGGTCTTCGATTATCTTAAAGCACTCCAGATTAAAGGAAGCAAGAAATCGAAAACCAGAGTTAATTTCGACTTCTCAATCGAAACGAGTAACCTAAGCAAACATTGCACTACTTGTATTTCCATTAATTGAAATATATTGCCACGGCTTCAGAGAGTGGCTTAGCCGTAAGCACCAACAAAAAAAACTTTTAACTAAGCCCCCCTAGCTAGACGAAGCAAACAAGTAATACCAAACTCTCACGATAGAACGAAAACAAATAATGGGATTACAGGAAAATGCTTTTCATGTTAAAATGAGTTTTCCGTTTTTGTTTTCTAATGTAAATTCCCTATTCCGTTCGTTATTTCATCAAGTATTTACATACATAGAAGAGATGTGCATGTGCGGTTGTCGATTGAATTGTGAAACAATCCCACGCTACGCCTACACAACTAATAAGCTACGACTGCTAGTTCGCAGTGGTAATGTTGGCATGTGTCACTTAAACTAAAAACTACTGGATCCATTTTGTTACTGTTTGCGCTATTAGATTGATTCACAAGGAAGATTTACTAAGCAGCAGACCACGGGTTCGATCCCAGATCCCCATAATCCGACAAACCACACTTAGAGGCTTTTCCATCTAAATATACCTTAACAGAACTGGCCACTCGTAAGAGCCTCACAAATGCCATCAGCCAAAAAGAGACTTGGTCTTCCGCTGGGTACCCTGGAACCGTAACACGGTTTCGGGAGCGTACGGCAACCCGTGAAGAAAGAAAAAGAAAAATAATTAAGTGTACAAAGCAATAATACGCTTCAAAATATACAATGTATATACACGGGCGACGCCAGGAACGGGAAGCTATCAACTAGCTAAATGCATAAAATCGTTAAACAAACATCTAACTCTACATGGTTAGTCAACCATGTAGAGTGAAGAAAATTGGACTCCTATAAATTTTAATTTCCTTTCTACGGCAAAATATTCTGGAATATTTGGTAAATTTAGCAACTTTAATTGACACATAGGAAGCGAAGTGAATGTTACAAGATGCCTTCCGGCGCTACGAGACGTCGAGAGTGTCATTTGCATGTACAAGATCTGCGGGGTACTCAACTCATACACGTGTAGCTAGCTTCAAGCTTCTTTTTGAAATGTAACATAAAGAAGTATCTCGAAGGATTTTCGGTTTAAAAAGACACCTATGTCACTCTATCGGTCCTCCAACTATCTATGTACTCAAAAATTTCGTCAGTACTAGCAGTTGCCCGCGAATTAGGAATACAACGTTTACACCCCCATTCCTTTAGGGGTTGATTTTCGAAAAATCCTTTCTACACCCTCTAAGGAATATACCTTCCAACTTTCTTATGTATATATTCAGTGGTTTAGGCTGTACGTTGATTGCCAGTCAGTCAGCGACACGCAGTTAAACCTAACCCAATTTCTAAATGATAAGGCTAATTCCGATGTCTATCATGTCCGATGTCCGAGGTCATAATATATTTTAGTGCAATATTTGTTAGAATGGATCAAAGTGGAATAATTGAACCAGGGGGTCATCAAGGAATGAAAGTGGAACAAACGCGGTCATTGATTTCCGCCTCTGCAGATATTATACATACCTCAACTCTCTTCTTTCTTCCATTTCCTCTCGTTATGATTTAATTTGGCAAATAAGAACATAATAATATAAATTACTCACCATCAGGCAGCTCATGTAAGCGGAGCGGGAGCGGCGCAAAGTAATCATGGTGGAGTGCTTTTGGCGCTGACAGGCGTCTGTTAGGGTCCGATTGTAACAGGGCCGCAGCCAATCTCGCCGCGTCCCTGCCAGCCTCCCTCAACTTGGGGAACTTGATACCCAAGGACCTCGCAGCGCTGACACCCCACCTGGCCACGTGCTCCCGAAGGCCCGGTAGCCTGGATACTCCCTCCCATGTGTCCTCTGACGGGGTACCCACGACCCTGAAGATCTTGTAGAGCTGGTCGTTGGTGTCCCGCACTCCGGGAAAGGCTGGCACGCCGCTCAGCATCTCCACGAAGATGCAACCGACGCCCCACATGTCAAGGGACGTTGAGTACTCGGTGCTGCCTAGTAGTACGTCTGTGGGAAGGATTGCAAATCAATAATTTGCAGCTGACATTAGATATCCAGATGTGACATAATATGGATCTTTGTCCAGAGCATTACAGCGGACGATATGACAATTATGACAATGCATTTTACACAAGTTTGAAGCAGGAATTTATGGTGACTAGTCCCGGTTCGAAACTCGTTCGCGGGAGAGTTGACCCGTTTCAGAACAGTAAAGAAGCTAAATGGTTTTTGTATGGCGCGATGCTGATGCGACAAATGAAGAACATTTTGAAGCATCTCAAGTTTTCAGGATTCAAGAAGACAAAAATAATAAGTGACTCACCAGGTGGCCTGTACCACAGCGTGACCACCTCGTGGCTGTACGTGTGACTCGGGACGGATTTAGCGCGCGCCAGACCAAAGTCGGCAAGTTTCAGCTCGCCGTGGGAGCTTATCAGCAGGTTCTGTGGCTTTACATCCCTGCATGACAAATTGTTTATTATATATATATATGATAACACGGATTGGCCTTTCGGCTTCCAGAACCGTGTAGTCTTCCTCATTTATAGCAAATAAGCAAATATTTCTATACAATTTTAAATCATATAACTATCATGACATTGTTATTATGCAATAAAGACAAGTAGATAAATAGAGTACCTATGTCTAATGAATCGTATCATTTGGTTATTTTTAAAGTTTTAGTATGGCAACATTTATAATGTCACTTTTATATTAGGTACATATCTACTATTTATGAGGTTTGATACTTTCGTTGATTTTGGTAAATTTTATGCCTTCAGTTGGTAACTTTCAAAAAGTGTAGACGAATAAAGAACATAGTTGATGCCCTAAAATAAAATCAAATCAAACATAAAATAAAATCAAACGCTGATACAATAACGTTTGTCGTTTGTATTTGGACGCAGAATATTTGTAATCTGATCCTGAATTTGTTTTATCAAAACAATATTCATCTACTTAATGAACATGTCTATGCATGGATGGAATTTTTATCATAAATAAAGTAAAAAATTTAAAGTATCAAGTTGAGGTATTCCGTTAAAGCAGTCTTTAGAAGCGACACGATTTATTAGATATACTCTAATATTCCAAATCCAATCCATCTCAATATTATTTCATTACAATATACACTTAAAGCTTAATTAAGCGACTATCAGTCATGATTGGCTAGCTTTGGATTTGTAGTGTCGTCTTTATCATTCGTACAACAAGTCGCACTACCAAACCGATAGTGGCCGATATTTATTACAATTACATGATACATACCTGTGAAGAACCCGCCTTCTATGGCAGTAGGAGAGACCCCGAAGTAGTTGGAACATGAACAGACGCACGTTGTGGTGGTTGAGACCGCCCGGGTGCCTCTCCATGTACTGAGAGAGATCCGTGTCCTGCAAAGTAAATGGATTTTGAGACACCAGCATGTTAAAGGAGCTTATTTGTATAGCTTGAAAACCATATATTTTCCACTTGCGGATTCTTTGAGGTTTTAGGAACATTCCTGAAACGTTCTAGTTAAAATGTGTTCAATATTATAGAGGATTGATCAAATACGGTTACGAATTAGGGAGTTCATTCCAAATTATTCTTTTATACTGAATCTCTGGTCAAAAAATTCCGCTGTTCATCTCCGAGGGCTGATGTTAGCCAGCTTTTGTTAGATTGTCGAAAACCTAATGTTAATTATTTCAGCAGAATACAAACCGGCGAAAACGGTATCTGTCGAAAATGTGCTGTGCGACAAAAAAAAACATATTTTTTCCATTCGACATATTTATTTCCTTCACGAGTGCCTCTGGGTTCCGGGAACCGTGTTACCAGCTCCAAGAAGACAAGTTTACCACATTTAGCTGATGATATTTACAACTATTCCTATTGTTATCAAATTGTATACTTACAACAAATTCAAAGACGAAAGTGAGAGTTTCCCTAGTATGCACAATATCGTGCAATGTGACAATGTTGGCATGCTTCAGCTCCTTGAGTAGCGAGGCCTCCCGGATCGCCGTGAACGGTGCCCCCTCGTCTTCTTGCAGTCTGATCTCTTTCAAAGCCACCACTTGTTGCGTTAAACTGTAAACAAACCACCTCCGTTTATTTATGAATGGCGACGGAAGGGTGATCTTTGACACTTTGAGATGGTTTATTCAAGTTTATGGAAGGAAAAATTAAAACTTCAACCCCAGGGAAATACTTGATGGGCTCGAGGGCCGCATGCCCATTTGACTTTTCCATATTTTTATTTTTTTACGGGCTTTTATTTAACTTACAATGTTTGTTAGTTGTTCGTGAGGATCAAATCTTGCAATTTCAATGTGACCCACTTTCCCAGTGTTCGATTGAGCAGTAATTTTGAATAAATTAAGAATATTAATCAGGGCGCCAGGGAAAAAAACGGGAAAAGTGGTGGTCCTTTACAACAATACGATTTTTAAGGTAGTAAAGATAATGTTATTCCTCACTGATTCCAAAAAGTTAGATGTCGATTCCATGCTCGTGACACATTTTATACACAATCGAAATTTTTAATTAACAATTTTACAATAGGCCGCCATTTTGAAATTTCGCGATCGGACTTGGCGTACTATGAAAAACATACTGATATCTATAAAATATTCGATTGTCATTCGATTTTGAATATTGCAACATGTATTTTCATGCATTTTATTTTATTTGCGTTTTTCAGCTTTCTCGCTTGTTTAAACAATGGAAGAAATATTAAATTGTTTTAACACCCAATCCTTGTGTAAAATCATCAGATAAACAACTTTTGTATTAAACATTTTGCTCTAAAACCAATACTTACCGAGATATTTAACAAAAACTAAAAAAAAGCCGATTTCCAAGTTATTTTGCAATAAAAAACTTTGACGCGTATCTCCGTCGAAGTAGACAATTTAGTTAGGGTGTTATTCTATGTATTTTTCTTCAAATTTTAAGCTAAATATGGTATTGTTATTTGATTTGATTTATACCTTGCGGTGTGGCCAGAGGCACCCAGTAACAGTGTCCACTTTTTGCCAGTTGTTCATATTGAACAGAACAGGTGGCAAGTCTGTTGCTGCACTTAATGGACGTAGGTGTGTCACTTCTTTAACAGACGTAAATATCTATTATTTTTAGAATATAAATTTCTGTCTTTACGTGCCTTGCGAAGCACGAGGAGTCGATTAATATTTTATATAGGTATGCCTCCAGGAAGAGATCCAAAAGGTTACAGAAAATTAACGTGTATATATGACATGACAAACTTAGTATTTCAAAGACACAACTTGTTGCGTTAACATCTTAGTAAAGTTGGAGACCGAGGCGTCAGAAGCTCAATTTGTTTTGAATGACGCGAGAAAGTTGCGATTTTGAGATGTTCAAGGGATTTGTGAACGACTTTAAACATAAAAAACCTATTTGTACCTTATATTAATATGAAGAAAATACCGATCTCTGAGCACACTTATTTATCTCGATAATTATATTTTAAAATATATTATAATACTATATAATATATTTCATCCCCTATTATGGGTCTTGAGTTCATACAAAAATTCCATAAAAAATAGAACATTCAGTTTTTCCCGTATTTTCCAATTTTTCTTTTCCTAAAAACTGTATTCAGACTATTACGAAAATTTAGATAAAAATAGACATAGCTGTCCAGCCGTTCTCAAGTGATGCGCTTACAAACGAACAGCATTTAATTTTTATTTATATACCTAGATTTAATTTTGGACTCACAGAGCAATGATAATTTTAATTCAGCATGACATAAAATTATTAAATGTACTTGCATTATTTCTTGAGATGATTATTTCACTGGACCTTGGCGAAGTCCATTAGCATAAAAAAATGATTATTTATTTTGTTTAAATTGAGCGTACGTATGAGACCGTTAAGGACCGTCTTAGGACCGTATCTTGCGTTTTCACTCGAAGGGCAAAACAAGGGGTCCGCACCAAGGAAGCCCGGCCAGAGAATGTCGAGCAATTTGTTAGGTCGGGTAAACAAAGTACGAGATCTGTGATTTATTTTATTTATATTGAAACTAGCTTTCCACCCCGGTTTCTCCCGTGGTTTTTTTTTAAATATGACATGAATTTATCCCGAAGAAATTCCGGGATAAAAAGCAGCCTTCCAATTACCTCTGTGCAAAAAAAACGTCGATCCGTTGCTCTGTTTTGACGTGAAAGAAGGACAAACAGACAAACAAACAACAACACTTTCGCATTTATAATATTAGTTATAGATCTAGAGCTGGTAGACATTTTTGAGTAGGTATTTGAGGCACGATGAAAACTAGTTCAAATACTTCTCCTGTTATACCTAAGTACAGAACTGCAGACCTGGCTGGAGGGTAGCGGGGCTAAATCGACCCTTATATTTTCAAAAAAGATTTTTTGCAAAAAATGTTCTTGAGGCATTCTGTAATTTTTATACTTTAAAATTTAATATTTAAAGAGTGAAAAAATAAACAAGCCTTTATTTATAAAGACGCCAGCTTGAAGTGGAAGCACGCTAACTCTGACCTTTAGCATGTCAGCCTTGGCTTTAGACAAAGGAAACCAGGTCACCTAGACTTCACCGAACCTTTAAACTTCACTTTCTCCCTACAAAGCTGCCGGAGTCCACTTTATATTTAGACTTGTTCTGTTCAATAATGCCGCACTGCCACAAACTGTTTCATCCTAAAGCATCGATTCTTATGCAAATGGAACATTTAAGTATATATTATTAACATTAAATTAATAAATAAGGCTTTTCCATCTAAATATACCTCAACAGAACTTGGCTAAAAGAGAAAAACTTGGTCTTCCGCTGGGTACCTAACCTGGGACCTGTAAAACAAGACCGGTTTTGGAAGTTGTAAAATAACCCGTGAGGAAAAAAAAATATTAATCCGACATATTCATACCAGATTTACCTATGACTCCTGGCTCATTGGCTACTCATTTTGTGACATAAGATAGTTGCGAGTATATATACTTTTCTATATCGATAGTGCAATGGTTGAGCGTTAGATTTGCAACCGAAGGACCCAGGGGCCAGGAGGCATTTCGCTAAATGTGGAAACTGTTAATGGTCAAATTTTTTATTATTTTTTGCCAAATTAGCCAGATAATACACGTAGGCATTGGCATTTTTAAGCCACTTCGAAAATGGAAGACATTCGCAATTTCTTTAGCTTTCTTTCTTTCTTCTTTCATCTTTTATTAAAACCTCCTTAGGAATCAAGTTTTCTTCGTATCAAATTTCATCAAAATCGGTTCAGTGGTTTAGCCGTGAAAACGTAACAGAAAACAGACAGACTTACTCTCTCATTTATAATATTAGTATGGGTATAGTAAAAAATATACTTAATATATAATATGGACTATACTAGATATGCCTGCGACTTCGTACGCACAGACCATATACTATGTATACTAATGTTGAAAAGACTACCGACAACGATGCCTAATTTCCAATTATACGTATAATGTAGAGTTCAGGTATTTTTGCAAGCCCTACATTTTTCTGAACCTCCCATCCAAATCAGTGCAATAGATTTACGTGAAATGTGCACAGAAAATATGAACTGAATTTCCAATAAATACACACGATACGAATATATTATCAGCCTCCAATAAACTGATACAAAAAATATTGTACAATGAAAGACCGCACTAACGAACAAAATGAAAAAGCAGGTGAGTGCTCTGAATAGTAAACGGGGCATTAAATATCCGCAAGTTAACTGGGATTTATTTGTTAAAGCTCTTGTGTAAATATTTGCATTGAAACTGTGGTCGGACGAAATAAGCTCACTTTACACTGGTATATAACTTTACTGACAATAAACGCATCTAAGAAGTACACTGACAGCCTACGAAGCTAATTTTAATCTAAGTTTACTCTTTTGGGCTAAATAAGTCTGGAAATCTTATAAATAAAAATGAAATGCTGTTCGTTGGTGAGCGCATCACTAGAGAACGACTGGACCGATTTGATATATTTTTTTTATGTTTGTAAGAAAAGATAAATTGAAAAAGTTGCCCGGAAAATTGGGTTCCACGGGCGAAGCTAGTTTTAATAAAAAAAGGAAATTAAGTGGTAAACGATGTTTTCTTTGTTCTTGTTAACCGAACTTTAAAAAAAGAAGGAGGAGGTTCTCAATTTGTCGGAATCTTTATTTTTTTATGTATGTTCCCCGATTACTTGAAGACGCCTGGACCGGAATTAAAGGGTGGTCCCATGGTCATCAGGTCAGGATCTGATGATGGGATCCTGGAGAAATCGAGAACTCTTCAAATTTTATAGGCACACTTAAAGCGATTTGGGTATTTTTTTTATAGTGACTTGTGCATTTGCTTTCGGAAAACACACCTTTCAGTGTATATTTTTTGAAGTCTGTACACTTTTTTTTAAAAGGCATTTATTTTAGGTTTCAGTTGTGCGAACTAGGTAAATAATGTTACGATTCGGGGAAAATACGTCATGCATGAATGAATATTTTAGCTGATCTCAGACACTAACGAATGGTTTTAGTAAGTATCAACAGCAAATTAAAAATTATTTATTTACTACCACCGCCTGGAATTGAACTAAAGTGGTGAGTCTATGTGTGAATGAAGGCAACTACTTCTACGAGAATCGGAATCGTCATATGCCTGTACAGATACTTTTTCAGGTTTCGCTTGAAGGACCCTAGGTCATATGAACCCGGAGGAAGGCAGACCGTTCCACTTTTCTATAATAAGACATCCATTTGTCTCGCGTTAAAATTAAAAACAATATAGGTACTCACTTGCTATGCCCTTTATACACGGTGGCGTAGGACCCCTCTCCCAATTGCTCCAACTTAATATAAGCTTCAGATTTACCGAATGGCGAATCTCCCTGTTGACAAAAAGAAACCTTTTAATATCTCTGAAATCGTCAAATCGTATTAACGATAACCGCCAACTGTTTTGGTCGCATTTGCGTGGATTAAAATGGGTTATCACTTACTAAACATAATAATAACGTATGAATTATATGTTTGTTACTTAATCATATCATTCATATCGCAATGGCTGAATAGGGGTCAGTTGGGGCTATAAACGAGATAAAGGAGGGACGTGTAAAATGAATATGTGTAGTGATAGGAATCATCAGGTAGCTTACTCTTGAAATAAATTTAAATTTCAAATCCTAAAATCATGAATTTAATTTCAATGCGATGATGACAGTAGCGACAATTTTATTAAAATTGAATTGTGTTTAAATAAGTTGTCTCATATGCTACTCGATTTAAATAATACTGACACTGTTGTCATTATCGCAACAAAATTAAATTCAGGATTTGAAATTCAAATTGTATTCAAGAGTAAGTTCTATTGTCCAATTTTAAAGATTTCGGGCCCGAAACCTTCTTGTTACTCAATTCCGGGGGACACCTAAATCAAACCAAATTAATTAAAGCTGCAGCGTGCAACAAAAACGCTCATAATATAAATCAAGTAATTAAGAAAAGTTCACAAATCACTTTCGCCCGAGACCGCCCCTTAACACGTTTCTATTATAACCCCACAAATTGTCTCGTAACTCGAAATCCATTTAAGGGCAATCGGGCGACGAGTTCTCAAGTCTTTTATATCCATTACACACCCCCCTTTATAACAGTTAAGGTTGGATCATGAAGTATTGCGGGTGTAAGGACATTGTTTGGCCAGAAAGATGTACTTAGTACTTTACTGAAAACGTTAAAGTTTAACAAGTAGTTACTTGCTCGGTTTGTAATCCTAGACCGTACAATTGGATTTTTAAATGACCAAATTCAATGAATTGATGATCAATTAGGTTTTCCAGGATATAATAATATATGACGAGGGGTTTTTAGCCTAGACAAGAGGTTAATAAAACAATCGATCTTAAAATTTTCGAAATTCTTGTTGGACAAAATATTATGGTAAGTAGGTACCTAAGTACCCATTGAATATGGGTGACCAACTTTAGGGGAGAAACAAGATCAATCATAATGGCATGAATGAAAGTGACAAACAAAAGTGACATTATTATAGTTTAAACAGACCTGACCTTATTTATAGCAATTAAGGGTGAATAAAGTAAGAGCGTAGGAACATTGTTTGGCTCTCAGACAGCACTTTGTCTTTACCTGTCTAAATATTTGACTTTGTTAATGGCTAGCGTCGACCACTGTAAATTATACTCAAACAGTTAATGTATTTCCTACTTAGATTAAATATTTTGCTGTTATTTTACTGTAGATGTTTCGATTTTTAAAATTAAAATTGAGAATTTTATATCCATTTCAGCCTAAATTTAATTGTAGAGAAAGAGTAAAGTTTAGTTTAGAGCCTATCGCTAGACCTATATATTTACTGTAAGTTTCCGTTGAAGGATTCAATGAACAAAGAGAATATTTTATTCCATTTGGAATTCAAACCCGAGTTAAAAGTTCTCTAGTCTTTACAAATATATAATTTGATCCCATTGGATAGCCGGAAGCATTGTTTGTTTCAAATTAATTTTCATCCAAATCAATTTATTTCACCAAAACGGAGCGTTTCATTACAATAACGCAGATATTAAATGGTACGAAAGGGTCGTTCGAAGAATGTATTTTGTTATCGAGGAGGGATTTAGCAGTTCTCATAATAAAGATAATGGTTACTGCCAAAGCGGCCTTTGTATATTATACCTTCTTCGATTCCCGGCGGTCTTATTCAAAATATATCAACAGAACTGGCCTCTCGTTAGGTTTACCCTCAAAAGTATAATCGGCTAAATGAGGAAGAATTGCCCTATGCTGGTACCATGGGGCCAATAACACGGTTCCCGGGATCCCTACACACAGATTTATGCTCTTATAAAGAAAGATAAACCGTTGTCTGGTTGACGGTTTTCACCATTTTATGAATTACGTTTCAGAGACATTTCTCGGTTGCAGGCATATTTATAGACAAACCACTGAGAAAGTAGCACTCCCATGGTCCGCGCGGGTGAGAGGGGCGGGCGTGATGTAAATCGCGTCGACAATAGACACATCGCGCGAAACCTCGCATCGTTTATAGCAGAATCACACCCGCCCCTCACCCCTCGTGGATATGGGAGTGCTACTTTCTCAGCGGTTCACCTATAGGGCAAAATGTGCAAATGCACACCCAAACTACAAGGACGCCTCCATAATTGGAAGGGGTAAGCAGTGATAACGAAATCACGAGTAGGTACCAAATATTATAAATATAAACAAAACCGTTGAAAAAATCCCATTATCGACATGTACTCGTAAGTATTCGATAGAGGGGTGTGAGGGTTATAATCTATCAGAGCGCGGTAGTTGTCGAACCCTGGGGGGGGTGTATTACCAGAAATATTGCCTCCCATTTGTTTACACAACCCTGCCCGACGGACCATAAGGTGACGCCGAGGTCAGAATAGGACCCCGGCGTACGCGTCAACGACGCCTAATGGAAATTAATACTACGAATATTTTCTAAAAGGGACAGTGTGCATTAAATATTTACTGTTGCTCCGTGTTAAATTGTTTGTTTATCAAATAAGACTACTTCAAGCCCTTTTCCTATATAACTTCTCAGGTTCTAGTTTACTATAATATGGGTTCGATTCCCGTGTTCATCTACTTTTATAACATAAAACTACCATGGTCTCAGTTTGAAGTTACCTTACAAATAAAATATTTTTTGCGATTTTGAAATTGGTGGAAATCAATTTATCTTTCCAATTACGCATCTCCTACGCACAAATGTTCAAAATCTGTTCAGCTGTTATGGGGTAATTTAGTGACAAACATTTAACTTTCACGCCTGTTGTTTATATGGACAGAGATTATCTAATTATTCTCTACATCCATAGTGTTTTACACTTGGCCTATTTTAAGGATATAAAAAAGCAGAGATATAGAATGCCAATAGAATAAAAGGACGCCCAAATCTACACTTAATAGTGACCTCCAACGCTGTCTCGTCCAGTAACTTGGGAGTCCATAGACACAAATTACCACAGGCGAAGCTAGTTAAGCTATAAAACAAACCAACTCACTCCAAAGGCACTAAACCGCTTCGTCCGTCTATTAGAATGTGTGTCGTGCGGCCCCAAGAACGCCTCAGATTTGGGTCGGGGCGGCCGTTTAGGTCTCATGACAACCCGCGCGTCCTCCCGCACCGTCTCGTCCAGTAACTTGGAGTCTGACGACACGGAGAGCTGTCTCCGGACCCGGTACTCGCCGTTGGCTGGCCCGCCGCTCCACTCTGTTGACAATTAGATTGTTTCTTTAGATAAAATTATTTAAATGGAATACGGAATCCTTAAAATTTTGTCAAATTCGGTGAAAATTGTTGACAGCAGCACCCATAATGTGGCCCCCGTAACACAAAATGAAGATATTGAAAATCGTCATTGCAAATAAAAAACTTCTATGCGGACGGATATCACTTCGAATAACTCCCTAGTGATTACCTTTGGACTCTATACCTAAGTTTGAGAATCGCACGTTTGAAGTGAGAGCATTTATTAGTCATCTTGAAAACTAATTCACCTTAATTCACACCCAAATTGTAAAACATCGAATTAATTTGAGGATCAGTGGCGTAAATATAGGTACCTATATACAACAACATTATATCTACCTTCCTTCCTTAAAAAATATATTTAGCATCTCGTAAACGTAGTTCCCGTTACCTTAGTTAAAAAACAAATTAATTCTTGTTTAAAATCGGTAAAAATCATTTCCGGCGTTTATAGACATCGTCGTTTGACAGGGCGATCCATTTTTCCCGGAAGCTCTTCCGTGTTTCTGGAGGGCGCCCTTAAGCGACTGCGATAAAAGGTTTGGAGTCGTGTCTATAGATCTGACAAGTGTAAACACTCAGTAAATAAATCAAAATAATAAGTGGCAATTACGCAGAACGTGTATAAAGGAAAGCAGGCGTCATATCACCAGGTTAACTTACGCAGGTTCTTACTTAGCAAAAGTTGCCTAAACATGCGGTGAGCCAATCGTTTTATGTACTTATGAGAAGATGTATCTACTATTTTGGTTGGATTTAATATTCTACCTCACATATAAATAGCTAGCTGTACCTTGCGGTAAGCACCCGAGTTAATCCTTCCTTTGGGTCGTAGCGTGATGTTATATACCCTATATAACCTTCCTCAAGAATTTTTTTTTTCAAATCAGACTGGTTGAATTTCCCAAAATTCAACTACTTGGTATAGTTGTACCAAGAGAACAAATTATGTATGGGAAGAAGTATTATTTTGGTTGAGTTTACTTTAATTAAACTTAGCATAAAAAAGGGAACATAATATTATTTTGCTTTATTTACTTATTTTATTTTACTTCTAACATTTTCTCGGAAGAAGCCGGGGCCGGAAGCCCTAAAGCCTTCATTATTCGCTTAACTTCTTCAAATCTTTTTTCTCCTTTATTGTGGTACAAAACAAATATTTTCTAACTTGTATTATAATAATCCTCAGACATAATACACTGGATGTGCGGTCTCAAGTAGGTCACGTGCGACAGACGACAGGCGAGTGGCGAGTGGCGACCTGGCGACCCGAGTCAAGGGTGCGCTAGTAACGACACCATGTAACGCGGTAACACGCGCCAAAAATTAACTTTGCCTTTGTTGCGACAAATTGTTATTAATTGCTGTAATCCCTTCGGGCACGTAAGAAATAATCTACGGGAAAAATACATTTTATTGCATTTATTTATTAACTTAGTTACTAGTCCCGGCTTCAGAGCCTTTTTTAATTTTATTTGTATGGGGATAAACTATTCCCAATTTTTCTGTAAATAATCCACCTGTATCACTGTAATTTAGCATATAGTTACTTATTCAACATATCTAAGTGTAATAGCCATTACTTTTTCAATTGGTTTTATTGAATAGGAAATATGGGTGGTAAAATAAAGGATTATTTTGCCCCTGTATTCTATTTATAATCTTTTTCACCAATTAAAAAAAACAGAAAATAATTATTATTTTGAATTTTCAATAAACTACATAAAACGCGATGTATGTAATTGAAGGGCAATGGTATAACAGCGCTTTAAAAAAATTAAGAGCTTTGTGATAGATTATGAAAGGGAAAACGGGGGCAAAGTTTAAACACCCATATTCCCTATTCAATAAAACCCATTGAAGAAATTACAGCTATTTGACTTAGATATACAGGACCTATTGAATAAGTTACTATATGCTAAATTACAGTGACACAGGTGGATTACTTACACAGAAATTGGGAATACTTTATCCCAGAAAAATTATGGATATAGGAGCCTTAACGAAATATTTCCCAGATAGAAAACAGTCTATGACCCTCTCCGGTCCTCCAGTTATCTTTGTGCAAAAAAAAAGTTCATTCGTTGCTCCGTTTTGACGTGAACGAAGGACAAACAAATAAACACGTTTTCGCATTCATAATATTTGTTAGGATTGTTATTTTAAATTTGTTAATTTAAACCCTGTTAATTTAATGCTAATACTGAAAAAATATTTAATTAAATTATGCTGAAATGTCTATCACATTTTAATAGGTACCTACATTTTGGTTTCTAAATTCACTCTTTTTGTAAAAATTCTGTCCCAAAGAGTCTCAAATAAAAGTGAAGTCTTAAAAAGTTCCCTACTGGGAACCATCTCGCGAGCCGACACGTACCAGTTATTGCTTCCGCGGTCCCTAAATTTTACAACTACGACCACATCGACCCCATAACGCGCTTTTATGTATAAACCCCTTTTGATGTCGGTCCGTGCGTATGTATACTACATGTAGTTAAATAGCAATATGAATCCCTTGAAATTATAGATATTCTTTAGGCGCGTTAAGCAATTTTTGGTAGGGGGAAATCTTATGGATTCGCAGCATGGTTTTTCCTGCCCGAGTATGCTCGACCCGGTAATGTCCGGGCAGGAATTCGTGTATGCCTGAGTCGAGGATTTTTCGATGCGCATTTCTGGCCGGCAATTTTCAGTCAGGTCAGGACCGAGATTGTTTTTTAATTGAAATCTTTTTTAGGCGCGTTCTAGATGGCGTTATTATACGTTATATGCTTAAATTAAAAACCACTGTTATTCATAGTTTTCACTTCAGTCGGCAGCCCCAATGAGTGCTTATGCCTGTTTTATTGAAACCGGATCATTTGAGCTAAAAACACCAATTTTCGTAAAGTCGAGGGCAAGTAAAATAGCAAAGATCCTCCAAATTGGCCCATGAGTGGTAAGGAAAACATCTCACAGTAAATTAAAAATGCAAAATTTTGGGGAAAGACAACATTTACATTTACATTATTCAAATTACTCCTAATTAGGTCGCGAACTAGGCGTTTTGAGGTTGTTAATTCAATTAACTTGGAAAATATTCGCTTTTATCACGCATGTAACCACCATGCTATAATAAAACAACTTCAAGGGGGTCAGGGGTTGGTAAATAGGCGGAATTAATTTTGATGACACCTTTAACGAGTCGATGATCGTTATTATATAACTGAAAAATTCAAAGGAATCGATGATAAAATTAATACAACTGGGCGAATCGCCCCCGGCTTCGTGGAATTTTGACATTATCGGTTACTGCTCGGCTCCCAATAGGCGTAGCGTGATGTTTTGTACATTTAAACATGTCTATTTATTAGTGAAAACCGTATCAAAACTTAATGGCACAGGACGACAGACAAAAGCGGCGGGGGACTTAAATTTATAATATGTAAGATGTATACCTATAGATATTAATTTATACCCATCATTTAAAAAATGTTTCATCTAAAATAAAATATTAATTAAAAAACTCCATTTTGAAATATCAATCGCTTAAAATAATAATCGTAGACAATATTGTGACGATAGGATGACCGGATAATCCAGTTCGATTTTTCAAGCATCCCCGGCAGGATTAACGGTCCCGGTGACCTAGTTAACTCCCTCAGAATTCGTCGCTTCACTCGAATGTGAATTGAATTCTACTTGCTATGTTTTGAGGACATTTTTTTTTAATTTTATATTGTACAGCCGTGCGAGCATGATGGTGTAGAAAGAATCTCAGGTACGTAGATAAAATCTCAATTAGAAAGAGAAAGAGATAATGTCCCATAGAGATTATTAGTATTAATGAATCAAGTCATGGCACTGCTCTCTAATCCGTCAGAGATATAACAAAAAAACGTGAAAAAGAATTGCGTAATATAAAATTATCCACAAAATATCTAATTAGTAGTTTTTCAAATTGTTAAAAACCGATGCGAACCGTGCGAAGCCTGGTGTGGGTCGCTATAGAATAGAAGATAATTTGTATAACAATTTAGAAAAAAAGTCTTAAAAGCTTTTCTCGAGACCCTCCTGTTGCGATTGTTACGCGATCAGAGAGTTTTTGTAGCGCCTACTTGTATCTTAGCGGAGGCCTTTTCGCCAGTCATTAATCTTTGGCAGCGACTGTTTCGTATTGCAACTTAACGAGCTTTCTCGGATCAATCACAAAGAAATATTCCACAACACCTAAACATGACAACGCGAATGTCATGAATATAACTCGATGAACAATCTGCATGGACATGAATGCGTGCACTTCTTTACCAATATTATAAATACGAAAATGTGTTCGTTGGTATGTTATTTTTTTCATGTCAAAACCGAACAACGGATTGACGTGGTTTTTTTGCACAGTAATTTGATCACAGAAATTCTTCAGGATATTGTCCACTATACAAGCTGGAGCGGAAAGATAGTAAAACATAACTACAATGTTCATGGGATATTTTGCCCCATTAGTCCCGATTAACACGGGACGACTGGGACAAACAAATTAGAACATGAATATAGACACCTTACGAGGAAATATGTCAAGACATTGTCCCGCGGGCCTTTTGTTTTCCCGAAACTAACAACGAACGATTGCTCTTCCTTTCAGAACCAACGATTCCCCGCTATGTCTCACATTTCTTTCAGTAAACTGATCCTGAGGTACTGAATAAAATTGTCAGTGAATTAAATAGACCTCGAACAATAGACAACATTAACAAAGGGCGTGCTTTTACTTGTTAGACGAAGAAGCAATTACGATATCTTCGCTTCTCTGAATCACAGAAATAAGTGTTGAATAATTATAAATACGCTGTTATTTTTTCAATGGGTTTTATTGAATAGGAAATATATTATAAAGGATTATATTGCAATATGTATATTTCAAAATTTTAATATTTAAGTATGTAAAAAGTATGATCTAACTAGTCTCGGTCCCAATTGGTTCTTATCCGATATATAACTTATGGTTCTACTGTAATAGACTTACAGCTATAATTTAAAAGTAATTTCAAAAAATTGTCAACACCCCACTCCTATTGTCGATATTACCGGTACAAAATTAGCTAATGAAATTCGTATAATCTCATAAAATCTGTGACAGACGTCTTAAGGCTTCATCCATACGCGTTCTGTGATCTATGTAACATTAATTAACAATATAATGTAATAATTATGTACTCCAACCAAAAAGCTTTACTATTAATTAAGGAATTATAGAATGCTTTGTTTAACTTTGAGGGGGAGAAGGGGGAATATATAACAATATTATATTTGGAATCACTAATTAATAAAATTGATCTATCTATCATCACGCCTTTTATCCCAAGAGGGGTAGGCAGAGACAATCTTTGTTATTCTTAAATAATTAAAAATAGCTAGTCTATATATAAATAAAAATTAAATGCTGTTCGTTGGTAAGCGCACATAATTATTAAAATGTTCGTAAGATTTTTAGAAAAAGAAAAAATGCCCGGAACATTGGAAAATTCGGGAAGAACTGAAAGTGATTTTTTTAATGGGATTTTTGTATGAAACCATAATATTTTCATATGGCCTCCATGGGCGAAGCCGAGGCGGAAAGCTAGTATTTAATAAATAAATCTAGACTCTAGATCGAAAGCAATTTGCAGAGCACAAAACATACAAAGGCTATGGAAAAGGATAAGGGAACTGGCAGTGCTTTTTATTCGCTTTCTTCACGATTTGCCTTTATGGCTCCCGCAACTATGTTCCGGCCCCAGGGTATCCAGCGGAGGACAAATTTTCCTCAATTGGCCGCTGATTTGAGGCTAAACCTAACAAGTGGCCAGCTCTTTTGAGGTATTTTAAGAACTCCCTTCATAACGTTTGTCCCATACTAATTACATGCTGCAGCTATATGTAAATTACGCGATAACTATATTTCTTGGGTTCGAAATTAATTAAGATTAATATATTAAGCATGATATAAACGAAATAAAATTTTCAAAATCAGTTAAACATAGGTTTTATGAAGCCCTGAAAATCCTCAAATTTAATCGACTTTACTTAAATATTTCGTTATTTCATAGATAATTTCATATAAGTATTTTAAGAAACATTAACTAAAACTTGCTTTTTCTAATAGTTTTTGTATGATACTCATACAGCCGAAGCCCGTTTCGTGTATTATCGCAGATAGGTTTTGTTGAAAAATCGTACTTTCTCATGTTTCTGGTACGTGTATCTTGGTCTATCTTATCCTTGGTTATCTTATCGATTTTAATAGCATTCCATCTCACGTACATTTTTCTAAGGAGATATGGACAAAATAAGTCGTGCGTAAAACTGAGTTCGTTGCGCTGTGATGCGTCGCCTTAAGGTTGAAAATCCTCATAGTACGTTTTGTCGGATTGTGGG
Source organism: Nemapogon koenigi (assembly GCA_963924495.1). Taxonomy (NCBI): domain Eukaryota; kingdom Metazoa; phylum Arthropoda; class Insecta; order Lepidoptera; family Tineidae; genus Nemapogon; species Nemapogon koenigi. Next base: position 10,173,344 of record OZ004640.1, on the reverse strand, counting down.
GTTTGCACATGGGTTTCTGACTTTCCTATTATTTTTTATGAAGTGCCTCCACCACGAATGTTTGCTATTCAATCGTTTATTTATACATGCCATGCCGACTGGAGGGTATATGTCATTGTTCATTGCAGATGCATCCATCCCCTTTGCATTCTCTACTAAAAACAAACAATTTCAAAACCGTCTGTGTTTAGGGTGAACAGGTTCAGTGTTTTTGAGGTTTTGTTACACATTATGCATTTTGTATGGCTTCGTTATCTCTGGATAGATATAAGGTACTCTGTTAAAACGAAAAGACAGTTTATATTTTTTAAAGAAAGAATAATGCATTGAGTAATAATTATATCCAGTTTCTAAGGGCATGTGAAACCAGCATCCGTGTAATTTAAAAAGTGACAGCTTTAGTCCGAGGCCCCACCTGCTGCCAATATCAACTCGCTAGGTATATAAATGTGAACATTGTAGCCAGTATCTCTGACCATAAAGGCCGTGATAGTGCCGTGCGTGGTGCGTGCAGTGTGAGAATAACAAATAGACTGCAATTGACATTCAACCTCAGATACGTCAACATAGATAATTATGCACAAATGTCATTCACCGTCTATTTGTATATGCCCCCCACAACGAAATCTGTCTGATTTATCTGTACGCACGTGAGCAGATCTTCACGACCTTTATACCTTGCAGTGTGGACAGACACACCAGTAACAGTTTTTGCCAGTTGTCTTAAACAACAAACAGTTTGTACAAGCACTTTAAAGAAATCGATATATTTCATCTAACATTGAACAAGTTTAAGAATGCAATAATTGAAAAACTCAAATTACTAGATTTATAGTCGTTTTGTTGGTTGTTGGTTTTTGGTTTTTTTTTTTTTTTGTATTCATTAAGTGAAATTATCTGTTTAATTTAGTTGATTTGTTTTGTTTGGTTTTGTTTGATTTAGTTAATTGTTTCGATTGTTTTTGTATTTACTTCTTGATATATATTGTATTATTCATAATTTAAGTATACGGTTTGTGGAAAATTGTACTGTTTTTACCTTGTAGTATTGTAATTATCGTATATATATAGGTCTTATGTATTCTCATTTAAGTTTAAGTAAGTTTAAGTAATGACTGTTTTGTGATAAATAAAATAAAATGAAAATAAATAAAAATAAAAAATAAAATTAAACAAATCAGGTGGCAAGCCTGTTGCTGCACTTAATTCAATGGGCCTAGATGTGTCATACTTTAATATTAGACCAGTTGGATGCTGTAAAAGCTCAGTGTAAACTGGATGCACCTGACGTAACGCTAAAAAAATTTTTTTTGTATTCTTTGTACGATAGAGAATATTGTTCAAATCAACAAAATATGATTTTTATATGAAAAATGCGTATTTTTTTTTTACGTTTGCACGAATAACTTGGAATCTGAGGTTTTTAGGCCAAAATCTCATTAGACAAAAGTTGTTCGCAATAAAAAATTACACAAGATATATGGGTTTTAATACCCCGTTTTTTCAATTAACCATGTTGAAATGGCCATTGTTTATAAAAAAAATCGAAGAAATGCAAGAAATTTCTCGATTTTTTTTAAAGTTATTAATAATCATCTTAGCTTAACGAAACTTTAGCTTAAGTTACCTAAATATATCATAAGTAAGCCATAAAATTTTCAGGGCGATCGCTCATGCGATTTTATAACCTATTTTATGGCTTACTTATGATGATGGCTTACTTATTAAGCAAAAGCCGCATGAGCGATCGCCCTGAAAATTTTATGGCTTACTTATGATATATTGAGGTAACTTAAGCTAAAGTTTCGTTAAGCTAAGCTGATTATTAATAACTTTAAAAAATTCGAGAAATTTCTTGCATTTCTTCGATTTTTTTTATAAACAATAGCCATTTCAACATGGTTAATTAAAAAAACGGGGTATTAAAACCCACATATCTTGTGTATTTTTTTATTGCGAACAACATTTTTTCAAATGAGATTTTGGCCTAAAACCCTCAGATTCCAAGTTATTCGTGCACACGAAAAAAAAAACGCATTTTTCATATACAAATCATATTTTGTTGATTTGAACAAATTAAAAATCCCAAAAAATTAAAATGAATATTCTAGCACCTGGAATCGATGAATAGACCCCCCAAGAACCTCTCAAATTTTTTTTGGCAAATAAAAAATTTTTTTCAGGCGTCCAGCTATTTTGCAACTAAGAGTACTCATTCATGCATTGCCATCTTCTCATAACAATTAAACAAAAGCCGCATGAGCGATCGCCCTGAAAATTTTATGGCTTACTTATGATATATTGAGGTAACTTAAGCTAAAGTTTCGTTAAGCTAAGATGATTATTAATAACTTTAAAAAATTCGAGAAATTTCTTGCATTTCTTCGATATTTTTTATAAACAATAGCCATTTCAACATGGTTAATTGAAAAAACGGGGTATTAAAACCCACATATCTTGTGTATTTTTTTTATTGCGAACAACTTTTGTCTAATGAGATTTTGGCCTAAAACCCTCAGATTCCAAGTTATTCGTGCAAACGTAAAAAAAAAACGCATTTTTCATTATAAAAATCATATTTTGTTGATTTGAACAATGAAGCGGGTACCTTCGAGGGGGCGCAACCCACGGATCTATATTCTATATCGTACAAAGAATCTGAAAAAAATTTTTTAGCGTTACGTCACGTGCATCCACTCTGAAACAGCATCCGAGTGGTCTATATATATAATGTTATTTTAGAAGTGCGAATGTTCTTTAGATGCCCTCCGAAGCACGAGAAGTTGAATAAAATTGGTGGTTAGCATTTTTATCACGAGTGAAATATGAATTTATATGTATAGTAGTAGTAGCTTTTCGACCGTGGAGCCCATATTTTCTTTCATCCCCTATTATGGCCTTGAATTCATACAAAAATCCTATAGAAAAAAGCACTTTCAATTTTCCCAATTTTCCAGGCAACTTTTCCAATTTTTCTTTCCCCAAAAACCTTATTTAGACTATTACGCACATTTAAAACAAAATTTCCAAATCGGTCCAGACATTCTCAAGCGATACGAAACGAACAGCATTTAATTTTTATTTATATAGATTACATAATATTTATATACGTAACTAGCTCTCCAATCCCAGCTTCGCCCGTGAACATTTTTGAGAAGAGAAATAATAATCACAAGTTTAAAGAAAATCTGACCAAAGCAACATCTTTTTTCTAGTCTCCTATTTAAAATATCCTTCATCTCTGTTGACGATATGAAGTAGTTTTGATAACAAAAAGAGTTTGTGTATGTTATATATTAAGTTTTCTTTTTAAAAATGTTTTGACAGTAGTTTGTTTTGGTTTTTTGAGTTGTAAGAAAAAATTTGCAATATACGAGCTAATAATGTAATATTTTATTATTTTATTGAGTAAAAAACCTACACTACAATACCCAGTCGGTTACAATCTCTAAATTTCATAGGTCCAACTCCAGCGGTTTCGGTTGTTACTATATTTACTTATAGGCCAGTATTTAAAATAAAATTCCCCACAGTTTTCGTTTTGAGGTACAGCGCTCGATACCAACATCTGCAGTCCCAAGTCCCAAGACCCAACTCGTCTAGTTTCCCGCATCAGCGACGCTCATGCAACTTGACAGAGTATTATAATATCTCCGATGATATATGACAGGGCATTACACGCCCGCAAAACCGCCATTGTGAATGGCAAGCGACGCGACAAAAGAACAAGGAAACGAAAACGACGAACGGGGCGATGGGACGCCCGTGCCAGTTTCGCAAACTATATATTTTCACGAGAATAACTTCTGTCGCAAAAGTCGTATACGTGTCTGGCTTGAATGTTTTTACATACATTTAGACTGCGAGTTATTTTGAGTATTTATGCGAGTAAAATAGCTTTCAGTTTATGTAAGGTTTGTCAAGAATCCACGATCAGTAAACATGAACAGGGCGTTGTCAAATATGTAAAATATGTCAAGTGCGTGTCGGGCGGTAGTTGTATATGACATAATATAGGGAAATCCTAAGGTGCCGTCTCCACGAGCGAGACAATTTCTGTCAGCGATTCTCTCGCTCATGGAGACGGCCCCATAGAGTTTGTATCGAATTTAATGGCCAGGACGAGACTATCGCCGCGATTCTCTCGCTCGTGGAGACGGCCCCTAAGCAAGGGTTTACGGAGAATCCATTCTAATATTATACATGCGAAAGTAACTCTGTCTATCTGGGGTTCACGGCTAAACGACTGAACCGATTTTGATCAAATGTAGTACGGGGAAAGCTTGAACCTTAAGGAAGGACATATGTTACTTTTTTTAAATCAACCCCTCCTAATGGGGTATAATAGGGGGTTTAAAGTTGGTAAATAATATATGGCAAGTAATTTGTATGGAGCCAAACAGTTTGGAAACCTCTTATCCACGTCCACACAGCCTCTAGTGCCATTGTAAGAATGGCAATACACAACAGTTCAACGACTTGGAGTAAAAGGGAATACTCCCCAACGTGATCAAGAGTCGTCACACTATCTATACTCTATAGTAACACAGTGGCACTGACCGTAGTGCGGATCCTTGTCGTGCGGTATGTTCCCGTTGGGCTCGAGCCGGTCGAGACACTCCTCCGAGTACCCGTTGTAGGGGAGCTTGCAGCGCGCGCCGCCGTTCTGGTGTCGGCGGCCGTCCGGAGCGTCGTCCGGCTCGTCTTTTGTGGCTGAAACAGGAGGGAAAACGAACAATTAGGGATACGATCGCCACGTCTCATTTAAATACTTGTTTATCGCCTTCAGTAGACTTAATTCACATAGCTAGGCAATTCTCACGGTGTTTTATTTTCAATTCATCGGGCGCCTTGTTTGTAATGGTGAACTCACAATTCGCCGCTCATATAATACTGCGTACGACTCGTACGGTGCGTGCAGTGAAGTGTGCGATCATCTTTACTTCCTCAAAAAAACCATGAAAAGGGACGGGAAGAGTTATACGCCCGGGTTTTCTCTATGTAGTATTTCCACATAGTCGAAACCGTCAAAGTACATGGAACTATAAATAGACGTAGCGCTAATTATAACGAAACTTGTCTACAAAATTGTACACTAAAAATTCAAAGCAAGCAAGCTCTCCGCCGCGTTTCCATTGAAAATTAACAAAATTGAAATAGCTAAAAAGCAACAAGCACGTACAGTACATATAAAACAATAGAGGAGGGGGCAATCAAGTGCAGCATAATCGTTACGGGGTGAGAAACGGCCTGAGGCTGCAATAGAAAGAGTAAGGGTGCCAAATGCGGCACTATTAGACATACATAAGATTCTATCGCGGTTCCTTTCTGGTATATGTCGATATACGTTGCCACAAAAGAGACAGACAATCACCAAACTTTGTAAGCAAATAATGTGTTCAAGTGGCCATCAAACGCAGATATCTCGAATAACGAAACCTAGTGAAATTGGAATGATAGAGCTATAAAGTAATATCAAGGCAATTTACAATCACGGATACTGTTACTGCGGAGTGAACTTAATTTTGATTTGATTTAGGGTCAATGTAAGTAAATAATAAACCTTTTAAAAAAAGTGCACCGACTTCAAAAATTTGCACTGAAAAGTAAGAAATAATAAATATTTCGTAGTAGAATTTGAAGACGGTTGGTGCCACATTAGGATAAGTAAATATCTAAGAAGATAAAGATCTGTTCAATATTATCTATGTTTGTATGTACTGATGATCGTAGGTTCCTAATTAATTGTCTAGATTAGTGAATTTGGGAACTAAGTTGTTTCTAATTTGGCACCAACCGTCTTCAAATTCTACGACGAAATATTTATTATTTCTTACTTTTCAGTGCAAATTTTTGAAGTCGGTGCACTTTTTTTTAATAGGTTTATTTTACCCTTTTAAGTGATTTTGCTGCCATGAGAGACAAATAATAACGCAACTAAAAAAATATTGATGGAAAATAAAAAAAACCGCTATGTACATCCTGCGCTGCACCCCATTGCATTTAAACGCTAGACCATCGTCACGAAAATTGACAATTTCGTGTCAATAGCAACCGTTGCTAAGGCTTTTTCTGATACATAATTTTCAGCCGTCAACAGAAATTAATTACTGAATTTCTGAAAAACTACTGAATCGATTTTCGTCATATGGCTGTGAGATAATGTCGAGAAACTATTATGTCTTAAAAAAAATAATCGTCAAAATCGGTAGGTACATATTTTATCGAGATATCAAGAAAAATGTACTTATAAAGTCAGTTTTTTCAAAATTTCTGAAAAACTAATGAACCAATTTTTATGAGATAAAAATGGGACCAATCCGGAAGAATTATCTGTCGATTAAAAAGAAACCATCAAAATCGGTTCACAACTGGCAAAGTTATCGATGTACATACATACATAAAAAATAAATAAAAAAATACGGTCCGAATTGAGAACCTTCTCTTTTTTTGGAAGTCGGTTAAAAACACGCGATTTTCCGCTACTGGCATACTTTTTTTTAGGGTAATTCCTTAATTAATATAATTTTTCTTTCATTTTCGTCCGAAATAGGAACTATATAAACATAGCCTCACATCGAAGAGTTGTGATTTCTGGTTTGATCTGTATTCTGAGATAGATTATGTACCAAATTTTATCTCCGGAAAGGAAAGGAAAGAATTGCAGAATTATTATTAAAAGCAAAAATATTTCATTTAAAGTTAAACATTCTAACAGCGGTACAGTACAAGAAGCTCCTCCGCACACCCGTTTGTTTTTCGTAGAGGCAAACTTGAGAAAGTCAGAACTCGAGCCACGTTAGCTCAAAGTAAGTCCAAACAAAGATTGTTTTAATTTAAAACGCCCGCGCCCGGAGGCTGTGCGAACTAATTTCAAAGTGTTAATTAAATTATTAGCAATTTGTTCTACAAGACGATAGAGTCTATTTTTAGTTGGGCGGATTCAATTTGCCTTGGAAAAACATAATGTAGACATTTTGACAAAAGATTCGCGCTACAATAAATACTTAGCAAAAATAATAACAGCTACCATCATTCAAAATTCGTCCTATTAATATTATAAATACAAAAGTTACCTATTCAAATCCGAAATCAAATCTATTTTCACACGGGCAAGACCTAATAAAATATGTGTGTAGATTATTTTACAATTATTAGTTCATAATTATATAAAATGTCGAAATAACAAAACCAAGAATTTTGACCAGAATAGGCAAAAGAAACGGTCAAATATTCATAGTTTTTTTTTGTCACGGGTTCAGCTCCCGAAACCGTGTTACGGTTCCAGGTAAGCGGTCCAGCGGAAGACCAAGTCTCCCTCGTTTAGCCGATGGTATTTGTGAGGCTATACCTAACGAGTGGCTAGTTCTGTTGAGATATATATTTAGATGGAAAAGCCTCTAAGTGTGGTTTGTCGGATTATGTACATAAGTTTTTAATTAAAAAAACCCATTGGTACATGGCCGGGATCTGGGATCGAACCCGGGGTCTGTCTAGTTAACACCAGACGTCTTATCCACTCGGCCACCGACGCACATCATAGTTTTTTATAGGCCTATAGCTAGTAATTAATAAATAGAAATTCATACATACCAAGAAGATATGAAAATATTATATGAAGAAATTTCCACATCTTAGTTTATTGGTGGGACCTAATAATTTCCAAATACGACTACATTGCCTTTATGAACTTAATGTTTGCGTTAAAAACAAATATTTTTGTTGTATTTCTGTGTACATTTAAATTTTTGTGATTAGACCATGTTTACTAGAATTTAGTTGACGACTGCTGTGACAAATTGTCAAACGATTGACAATTCTGTTTTATTTTTTTGTTTCTCATTCTCCATTTTCATTTTCACAATTCTGTTTTATTAAATCTAGCAAAGACATTCAATTCGGAAGAAAACTATTAAAACTTTGGTTTCCGTATATTCCAAAGAGTATTTATCACTACGACTTAGCCCCGGCTTTATAAAGTGAAAAACTAAATAAAATCTAGTAGATTTCGAGCTATGAAGAATCAGTTGTTGAATTTTATAAACGACTAGCGGCCCGCCCTCGGCTTCGCATGGGTACAATATCGGTTTACAACTATTTTGAACCTACACAATCAAGCTTGTTATAAATTATATTTAATATATTAAATTAGATATAATATATGCTACCGCGGATTTTTGTGGCTATTTTTATTCTACACAATTCTTTCCTACACCATTTTGTTATATCTCTGACAGATTAGACAGCATACGCCATAAAAACACGCCAGGAGTTAAGAGGATCGTGTAGCTCAGCGTACGCAGCGAAATAGGTATTTAGAAAATCATATTCTGTCTCAAGCGCACTCTTCCCTCGGGCATCAGTGTGACAGAGAGCACTGCAGCTCGTGAGTGTTCGTAGGTATGTTCTTCGTTGAAAATTGCGTTTTGGGCGAAAACGATTTACACCTACTAAACTATAACGAAACCTTATAATTTTGGTGTCAAACGTTTTAGCAGATTATAATCTACGTACGTTTTTTTGAAATTTTGCTTTGTTTCTCAAATACAGACGGTTTATTACCAACAAGTTATGAACCAAAACAACCGAGTTTTGAGGGGCTTATAACTTTTGACCTATTACGAAATTTTGAAAAAAGGAAAAAATACGTACGTAGTTTTTCATTATGTCAGTAAAATATTACAAAATCGTTAAAATTAAATAATATTTAGGGGTAGTAAAACGTTTTCTCCGTTTGTATGGACATGGACGCGGTACACTACACTCTTAACTTTTTTCTGACTTGATTCTATTATACTGTTAATCTCAGCTCCTGCCGTGCGAGCATCACCGCGCGTTGAATGAATCTCATTACTGTAGACAAAATCTACACGGGGGGAGACAAAATCTACAAGCGGTAGCATGACGTCCTCATTGCGTCAGTTTGTCTATTTATGACATTTGTCACGTGATCCCTAGACAATTTGCCTTTTAAGGGATGCCTTTCTACTGTAATGAGATCCATGCTAAACACCCGTAGCATAGGGCATCCTAGTTTAGAGCCAAATATATTACACATATCGTCTTCATAATTAAGTAAAAAGTGAAGTAAAATGAAGAAAAGTAGTTTACGCTGGTTTAGACACGTTGAAAATATGAAGGATTAAATATTGACTAAAAAGGTTTATATGGCAGTAGTGAAAGGAAATGCTGGCAGAGAACGACCTAGGTGTGTACCTTTATCTTCATTTAACGCGTGTCAAATTTTATCGAAAAAAGAAAAACTTACGGCATGAATGCGAAATGTCCCATGGCTGCCTAGTGGCTACTCATTGGATTTGCATAAATAAATACAGCGGAGCAATGGAAATCGCCACCGAGATGATTTGCAAGTTAAATTGAAAGATTCAAATGCGAGCCAAATTCGGTAAGTAGCCATCTACAAGTACAAAACAGACTTGTCTTTTTATTATTATTGAACTGATGCCTCTTACAATGACTACGGAATCCTAATTAGAACAAGATACGATCCATAAAGGTTCTTTTGTATGAGTGGAAACCTGTGGAGACTAATACTTTTAATATTTAATTTTTAAATTAAATACCCAAAATTGAGACGGAAAGGCGAGGGTTATGTGCTGGCGAAAGTATGACGAGGCTCCAAACTTCCTGGGTTTCCACCGCAAAGGCTAGGAATTCAGAATTATTCAAATAGCCTTTACGGCTGGTGAAAATCGCTGAACGCTGACGCGTGAAGAGCCTTCTAGATTACTTCGAGGTTTACTAAAAACGTTGTTGTACAACTGTGGATGAAATTGTTGTACACCTAACTAAACCCATCAAATGATCCAACTACAAGATCATTAACCAAATTTAATATCAAACCTCTTATTCCTCTCGCATTCAAATATTGTATTAACTTCCAAGTACAGAGATCAAAGACGGGGAAACCTAATTTAATACGAATCCGGGCTCTTTCAATGAGATTATTTAATATTTACAACGTATTATAGGATCCTATACGGTCTAGTGACACACTTAACCTAATTTAAGTTGCTAAGACCAAGATTCGATACCCATACGTATACTACTAATCTAATCTATACATATCCTAATCCTAACTAATATTATAAATGTGAATGGATGTTTGTTTATTTAGGTAAGAAGTGCAAAGATAGACAAGGAAATTGAAAGGAGAGTGAAAGCGGGAAGCGAGATATCTGGTGGGCTAAACAATGTATGCAGAAATACACAACCTACAACTAAAAGTAAGATACATACATGCTGTTTTAGTTCCATCACTTACTAATGGAAGCGAGACTTGGGTATAGAATAAGAAGCATGAAAATAAGATAAAAGCAGTGGAAATGCTGTCTTTACGTAGAGTGTAATAAAAATAAAAGTGACTAAAATGAACAAAAGGAAATTGAAGGAATTGAAAGATGAAAATGAAGAAAACGCTGGTTTGGAGACGTTGAAAGAATAAAGGATGAAAGATTGACTAAAAAGATTTATATAGTTGAAATGAAAGGAAATGCTGGATGTTTTTTTCATAAACGTGCTTACTGTTCATATACCGACAGACGCACTGTACCATAATAAATATCATGTCAAGATTTTAATCGCCGCGTAACAAAAGGTGTTTCAAAATTTCCAATTTTTTTCAAATCCGTGTTCATATACCGACATACACACAAAAAATACCGTTTCAAGATTTTAATCACCGAATCAGAGGTAACGAAACGCGTTCCAAAATCAGGTCCATACACCTCATCCCCCGAACGTAGTCAGATTAATCAGAGTGTGGCCGTACATTATTCAGTAGACATGGGGGACGTTCGGGGGGAGGTAAAGCGGCAACATTTGCCTAACTTTAATTGATATCGCCCTCTCATAACACACTGTTACGAGGACATAATTGTGTTATTCGGTTAAAGTTTGCGGTTTTACATGTTAATGCTTCATTGTGCGAATGTTACTTGAGTTTTTCATAGAAAAACCGTTGTTGCTCCTGAAAATCGTATAGAAAGATAAGTTTCTTTATTTTTTTTACTTCAAAGTTCTAAAGATGACAAAATTCTAACCACAGACGATCCAGAATAGATTAACCTGGCGACGCAGGATTGGTAGAGTTAATTCCAAATGATGGGACTAAAGCACCCTTTACACTATGACATTTCTTGCTTGCAATCTAGGCAGCATGTGAGGAATTGCATATATATGGTAGAGCCCGTTTAAGTCTATGGCAAAGAAAAAGACAAAAGAAACATTATATAATAAAAAAACATTATTCACAGTTCAGTTTAGTTTTACGATTGACTGGCCACTTATCTCATACTCGTACAAAAAGGCTTACAGGCAAGCCAAAAAATGGGAGCCCCAACTTTTATTAGATAGTTTATTAAACAAAATTGTCCCAAAGGCCATTTATTTCACCAAATTAAACTACAACCTGTCACATACAAAGTAGTCGAACATACGAAACCGAGGCAGGCGCCCCGTCGAGTTTAATTGAGCCGCGGTCGGGTCGGTCACCGTGTATACCTTTTGCAAATTAATAGACTGAGGTCTCGCGTGTGCTGTGCCAACTTTGATGATGTACACAATTTTGAGTACAGATGTATTTTGAGTGTTTGTATAAAAATTACACAGATAATAGCCCGATCAACGGGGAAGTTGACCCCGACAATAATTCGCCCGTCGTTGATACTTTGCAGTTCGATAAAGTCGAGTATGTAGATTACGAATTTCGAAGAATCCAAAACTTTTTTTTTTCGGAAGAGGGTTATTTTCATCCCTAAAGTTTTAAATTGCCTATATCTCCCGATAGAGAAGTCCTACGGCCAAAAATCCTTCCCAACATATCATTGTCTGTTATTGAAGTACAAGTATGTAAAGAAATCCCGGACTTTTTCCTTTCAGGGGGCCCGCTATATACACAGAAAAAAATTGTATGGCGTTGGTCGATGATACTTTGCACTTCGATAAAGTCGAGTATGTAGATTACGAATGTCGAAGAATCCAAAACTTTTTTTTTTCGGAAGCTGGTTATTTTCATCCCTAAAGTTTTCAATTGCCTATATCTCCTGATGGAGAAGTACTACGTCCAAAGTTTCTTCCCTACATATCATTGTCTGTTATTAAAGTACAAGCATGTAAAGAAATCCCGAACTTTTTCCTTTCAGGGGGCCCGATATACATAAAGAAAAAGTTTGTATGGAGTTGGACCACATACTTGTCACAGATGATTTAAATGAGATTTGATAGATCTCAACATAAGTATCATTTTTCATTATGGAGTCAAAAAAAATCATCCAGTAAAAAAAAAGTTACACGTATTTAAAAGGGAGTAATTTTTATTTAAATTGCTAAGGTATAAAATTACAGTAACTGCGGTAGAATATTTGACAGTACCTATGTATTCTATTACAAACGTTGAATAACATTGTCATAAAACCAAATATTTTTAAAATCCGTCTCAGGGTTCTCGAAATAGACATTTCTATTTTTCACCTTTTCATTGATAATATTTCAAATGGACTAGTTTACTATTTTTAATGTTTGAAAATAAAAATTATGGCAAAATAAAACAAATTGTTCAGGTGAAATTGAGATATTCAGAAAATTACAAAATTTTAAAGATGCGCTTTGATTAAATTAATTTAATTTTCATATGTTTTGAATATATTTAATTTAACTTTGAACTTAATTTTGAGCACAATGAAATGTATTGTGTTTTTTGTGTCAAATCTGATTTAAAACTAGATTTACTAGAAATGTGGTGCAAGCCGCCCTAAATAACTTTCTTTCTAAACTAATCTTTGGTTCAAGAGAAAGAGAAGTGGAAACATGTCATTTTCATAATCCGTCCCAGGGTTCTTAATATTCAGTTCTTGATATTTTCGTTAATATTTCTAATGGACAAGTTTACAATTTTTTATTATTGAAAATATAAATTAGGGCAAAATAAAACAAAGTGTTGAAGAAAAATTTATATATCTCAGAAAACGACGAAGTCTTTAAAAATGTGCTTTGAGTAAATAAATTTAATTTTCAATTGTTTTCAAGATATTTTGAAGATATCCGCAATTTCAATTACTAACTTTAAACTTAATTTTGCGCGCCATGAAATGTATTGTGTTAATTTGTGTTTATTTGTGTTACATCTGTCTGATCTAAAACTAGATTTAATAGGAATGAGTTGCAAGCATTGATGCAAGCCGAAAAATATTATTTAGTCAGGCAATCCTGTAGCAAATGACGTTTAATTGTTTTAATATTGATAGGCAATGGCATATTTAACATAATGCCGCACTAATATTGGCCAAATGGATTAAAATACTATGATAAATAGCAAAAAGAAATAAATGAAAAAAATGTGAAATTTGTTTCTTCAAATAACGTCTACTATCAGGAAAAAAAGAGCAAATTAAAACTTTACATGGAGAATTTTTATTCCGGACACAGATACATTAAAAATTATATGTGAAATGATAGCTAGATTCTTTGGGATTTTTATCAGATTCTAAAGTAAAATTTAAGTGCAAAAATAATAAAATATATAAATACAAATAATAAGTATACTGACAAAAATTTTGCACTAAAAAGTAAGAAATAATTGTATTTCGTTGTTAGATTTTGGAGACGGTTGGTGCCAAATTAATTAACTTCAAAAACTTCGTGTCAATAACAACCCTAAAACTTTTCTCTAATATATACAATTTACAGTAAACAGAAGTAAATTACAAAATTTCTAAACTACCCAACTATACGAATCTTCTAGCAGACCGTTCTAAACTGTACAGCCAACACAAAAAAATATTTACCTAAACAGTGAAGGACGCCTGGCCATACCTCAATTACTAATAAAAAAAAGGGTATCCTCTCAAATTCTCTAAAATATATAATTTCAGAAGCTATAACTTTAGTTGCTATAAATATTCATTTTCTATAAATTTAGATTCTGTTATTTTAAAAATCTATAAATGTGTTTGATATAATTTTTTAAATCTATAATATTAATTCCTATAATGCATTGTTTTCTATAATTGCAGTTCCTATAATTTTCAAAATCTATAATTTTAAGTCCTATAATTTTTATAATGCTTATTTTCAATTGCACTAATTGCTACTTTTCTATAATTGCTGTTACTATAATTTTGAAAATATATAAATTCAAGTCTTATAATTTCTATAATCTCTAGTTGCAATTGCACTAAGGGCTACTTTTCTATTTTACTATTATGCAGTTATTATAATTTTCTAAATATATAAATTCATTTTCTAAAAATGTATTAATCTATACTATCTATATCTATATATACTATCAGTTGCTCTAATGGATTATTAAAATAATCGTACTCACTATATTTTAAAAGTATAACTTCATTCTATTTACATTTACAAATACATAAGTATAAAAAAAAATCTATAATTAAATCAATTTAAATAAGTACTACTATTAAAATTTACAGTAGTTTTTGTTAATCTTAACCTGTTGCAGTAATTTTCGATTCCTATTCCCCTAATTTGTAAATAAAAATAGGTTAGCTAGGAGCGCAGGGACGAGCGTGGTTCGTATAGTGCTAAAACAGAGCGCGAGCAGAGCGAGCGAAGCGAGCGTGCCGCGTTAGCGGACGGCTAAGCGACAGAAACTAAAAATTTTCATACTCGCAAATAAATAGGAAAAAAATATAGCAAAGTAATCATTAGATTATTTAAGTTTGATAATTTAGATATCTTCAAAATTAAAGAAAACAATTTTAGATAAAACGAAAATTATAGCAAATTAATTATATATATTTTTTAAGTTTTTTTTATATAATATGATTATGTACAAAAAATTATTTATGTAAATATATATTATAATTAAATAAAATTAATTATTAGATCATTGATATTTTGATAATAGTGATTTTGAAAATTACGGATATCGATTTTCGACAAAAGAAAAATTAGAGCAAATAAATAATTAAAGAATGTAATTTTATATATTTTGATAATAGTGATTTTGAAATATACAGAAATCGATTTTAGGTTTATAAAAAATTATAGCAAATTAATAATTATAGAATATAATTTTATATAATTATTTTGATAGTAGTGATTTTGAAAATTACAGTAATCGATTTTAGGTTTAAAAAAAATTATAGCAAATGAATAATTATAGAACGTAATTTTATATCTTATGTACTTATAAATTCTAAAATTATATCAAAACATTCTAGAGAAAATGTAGGAGACCCGAAAATAAGGTAGGTATCATAAAATTGAATAAGTTATTTTATAGTAAGTTGTGTATAACATTGTCTTGCTGTAATATTTTACACCAGGTATTCCGATTGTATTACTTGATACTACATATATATACACGAGTGTTAACTGAATGGAGTAAAAATAGTCTCAATAATTCCAATGTTCAAAATCTAAGTACTTAACCGAAAATAATATATTTTGCAAACGATGGTATTTCCACTTGTCATGTGTTGATCTAAACAATACTTAGATTATTTTAGAAAGAAAGTAATTTAGGTCGGCTTGCAATCTAGTTTTAGATCAGATAGATTTAATACAAAAAAAATACAATACATTTCATGGCGCGCAAAATTAAGTTCAAAGTTAGCAATTGAAATTGCGGATATCTTCAAAATATCTTGAAAACAATTGAAATTAAATTTATTTACTCAAAGCACATTTTTAAAGACTTCGTCGTTTTCTGAGATATATTAATTGTTATGGTTAAGACGTCTGGTATTAACTAGGCAGACCCCGAGTTCGAGTCCGGATCCCGGCCCAGTACCAATGGGTTTTTTTTAACTAAAAACTTATGTACATAATCCGACAAACCACAAAAGGTTGTCTGGAAGAGATCGCTTAAGCGATAAGACCGCCTAATTAAGAATAAAAAAAAAAAAAAAAAAAAAAATTTTTCTTCAACACTTTGTTTTATTTTGCCCTAATTTATATTTTCAATAATAAAAAATTGTAAACTTGTCCATTTGAAATATTAACGAAAATATCAAGAACTGAATATTAAGAACCCTGGGACGGATAATGAAAATGCCACGTTTCCAGTTCTCTTTCTCTTGGTTTAGAAAGAAAGTTATTTAGGGCGGCTTGCACCACATTTCTAGTAAATCTAGTTTTAAATCAGATTTGACACAAAAAACACAATACATTTCATTGTGCTCAAAATTAAGTTCAAAGTTAAATTAAATATATTCAAAACATATGAAAATTAAATTAATTTAATCAAAGCGCATCTTTAAAATTTTGTAATTTTCTGAATATCTCAATTTCACCTGAACAATTTGTTTTATTTTGCCATAATTTTTATTTTCAAACATTAAAAATAGTAAACTAGTCCATTTGAAATATTATCAATGAAAAGGTGAAAAATAGAAATGTCTATTTCGAGAACCCTGAGACGGATTTTAAAAATATTTGGTTTTATGACAATATTATTCAACGTTTGTAATAGAATACATAGGTACTGTCAAAGATTCTACCGCAGTTACTGTAATTTTATACCTTAGCAATTTAAAAAAAAATTACTCCCTTTTAAATACGTGTAACTTTTTTTTTACTGGATGATATTTTTTGACTCCATAATGAAAAATGATACTTATGTTGAGATCTATCAAATCTCATTTAAAGCATCTGTGACAAGCATGTGGTCCAACTCCATACAAACTTTTTCTTTATGTATATCGGGCCCCCTGAAAAGAAAAAGTTCGGGATTTCTTTACATGCTTGTACTTCAATAACAGACAATGATATGTAGGGAAGAAACTTTGGATGTAGGACTTCTCCATCAGGAGATATAGGCAATTGAAAACTTTAGGGATGAAAATAACCAGCTTCCGAAAAAAAAAAGTTTTGGATTCTTCGACATTCGTAATCTACATACTCGACTTTATCGAAGTGCAAAGTATCATCGACCAACGCCATACAATTTTTTTCTGTTATTATAGCGGGCCCCCTGAAAGGAAAAAGTCCGGGATTTCTTTACATACTTGTACTTCAATAACAGACAATGATATGTTGGGAAGGATTTTTGGCCGTAAGACTTCTCTATCGGGAGATATAGGCAATTTAAAACTTTAGGGATGAAAATAACCCTCTTCCGAAAAAAAAAAGTTTTGGATTCTTCGACATTCGTAATCTACATACTCGACTTTATCGAACTGCAAAGTATCAACGACGGGCGAATTATTGTCGGGGTCTTCATACAAGAGATCTCCCCGTTAGTTAGACTATAAATCCAAGCAAGCAATACCGAGCGATAGTAAGTTAATATTTCCAATTAATTCTACAATGAAAAAATTAGATATTATTATTATTATCCAAATAAAAAGGGACGAGAAAGAAACGTCGGTGGCCGAGTGGTTAAGATGTCTGATATTAAATATGTACCAAACTTTTAATCCGAAAAACCACACAGAGGCTTTTCCATCCAAATATACCCTCCTGGCCACTATATATACTAGGTATAGCCTCACGAATACCATCGGTTAAACGAGGGAGATTTGGTCTTCCGCTGGGTAACACGGGTAACAAGAAAAAAAACGAGTTTGAGCACACTCAATGTGCGCTTCCGCCCGGCTTCGCTCGTGGAAATTTTTGAAATGTGACTTAAGAAAGCACATTTTGCATTTATAATATAATAGGTAAGTTAAAGTCTTTTGACATATTGTAGACGGTATGTTGATGCCACAATTTATATAAAATACTGAAATTAACTTACTCAAAACAAAGAAAGCTCCAAAGGAAAATCGTCGTATTTTTCAGCTGCAAGCTCACTTTCGATTAAACAACGGAATATTTTCAGAGCACACACCAATAAGTATCCAACCTCTCTCTGCAGACTAATCCGAGATAATAAGGTTATGTTGTATTAGCTCAGTATCGTAATATACGTAAAGCCTTGTTCACACGTGCGATAGCGGCGGTAAACAGTCGGAATCCTGAGCAAATGTTTTGTGAAAACAATCATTTTATTGATTCTTTTCCGGGTGGGGATTAGGTGTGGACACGTGCGCCGCGATAAAGTGAAGATTAGCACAAACAATACGTTCCTTTAGTGTATTTAGAAGTTAAGCTTGGATTGTGGAAAGAAGGGATAAGAATAAAAGCTATTCACATCCAGAGCAAAAGAAAATGTCAGTGACGTAGAGTCTTTCTTGCGTAGTATGGCCATCGCGTAGTCTCGAGAACTTTTGTATGGATATTTGACAGTCTGTCATCGGCAATCATAAATAAACCGTTTAAAAAAGTGTACCGACTTCAAAAATTTGCACTGAAAAGTAAGAAATAATAAATATTTCGTCGTAGAATTAGATGACGGTTGGTGCCAAATTAGGATACAAAATTAAGTACCCTACACATCTAAGGACATAAAGATCTGTTCAATATTATCTGTGTTTGTACTGATGATCGCAGGTTCCTAATGAATTATCTAGATTAGTGATATAAGTTTCAGCAGTAAACAGAGACAAATTACTGAATTTCTGAAAAATTACTGAACCGATTTTCGTCAAATGACTGTGAGATAATGTCGAGAAATTATTATATCCTTAAAAAAATAAGTCGTCAAAATCGGTACATATTTCATCGAGATATTACGAAAAATTGACTTATAAGGTCAGTTTTTATGAGATAAAAATGGGACCAATCCGGAAGAATTATCTGTCGATTAAAAAAAGAAACATTCAAAATCGGTTCACAACTGGCGGAGTAATCGATGTCCATAAATACATTAAAAAAAACATTCGGTCCGAATTGAGAACCTTCTCCTTCTTTTTTTGGACGTCGGTTAAAAAAATCACGAGACCCTCAGGTCATAACTATCCGAATTCGACGATCAATTATAACGGGATGTATCACAGCAAGAATGATTTTTCAGGATTATCATTAGTTTCGGTCTTATATAGTACTGCCTAATCCCGGTGAAATACAGTTAATTAAATTATATACAAAATGTCTATTACTTCATATGCATAATTTTACTTTTTTTAAAGTTTACCGTCTCCAAAAATTGTTCACTTCAAAATTTAATATTTCGTCGTTGAATTTGAAGTCGGTTGATGCCAAATTAGGCTACAAAATTAAATAGATTCTAAAGAAGATCTGTTCAATGTTGTAATTAATTGTCCAGATTGTGAAATTTCGAGCTACGTATATATAGTTTCTTACTTGGCACCAACCGTCAACAAATTCAACGACGAAATATTTAATTTTCTCTTCGGTAGTTGTAAGGCAATTCGTGAAAACAAAAAAAAAGTTAATTTATTTTTTATTTTGAATTGATTTTGCTGTTAATAATATCATAATATAATATGATTACAAAAATAAATCATCGAAATCGGCATACATTTCATCGAGTTATGACTAAAATTGCCGGAAAAATCCGTTTATTTAAATTTCTAAAAAACTACTGAACCACTTTTCACAAAAAAAGTATGGGACCAATCCGAAAGAATTCTATGTCGATTAAAAAAGAAACCATCAAAATCGGTTCATAGACAAAGAAGTTACATACATTTCATCGAGTTATGACTTAAATTCCCGGAAAAATAAGTTTATTCAAATTTCTGAAAAACTACTGAACCAATTTTCACAAAAAAAGTATGGGACCAATCCGAAAGAACTCTACGTCGATTAAAAAAGAAACCATCAAATTCGGTTCATAAACAAAGAAGTTATGCCTAAAACATACTTGAAAAAAAATACTAGTCGAATTGAGATCCTCCCCTCCTTTTTTTGAAGTCGGTTAAAAATGTCTATTACATACTTATTATAGAAAATTCGAAACCCAACAAAAGAATTAATTGTAAATATATATATAAATAGATACCCACATTGATTCAGCCGTTCAGGACAAACAAAATACAGACACAAATATTCTAAATAGCATTATAAGCAAGTACTTATTACCTAGATGTTGGTATAATTTTAAAATCACAGACATACACTTTAGTACTACGGTCCTGATATAGAAACAGCTTAGTCATTTCAATCTATTACATTCAATTTATTTTATCACAGCACCATGATAGCCATGTCATTAATTTGCGAACATGATTTTATCAGACATACGAAAGAGGAAAGTTTTCGTTTAAGTCACGATAGTTAAAGCCTGGGTTGGTGAGCAGGTAGCATCGGGTTCGAATCCCAAGACGACCGTTTCGAATGTCGACGAATACTTCTTTTATATAATATTTTTTGGAAGTTTTGCTAGTTTCGAATGGGCTATCACAGGAAATATATTTACGAGTGAAACCGCGGACAAAAGCTAGTATTATTATATACATTATGAATAATGTTGTAGGCGATTTGAGTTCCGGCTACGGCAACACCTACTTGGAACACGGTATATTATACTCTTTGCATTTCTATAACGTATACTCTATGGCTTGACTGACACTATCTGTCACTTTCTTTGGGTGACAGTTATATTTCTTAATTTTAGTCCTAGCTAAGGTTTTTATTTTATAAGTCCTCAGAATTTATAAAAATTCATAATTAAATTAAAAATATAAAAACTCAACCAAAAATAAAATATAAAAATACGTGTTACTTTTTTTTTTTTTATATAATCCTTAATAACGTGTATTTCTTTTTTTTTAAATATGAATAGATATATTAGTTTAAATATTTACATCATAACTTATATGTAATGGTAATAAATACATAATATATTTAAAAACTATATATACAAATTATAAAAAGAATACCTCTTCCAGAACCCCTCCCTGTGGCATGGTTCCCAAAACACTGGCTGCGTTACCTCGCTGAATGGTTAAACTGATCTTTTGAGCGAGGTAAGAGCTAGCCTTTAGGTCACCCGAGGCGTGGACTAATCTAGTACCTAAATTTTTCAAGAATATTTTCATTTCGGTAGACCATGGACCCATTGTTTCCACTGCAAGCGCCGAAAATAAGTAATTTGTTAAAATATTTGAATATTTTCGGCGCTTGAGCAGTTGAGCGTGTTCTGCCGCCGCACCCGCTTTTAATTTTGTATACTGTATGTGAGATGCTGCCAGTGTATCAACACAGGTAGCGTCCCCACCAAATTTTTTCCTAAATGCCACGGTACTAAAGTTACGCCATCAGGTCTCTTGCCATCGTCCCTGCTCATACCAGATGGTTCAAGAATCGCAGGAACAGAGGCAGTGGCAATAGATCGGCGTACTATATCATTTAAGAGTGTAGTGTACCGCGTCCATGTCCATACAAACGGAGAAAACGTTTTACTACCCCTAAATATCATTTAATTTTAACGATTTTGTAATATGTTACTGACATAATGAAAAACTACGTACGTATTTTTTCCTTTTTTCAAAATTCGTAATAGGTCAAAAGTTATAAGCCCCTCAAATCTCGGTTTTTTTGGTTCATAACTTGCTCGTAATAAACCGTCTGTATTTGAGAAACAAAGCAAAATTTCAAAAAAAGCAAAACGTACGTACTTAGATTATAATCTGCTAAAACGTTTGACACCAAAATTATAAGGTTTCGTTATAGTTTAGTAGGTGTAAATCGTTTTCCCCCAAAACGCAATTTTCAACGAAGAACATACCTACGAACACTCACGAGCTGCAGTGTTCTCTTTCGCACTGATGCCCGTGGGAAGAGCGCGCTTGAGACAGAATATGATTTTCTAAATACCTATTTCGCTACGTACGCTGAGCTACACGATCCTCTTAAGGTACCGTGGCGGTAGGTGCGACCAGCACTTTTTGTGCATGAAAGTCCATGGCGACCAAAATAGTCCACGTCTCTTCCACAAAGGCAACGATGAGGTTCACAGACCTTAGTACCTAATCGTAAACTAACGGCGATACGTAAGGTCGACGAGTCCAACACCGTACCTATGTTATGGGAGGGCAATGCGTGAAGCCAGTGTCCTGACTCTTTTTCAGATACAGCTAGAAGCCGTGCTCTGTCGAAATCATCAGGACACTGTTCGAGCAATGTAGCGTGGGTTGCCTTTATGGATGGTAAATCCCACGCTCGCTGGCTACTTAAGGGGCTGATAATCGTCAGCGTCCTTGACGATTTGATGTTTTAAGTCACGCCCTTTTTCCGACCTAGCCTGCGAGAGACTATCATAGTTAGAGAGACCACGCTTTTAGTTGCCGTCTGGCGTCTAATAGACTGTATGTGATCAGTAATTGTCGTCTGACACAGGACTGCATGTGATTATTAGTCTCCTAATACCCTACATACTGTATGGGATTAGTTGTCGTTTAGTAATCTGTCAAAAAATATTTTATAAGATGTTGCTCCGTATTGACGTTAAAAAGGACAAATCAACAAACAAACAATCACTCTTTCACGTTTGTAATATTAGTAAGGAAGTAAGAATACCTACCTATTTACACGCTTGATGATAAAATGATGCTTTTTGCCCCGGGTTTGCTCGTGGAAATGTTTGAAATGTGACAAGCGAGATCTAATATTTTATTAAAATTCAACATTATACTAGATTTCGACTAATTTTAGGGTTCTGAATTCGAATTTGATATCGATTTCACAACTAAATATGACGACATATGTCAATTTCTTAAAATTCGACATTATACTAGATTTCGACTATTTTTAGGGTTCTGAATTCGAATATGATATCGATTTCACAATTAAATATGACATCTGTCATTTTATTTAAATTCGACATTATACTAGATTTCGACTAGTTTTAGGGTTCTAAATTCGAATTTGATATCGATTTCACAATTCAATATGACGACATCTGACAACTTCTTAAAATTCGACATTATACTACATTTCGAATAATTTTAGGGTTCTGAATTCGAATTTGAATTTGATATCGAATTCAAAATTAAATATGACGACATCTGTCAATTTCGTAAAATTCGACATTATACTAGATTTCAACTAATTTTAGGGTTCTGAATTCGAATTTGATATCGATTTCACAATTAAATATGACGACATCTGTCTATTTCTTTAAATTCGACGTTATACTAGATTTCGACTAGTTTTAGGGTTCTGAATTCGAATTTGATATCGATTTCACAATTCAATATGACGACATCTGTCAACTTCTTAAAATTTGACGTTAATTTCAAAAGACATCTGTAATTTTTTTAAATTCGACATTATACTAAATTTCGACGAATTTTAAGGTTTTCTTTAACATTCATAACACATTAATATTGCACAAAATAGTGACTTTCTTTATAATAACAATAATTTCCATATAAATATGTGCTGCTCACATCAAAATTCCATATTGAATGAATATTTTAAATTACCTGCATTTTATTCAAATCGTAAAAATATAAATCAAAACAAAATAAAATTCGCAACGTATGGGATTTAGCAGCGCGGTGCCTCCCACCTAGCCACTTCGGCTTGAACTTATTTAGTCGAAATTTGACAATGCATAGACATGTTAGTATTCACATTTTTAACCCATAACATAATATTCAAATAGTACTTTAATCTAAACATAAATGATGAACAAAATAAAAATATGTACAAATTTAGAAATTGTTAAAACTTAAATATCGTGAACATGTAGGTTGATTGGAGGGAAAATCTTTGTCAACTGTCGGTCTTGCAATTACATTCAGGTCTTGCTGTTGCAATACTATATTTTTATCTCCAATCGGTTCTCTTATTTGAAGCTTTCTGGTGAATCTAGGATCTACATTACCTTAAATTACAATACATTAAATTACATTACAATATTATTATAATATAACCTCAAGGTCAGGAACGTCATCGGTAGATTTAGAAAGAAGGGTAACATTTTCTTTAGTTTCTGCTAGTGACACATTATTTAACCTGTAATAAAGTTTACAGTTATATGTAAAATTTCAAATTTTTTATAAACATTACACGGCAAGTACAGGATGTAAAAGAATAACTCCAAAAACAAGTGTGTTGTAAATCTATTAATTCTCAATTTTATGTATCGTACGAAGAAACTTACTCTGTCAATGAAAAATCTGACGTTTCAGTTGTTTCACACGTAGTATTTTCGTCCAACTGTTGTTTCTTCCTGATATAATAAAAACATGTTTAATCACATACACTATACTTACTGTCTAGAACTCTAAAATTTGTCGAAATCTAGTATAATGTCGAATTTTAAGAAAATGACAGATGTAGATATATTGAATTTTGAAATCGATGTCAAATGCGAATTCAGAACCCTAAAATTAGTCGAAATCTGTATAATGTCGAATTTTAAGAAATTGACAGATGTCGTCATATTGAATTTTGAAATCGATATCAAATTCGAATTCAGAACCCTAAAATTAGTCGAAATCTAGTATAATGTCAAATTTTAAGAAATTGACAGATGTCGTCATATTGAATTTTGAAATCGATATCAAATTCGACATCAGAACTCTAAAATTAGTCGAAATCTAGTATAATGTCGAATTTTAAGAAATTGACAGATGTCGTCATATTGAATTTTGAAATCGATATCAAATTCGAATTCAGAACCCTAAAATTAGTCGAAATCTAGTATAATGTCGAATTTTAAGAAATTGACAGATGTCGTCATATTGAATTTTGAAATCGATATCAAATTCGAAATCAGAACCCTAAAATTAGTCGAAATCTAGTATAATGTCGAATTTTAAGAAATTGACAGATGTCGTGATATTGAATTTTGAAATCGATATCAAATTCGAATTCAGAACCCTAAAATTAGTCGAAATCTAGTATAATGTCGAATTTTAAGAAATTGACAGATGTCGTGATATTGAATTTTGAAATCGATATCAAATTCGAATTCAGAACCCTAAAATTAGTCGAAATCTAGTATAATGTCGAATTTTAAGAAATTGACAGATGTCGTCATATTGAATTTTGAAATCGATATCAAATTCGAATTCAGAACCCTAAAATTAGTCGAAATCTAGTATAATGTCGAATTTTAAGAAATTGACAGATGTCGTCATATTGAATTTTGAAATCGATATCAAATTCGAATTCAGAACCCTAAAATTAGTCGAAATCTAGTATAATGTCGAATTTTAAGAAATTGACAGATGTCGTGATATTGAATTTTGAAATCGATATCAAATTCGAATTCAGAACCCTAAAATTAGTCGAAATCTAGTATAATGTCGAATTTTAAGAAATTGACATATGTCGTCATATTGAATTTTGAAATCGATATCAAATTCGAATTCAGAACCCTAAAATTGGTCGAAATCTAGTATAATGTCGAATTAAAATTTTGGCTGACCAGCGGCGTTGCGGCGTTGTCCAACCATGTAGAAGAGGTTCTATAATTCTACTTCTTTTACTTTTTTCACGTTTTGTGGAACAAGGGATTGACGTGATTTTTTGCACAGAGATAGTTGGAGATATAGATAATGACATAGGCTACTTTATATCACAAAAATTCTTCGGGCTTGCCACTCTTTAAATATTTCCACGGCGAAGCCGGGGCGAATAGCTAGTATATCGTAATTTTATCATCAAGCATGGATAATAGGTAGGTATTGTAACTTCCTTACTAATATTACAAATGCGAAAGAGTGTTTGTTTGTTTTTTCAAATTAATACGGAGCAACGGTTTGACTTGATTTTTTGCACAGAGATAGTTGGAGATATAGATAATGACATGGGCTACTTTATATCCCAAAAATTCTTCGGGCTTGCCACTCTTTAAATATTTCCACGGCGAAGCCGGGGCGAATAGCTAGTAGGAGGGTCTATGTAAAACCAATACGTATGTAACATTGTTTATCGTAATTTTATCATCAAGCTTGGATAAAGGGTAGGTATTTTAACTTCCTTATTAGGTAATGTTTCAAATGCAAAAGAGTGTTTATTTGTCCTTTTTTTAATTAATCTACGGATTGACTTGATTTTAATGACATATCCCACAAATCCTTCGGGCTTGTCACTTTTCAAATACTTCCACGCGCGAAGCCGGGGCGAAAAGCTAATCTATCATAAGTTTTCCATCAAGCGTGCGTGGATAAAATATTACAAACGCGGAAGAGTGTTTGTTTGTCCTTTTTTTTCAAATCAATACGGAGCAACATGGGAGCAACGGATTGACGTGATATTTGCACAGAGATGACATGAGCTAATTTATATTTCTTGTCCTTGAAGTCCTTGGGGCTGGCACATTTTAAATTTTTCTACGGGGGAAAAGCTAGTATATCATAATTTTATTTGCCTTGCAATGACTTCTGCAATATGTTTCCCGTACGCATTTTCTATGTATACCTACCTACCTACTTTGCTGTTTATTAACTTATTTCCAATACTGGAGTTAATTATTTAATATAATTACGCTCACAAAAAGCAACGCTGACTCCTAGACTAAAGTATACAAATAGCAACTTCCTTATGAAAATATTGCCTAATCGCTACGGTAATGTCATATATTAATAAAGTTTACCATTAATAAAGTAAATTTGAGCCAAAAAATACACAAATAATACAAAAACTTGTGAGCGATGGAGTGGCCGCGACCGTCTAGCATCACGATTCAGCCGTCACTGCCGACAAGGCGAGTGTGAATAAAGAAGAGCTAAAGCGTTTCCGCTCAGAGTAGAAATCGTAAGCGCCATTTGACATAATCATTATTTTTTAAATAACTATACAATTTATTTAAATATACAAATGACAATTATATGGGTAATTGAATATTACAAAAACAAATTAAATGTCATAGTACTAAAATCACTAGTACCGCCATTTTCTTTTTTTGAAAACTTTCAGAGACCACATTTTGGGATTATTTTCTATCGAGCGAAAAATTGTGTAATCGCGTTTTCAGAATGACAATTATATCAATTATATCCTGTAGAATAATATATATTTTTTTCAATCTTGGAAATTGTCTTGTTTTTGCTAAAAGATTCTTTAAATAATCGTATATAGGTGTTATCTGCCCCTTAATTCTGTGGGAACGTCCACTCCTAGGTGAGTTGCACTCCATGTACTTCTGGCCTCGTCTACACCCGCAACTTCCCCATCGGTTACATTAGGTAAGTTCAATATAGTACCGATGAGGGTTAGCGCGCTATAGGTTGATGACAAAAAGGCAGGAAGCGCAACACACGACGAAGTACGAATTCCCAGGCCACCGAACTGGACAGGGAGAGTCGCTTGGGTCCAAGAACGATTATTGAAATTTTGGTTTAAAATTTTGGAAACAGTAATTTTTAGGGACTCATCTATAGAATTTGTTATGTTAGAATATTTCCAAAGGGGGGTGCATCTAAGTAAATACATAAATTTTGGTGTGAAAAGACAGTGTCGAATGATAAAGAAAGCCATGTGTTGATTAATTTCTAAAAGTCTATTTGCCGAATTATTAAAATTTTCTAATTTTGAATTTATTACATTTTCAATTCCTTCATCGAAAATAGAAGCACCGAGTTACTTATTTTTTTATATATTTTTAATTAAAGTAATAAAAATGGGTGATTAAGAAAATGAAATGTTGTCCATTTTATTTAAAACAAACAACAACAGTATCCACTTTTTGCCAGTTGTTCATATTGAGCAGAACAGGTGGAAAGACTGTTGCTGCACTTAATGAACCTAGATGTATCACTTCTTTAACATGAACGTGCCCTCCGAAGCACCAGAATTAGATCAAAGCACATACATATTCTTAAAGAAAATTGGTGCTTATCATTTTTGGCACGAGTGAGATTTGAAAACGGGTTCAGTCGGTTACATGTCCCATTGAAAAAAGGCACTTTCAGTTTTGCCCGAATTTTACAATTTTCCGTGAAACTTTTCCAACTTTTCTTTCCCTAAAAGCTTATTCGGACTATTACAAACATTAAAAAAATAACATCTATCTATCTATTATCACGCCTTTCACCCCAAGAGGGGTAGGCAGAGACAATTGCATGCCATTTGTTATGATCTTGACATATCTCTTTCGCTTCTTTTATATTCATCATACCTTTCATACTACTCGGCGATTGTGTAGTCCTTTTAATATTTCATTTATATTTATTATAAAACCACATGATCACGCTGCACATAGATATAAAGGATGATCAGGCCAATTAGTAATTACAGAGTTGCGACTACAATGTCGGAAAGCTAGTTAATAAGAGACATCAACGTCAAGTGTTTTGCGCTTACGATCCAGATAGCATTCAACTCTTGAACAATGAAAGTGCTGATTAATCTCGTGAATTATCCAATGTCAGAGAGTTATAGATTAATTACAAGTGCTACGTAGGGATGGAACTTGCGGCATAGCCAGAGGCCATATAGGACAATTATTTCAAGTGAGAGAGATTATTTCATGACAAAATACTAATAATAAAGTTAAAGACTTTGTTTGAACGCGCTTATCTCTGGAACTACCAGTCGGATTTGCATTTGATAGCCCAATTCTTGAGGAAGGTTATGGGCTATATAACATCGTGCCATCACCTAAAGGGGCGGAGCAGTAACTAGTAACACGGGTGCAACCGCAAGGCACAGCTAGTCTAAAATATTACAAGTGTGTTTCTTTGTTTGTTTGTCTTTCTTTCAAGTCAAAACAAACAAACCGGTGAACCAATGAATGCCCGGCCCGAGAATGTCCAACCCTACAATATCCGGACAAAACAGTGCCCGACCTAGCAAATTACTAAATTTTTTAACGTTGGACATTCTCGGGCCGGCCATTGGCCGTTTTTGGTCTTCGTTCGAGTCAAAACGAAAACGAAAGTCTTTTTTATCTAAATCAGTTTAGCAGTTTCATGTTGTCATAGATACCATCAACATAAGAGAGGCACTGAATATCAATTTAAACAAGTAAGTAACAAAATATGTGAGAAATATTGGGTACTAATAATTCTAATCAGAATCTTCATAGTTTATTACATAAAGCGATTTTCAGCAAACAATTCCCAAACGGACCATTGAAATTTATCGCTACACAAGTATTATCTGTATGCAATATTGATTTAAAGTTTAATCTAGGTACAATAATTAGGAGATAATTTCCCTGAGCTTGTACTAGAACACTATGGTGGTACTGTGGAACGCAAAAATAGTCCCCACCAATACCACCAGGAGTACGACGAGGGGTACGGTGGGTCCGTCAAGTCTATGAAAATTAAACTTTTACTCATTGTAAAAAAAATTTTGTTGGTTTTTGTTCTAAGTAAAATATTTGAGAATTCATTGTAAGTGTAAATCAATAAAAGCCAGATAACAGAAACATATTATTTGGCACGCACTTGCGGCGTGGCCAGATATACTGGTAACATTGTCCACATTTTGAGTTGAGTGAACAGAACAGATGACAAAATGTGCGTATCTAATTACATACATTATTATTTTCACAAGAAGAATCCCAACTAACATTATAAATGCTAGGGTAACATCTATATATCTATCTATCATCACGCCTTTTATTTCAAGAGAGCGTAGGTAGAGATATTCGAATGTCATTTGTTACGATCCTGACATACCTCTTTGGCTTTTCTTATGTTCATCATACTTTTCATATATGCTCGGCGATTGTGTATACCTACTTTTAATATTGCCTTCGATCAATATTTTTTATATGTTCACCTAGGTCAATCCTCTACCAGCATTTCCTTTCACTTCTGCTATATAAACAGTTTTAGTCAATCTTTCATCCTTCATTCTTTTAACGTGTCCAACCAAACATTTCTTCATTTTAGTCACAACATCATCTTTCACTCCGAATTCTTCTCTAATGACATCGTTCCGGATGCGGTCAATACGCTTTATTCCATATCTGACATCTAATAGGCTACCATTTTATCCGAGCAATATGCCCTGATATAAGTTGGTATTTAGGGTAAAATAAAGCGCCTACTAAATACTCTATAGTAATTTCAATAAAGCTCAGGCGCAAAACCTATTACAGCCAAAGGATTATTTCTTTTCTTTGTTCAATTGCCATGCGGGCGAAACAGGGACAAAAACTAGTATTCCTATAATAGGCAAACAATACCATTAAAATAACCCTAAACGAATTTTATGAAGCGTCCGACAGTATACGAACGTAAATTAAAAATCAAGCATCGACTTTATTCTTTCCGTGTAAGCTTTAGTCGTTTTACAGCGCATAATGGTCCATAATAACAACACATAATAAATACCCGTGCTGCTTTATAGTGCCGTATAAATCTTAAACAAAGATATATTTATTATACGATCGAAACAAAAGGTTATTATTCCTATGCATCATCGATATCTGTCAACATCCATACAAGTAGCTTGCCTAACAATAGATAAAGCGCACTATAAATAAACTGGCTGTTTTCAAATATCGCATCATGAAGTAGATGAACAGCTAATTTCGGGTAACTTCAGAGTTCCTGATGAAGAATTGGTTCAATCAAAGGGCAACGGTGACATTTTCATAAATATTTTATTCTATTTTAAATGCGAAAGTGTGTATATTTGTTTGTTTGTCACTATGTCATAACAAAACAGATCGACGTATTTTTTTTGCACAGAGGTTCTATTTACTTGTGCGAAGTCGGGGCGGGTCGCTAGTTTTTAGGGTTCCGTACCCAAAGAGTAGAAACGGAAACCCTATTACTAAGGCTCCGCTGTCCGTCCGTCTGTCTGTCTGTCACCAGGCTCCCAAAGGGTAAAAAAGGAAGCCCTATTATTACTAAGGCTCGCGCTGTCCGTCCGTCTGTCTGTCTGCCACCAGGCTGTATCTCATGAACCGTGATAGTTAGACAGTTGAAATTTTCACAGATGATGTATTTCTGTTGCCGCTATAACAACAAATACTAAAAAACAGAATAAAATAAATATTTAAGAGGGCTCCCATATAACAAACGTGATTTTTTTTTGCTCGTTTTTGCTCGATATTTATAACGGCAACAGGTAGCCGCTTGAAATATTCACAGAATATTTAGTTATATATTCACTTTAAAAATAAATAATTAAATTAAAATTAAAATAGTATTTATGGGGGGGGGGCTCCCATACAACAAACGTGTTTTTTTTTTTTTTTTTTTTTTTTTGCCGTTTTTATAGATAATGGTACGGAACCCTTCGTGCGCGAGTCCGACTCGCACTTGACCAGTTTTATAAAAGAACAGTAGGTACCATAGGAATTGGTCTAAAGTTTTTTTTTTTTTTTCATTTACATTCATACATTAAAAAATTGTTTACACTTTTTTAACGGTATAAGAGGCGGTGGATTTTTTTGGTACATTTTTTTTAAAAATTGACTATAGGCTCCAATTTAATGCAAAGCATTATACAATTTAATATCGATATTGCGATATTAAATCCTGAGTAATAAAACGCCTACGGAGTTATTTCAGTAATCGTCGGATAAATTTAATAACTTGGCACAAGTTGATGGAAAATTTAAATTTCCTGTCACTTACTCTCGAGCTACCGCCTCTCATATTTATAAGTATGACAATACAACAACTAGTACATCTCTCGTTACAATCTCGACACTGAAACACGACCGACTCATTAGATCACTTGTATTTCAAAACATTCACAAAGCAAACGATGTATGTTGTTGATACCGAATGGTAGTGGTAGAAAATAAAAACAATAAAAAAATACCGGCTCCCTCACATATGTCAATATATATGTTCTGGGTTTCTCGAGGACGCTAATGCATATTGCCCTATGGCTATAGCTAAGCCCATGAGAGGTATAAAATTAAATGAAATAATAAGCAAAATATATGTATTCACTATGTGGATCATGAATGTCCTGAGAGACATGAAGGGCTTGTTGGGTCTTCTGTCTACTGGCGACAATTGCAGCGAAGTAAATAACGCCTCAAGATTAGGATAGCCGACAACGTGTAACTTCTAAGAAGAAGAAGAAGTAAAATTTTAAAGTAAAGCGTAGTTTTAAGACGAGGAACGACTCAGAAATTTCTAATCGTAAGCCACGCCCTAAACTTCGGGCGCATGATTGGTTTGGGCGCAACGATCACATCATGCAAGACAACGACGGCGCTTTGTCCGTTCTTGCTGCAGAAGTGAGAAGGGCATAATGTATACAAATAAATAATTTATTAAAAAACGATCACATGCAGGGAAACATCTTCTTAATCAATACTACGTACTGAAATTACCTACTTAGTATGGTCGTATGACTAAAAAGGTGTTTTTGAAGAGGTGATTTCAAAAAATTAAGTTATCGAGAAAATTTTTACCAATTATGTTTTCATCCTACACTGCAATACTAGATAAAATCCTCTAGTTTTCGATGCCCAAATTGTATGTTCATAGCATTCGTAAAATTCGGGAACTTCAGTTCAGCAATCAACCGAAATTATTCGTTCCTCCCCTTAAATAATAGGACTCTAGGTCGCGGTCGCTTCTTGAAAAAGCTAGTTTTTCAGCGCAATAGGTATTCATGTGTACAAAATATTGTAAAACTAAATTATACCCGGGCAAAAAGTCCGTATATAAATAAGCAAGATTTCACTCAAATCCTTGCATTACAGGAGCGTGGTTTTAAAGAATGGGACTCCGGGTCGCGGTCGCTTCGTGAAAAAGCTATTTGTTTTCCGCGTCTAGATTGTACTTAGCACGTATAAGTGCGGATTTACGTTCCAGACAGGCCAACCGCTCCCATTTATAAAGCCGCTTCTCTCGTGCTCGGTATGTAAAACATGCGTAATTCTCGGCTAGCACTTTCCGCTCTGCATTGTTCTTGTGTGTTAAGTTTTAAACCGCGGACGGATTATGACATTATGACTTATATTTTGTTTCAAGACTTTCGTTCGTGTCAAATTTTAAGACAGTAGGTCAATGTAAAGTACCTACACACCTAAGGGGTGAGTCTTCCATATATTTTTTGGGATTAACTATTCCCAATTTCTATATGTAAATAATCCACCTGTGTCACTGTAATTTAGCATATAGTTACTTATTCAATATATCTAAGTGTTTTTTTTTATTTCAATGGATTTTATTGAATAGAGTGGTTTAACTTTGCTCCCGTTTTCTCTTTCGTAATTTATAAGAGAAAACAGGGGCAAAAATCCATTATTCTACCACCCATATTTCCTATTCAATAAAATCAATAGAAAAAATAACGGCTATTTCACTTAGATATATTGAATAAGTAACTATATGCTAAATTACAGAGACACAGGTGGATTATTTACAGATAAATTGGGAATAGTTTATCCCCCATACAAATTATGGACATAGGACCCTTAAAGAAGGTTCTACAGTAGAGACATAATGATCTGGACTCCAAAATTATCCTGAAATTCTCTTTGTTTTCATAGACCTTCATTATCACGAGAAAGAATCCTAATCATAAACACATTGAATCATAGGAGAGATATAATGTTTGCGGGAGAAGAAACAGGAGCGGGGAATAACGAGTGACACAACATTACGGTAATCGAAAGTTATCACTTGGGCGAAGCTAAAGTCTTTAATAAAACGGGAGTGAGTTTACGAACACTGTTTGCAAGTTGTGAGAAAATACAACAATGTTAATATAACAAATACACTTGAATTTTCCTACAAAGTAGATATTATACGAGTTACGTGTCAAGTTGTCAAGACTCGTTACAGATGCAATTATCTGAACAAAGAATGCTATTTCTAAGTAATGCATCGCTAAGAAGCGTGCATACTACTAAAGATATGCAATTATTTATGCTTGTACTGGAGAGATTAAAACCAATCTAGAAAAATTATTGCAGAACGCAGTTTCTGCCGAGCGAAAATTGCTGGATAATTTACTTACAGTTTACCAAACAGCATAATAGCTAATTACTTCTTAAACAGATCTATTACTAGATGTGCCTTGCGGTTGCACCCGCGTTAATGATCACTGCTCAACTCATTTGGGTCGTAGCGTGATGTTATATAACCTCAAAAATATAGTTTTTCAAATCCGATTTCCGATTTCAAAAGCTTTATTATTAGTATAGATATGCGAAAGTGTGTTTGTTTTTCCTTCATTTAGGTGTAAACAGAGCAACGGATCGACGTGAGTTATTGCACAGAAATACTTGGAGAGCCGGAAATCATTTGGGATAAATTATTATATCACATTTCAAACATTTCCACGGGCGAAGCCAGGGCGGTAATCTTGTACAATATATTTACATAAGCATATTTATGTATGAGGTTTAAAGACGATATCCAGTTACGGAAGTACTGCATGACTGACGCCCTTGTAACCCAGACACGCATGTTACATGAGACGTAAAACATCAATGATAAAATATATACCGTCGAATTGATGGCGTGCATTTTGACTGCAGCGACATGCCACTATATTTAGGAGTGGAGATGGCGATAAAATGTCGAAACAACCATAAATTTTGTATAAACCGCGATCGCTTGGGCGGAATTTATGGAAATATACGGCGTAACATATGAAGACAGTATTTGTGAAACAGAACGGTCACCACAAGCGAGTGGGTGAGAGAAGTTTTGATTCCATTTTATTGCGTAAAAGTTCTCTGGCTAAGATGGCATTGTGTTTAAGGTACGCAAGTTGTCAATTCGATCACATCTCCACCAATTTCCAGCCATTACATTGAAGTTTTTTCAGGATTTTTTAAGTAAGTACTGAATTATTTTTATATGAAAATCAGAAAGCAGTATTTCACTATTTCTTTCCGATTTAGCTGATTATTTGGTTGTCGTTTCAAGTAAGTATGTGTTTTAACAATTTTAAAAATGCTAATGTATTTTAAATTTGGGTATTATGTAAAATTACAAAAAAATGGCGAACCGGGGCCTTTATAAGTCATGTATGTTGTATATTTCATATTATAACATACATAGTACCTACTTGAAACATGGCAAATCTTATTAGAAACAGCAAACGATGTCAGATTTTGATAAGCGCTTTTCACTTCTAATACACGGGACTGGATGACAATCACCAGAAGGCAAACTACCCTTTTACAAACAAAAATATGAACACAAGAAGATAACAGGATAAGGTCTATAATGTAGAGCCTATTATATTTTGACCGGTCGTCGACCGCGAGGTATGTTGGGTTTATCCGGCCAAGACATGTTTGTGAATCACCTGAGCAGAACAAAACTCACAGGACCGTAGGTTCGTGTTCGTAGAAATTGTAATATTTCTCATTCATACGAAGCATTTTTCACCGAGAACACTGATGTAAAAAGAGTTAGGTTAT
The DNA here is from genome assembly GCA_963924495.1 of Nemapogon koenigi. Classification (NCBI taxonomy): domain Eukaryota; kingdom Metazoa; phylum Arthropoda; class Insecta; order Lepidoptera; family Tineidae; genus Nemapogon; species Nemapogon koenigi. Next base: position 10,138,243 of record OZ004640.1, on the reverse strand, counting down.
AGGTCAGTGACCGAGAATCATTTATTATATATTTTTTTCTTCAGAGGAAGACCAAGACTCCCTCTTTTAGTCGATGATATTTGTGAGGACCTAACAAGCGGCCGGTTTTGTTGAGGTATATTTAGATGGAAAAGCCACTTTCACCCAGTTTCTGAAAGATCGATCAAAAGTTAATCAACGATTAGTAAACATAACAGTTGTCAAATACGTGAAAATGTATGGATTTTGACAGTTGTTGATTAACTAATCTTTGATTAACTAATCTTTGATTAACTAATCTTTGATTAACTTTGACAAGCCTTTCAGAAACTGGGCGTAAGTGTGGTTAGTCGGATTACGTACAAACTTTTTTAATTATAAAATACCCATAGGTACATGGCCGGGATCGAACTGTAATCCGCCTAGTTAATACAAGTCGTCTTAACCACTCGGCCACCAACGCACCTTATTTATTTTTAATTAGTTGAGCGAGCTCCCTAAAGATGTTTCCTAGTCTAACCAGTAATATCAAGCAAAATTATCCTAGTGTACATCCTGTGTTCAGTAATAATGAATAGACGATAGCATCACTATCTATCACGAATGACGAAAATAAGGATATTTTAACGATTTGAAATCCCATTTACAGATCAATGCACACATTACACTCCTGGAAAGTAACAGTCCATACTGTGTATTGTTAGCCATGGTCCTGATTATTATTGACGTGGACACTATTACCAGGTTCATTTAGATATATAAAATATTTGTATATATCTTGTAAAATGTATTGACCGCATCAGCAACGACCGCCGAGCACGTATGAAAGGTATGATGAATATAAAAGAAGCGAAAGAGGTATGTCAGGATCGTAACAAATGGCATTCGATTGTCTCCACCTACCCCTCTTGGGATGAAAGGCGTGATAATAGATAGATAGATATAGATCTTGTAGGAGCAAAATGAAGGCGACAAAGATAATGTTCCGAATGAATCCCAAAAATGGTTTCATTACGTCACGCGGTCAGGCACGAACGTCGAACACGCGTACTTCTAATTCTGCAGTGAAGGGGTTGGGCTGTCAAAGTTGACGAAGGTTCGACTCGGCACCGGTCATTGCGGCTTTCAACAGGATTTGGCGATTTGAGGGTGATTTCAATACGGATAGACCTATTACTTACGTGAACTTACGTGTCTAGGAGGCGACACCTGTTTTAGTCTAACTGCTACTTACCTGAAACAATTAATTGCTTATTTAAAACTTATTGTACACATCGTCAATGTAGATAGCAATGGGTTATAACCGTTTTTTTTCTTTCTTCACGGGTTACATTACAACGCCCGAAACCGTGTTACGGTTCCAGGGTAAACAATGGAAGACCAAGTCTCCTTCGTTTAGCCGATGGTATTTGTGAGGCTATACCTAACGAGTGGCCAGTTTTGTTCTGCTCTAACTTTGGTTTGTCGGATTATGTACATAGTTTCTAATTAAATAACCCATTGGTACATGGCCGGGATCCGGGATCGAACCACTCGGCCACCGACGCACCTCCGTATTAACAGGCCTTTCTCAAAATATCTAAACAGAACGGCGTTAACCTTACGTGTAATAATCATCCAAATCCGACCAGCAATTACGGCACGGCCGGGTAGAAAGCTATTAACTATTTCAGGCGAGCCATAGTAGTGCCACTAAAAACGCGTTTATGTAAATTAGTACTACTGTAAAGGCTGAAAATATCGCACCCAAAAAGCACTACAAAGACTAATAACATTTAGGACGGGACAATAAAAGCGACTTGTACAACAAAAAACTCAATTTCGCGAGGCGACCGTCTTACAGCCTTTTCGGGGTTAGGTCACGGCGGGTATGACGTCACGAATTCACAATTCACACCGCAAAAAGGCACCCAGGCGACATTTTAAGGGCGAACGTCTTGTATTAGCATTAGTATTTTTGTTTTTTAGTCAAATCTTTTTACTAAAAACCAGCGTTTTCTTCATTTTGATCACAATATCATCTTTCACTCCGCATTGACATCGTTCCGTGTATATTTTTATTAGTACGTCTGCTGCATAAATGAGGCTCTTTTGCAGATAATTCCATCTGACCTATATCCGCTCGTTTGGTAGAGAAGCTCTTTCGCTTCCCGAGATTGTCTCGTACCTAGTTCCCAATTAGTGTCGTGTTTATTGGATTTTAATTTTTTACACCTTTAATAAATCAATTCAAATTAAATATTATCGAACTAAACGAATAAAACAATACAGTATACATTGCCAATTACCATCATAAATCACCTGCGCTTCGTAATATTTCGTTTGAATTTGGCGTAAAAATAAAAATCCAATAAACACGACACTAGCGCTATTGGGAGCTAGGTTCGAGACAATCCCCCTTAACCTAACGAGAAGCGAAAGAGCAGACTTCCCTACTAAACGGGCGGATATAGGTCAGATGGGATTATCTGCAAGAGAGCTTCATTTGTGCAGCAGACGTACTAAAAATATATACGGAACTATGCCATTAGGAAGAATGCGGAGTGAAAGATGATGTTGTAACAAAAAAAACTGAATGAAGGATGTAAGATTGACTAAAAAGGTTTATATGGCAGAAGCGAAAGTAAAGTAAAGGTGTACTTTTATTGACCACTAACTTACCGCCCCCGGCTTCGTCCGTTGATAATTCCGAACAAAATAAAATATAGCCTGCCCTATAGCACTCAGGGATAATGTAGCTTTCTTAACTTACAAACTTAGCTTTTTATAATATTAGTGTAGTTATATAAATAATGTAAGAAAGCTAGGTATGATGAACATAAAAGAGACGATTGAGGTATGTCTCTGCCAACCCCTTATGAGATAAAAGGCTTGATAATAAATAGATAAGTAGATACTAAAAATAGGCAAACGGTTCACTGCATGTCATTCTGTTAATAACCGAGACAGGTAAATATTTTGACAGGTTAAGCAAACGCGCTGATTGAACGACACTACTGAATTAAAGTGTGGCGAGGTCGTGGCGCCGTTATTGTTGAACCCACACAGTGAATCAGTAATGATCAACCTTGCCGGTGTAGTCAGCACACCCACTAATATCACGACCATAACGCAAATACGGATATACAGAACTGTTAGAAAAATCCTATTCCTTTGTCCTTCTTTTACGCCAATAACGAGCAACGTATGTATCGACGTGATTTTTTGACAGGCTACTGTTTAAATCCGGGAAATCATTAAGGATAAATTGATATGTAACATTAAAAAAAATTAAGTGGCGAATCCGGTGCTGAAAGCTAGCAAAATATAAAGCTCTGTAGACTTCTATTAGTGCGATATTCAGTAGTGGGATGGAATAAAGGATCCCACCAAAAACATTCCATGTAAAATGGAATGTTGTATGTCAGGATCGTAACAAATGGCATTCGATTGTCTCTGCCTACCCCTCTTGGGATAAAAGGCGTGATGATAGATAGATAGGTTACCAAGACTCACAAGCTCATAACGCTATCACTGTTAAAAAGGTATCAGATCTCATGAAGAGCCAAACCCCTAAAGGCCGATTTAGACGGTTCTAGTGGTTAGTAGAGTGCGTTAGGATAGTACATTAGTTGAACCATGTAAACGGTAGTTTCCAGTACTCGTACTAGTACGTTCCACTCGCCTTCCAACTAAAATCAAATAGAATCGCTTTTTATTTTTGTTTCAAGTGACACCCTCCCGCGCCCGCTCAACACCCCGCGCGTTCCTGACTCGCTACTCGCTGTAGCTAAACGGTCAGTTTTAGTAACTTGCACAAGTTGACAAGGAGAGTTATGTGTGTTTTGGCCTACAAAATGGCAATCTACTGGAAGAAGTATAAACGTCACTGGAAACCTACTAATGCACTGGCATTCGAGTGCCACCTACGCACTCTACTAAACACTCGTAACGTCTAAATCGGCCTTAACTCTACAAACCCTACATCTTGGTCAAAAAGTATGGCTTGGCCGTTTCATAGAACTATTGCATAACACACCATGACTTAATTTCTTACCATAAGTCCATGGGAGATCTGTGCGACGGCCGCGAAATGGCCAAATAAAATTCTAGGACTTCGTGAACCCTAGACTCTAGGTCCTAGAGGATTTGATGAGTGAGTGCGCGAGTCAGTGGCAAAATCGACGTATTTTGGGTATTAATAAAATCTAAAGTATACAAGCTTAGTGTGTTTCATAAGTCTGCTAACTACATCCTTATCCTGAAAATTGGGGTTCTCTAGTATTATCCAGGCCGAAGCTATGAGGGTTTGAAAATACGACGAAACTCTTGGAGAAAAGGTAGGTATAGTGCCCTTTTTTGGTTCTTCTTGGCGGATTATTTACACGTTTATATGACATACGTTACAATAGTCTATACTTTTTCATATTGCAGTGTCAGGAGAAACGCCTGACCAAACATCTCTACAGCTTCTTTCATATTCATACATATAATCTTGAGAAAAATTACATATTTACAAAAGAGTTCCCGCCAGTTCCCGAATGGATGATTGTCAGAAACGATCTAATTATCACCACACCTATATCCCAGAAGAGGTAAACAGAAGCAATCGAATATTCATAGACAACATTAATTTCTATATAATTCGAATAAAGAGGAGTGCCCGCAAAAACGAAAACAGGGTTGATCATAGCATAGTATAAATATTAACAGCTTTATAAATAACTAGCAGTTATATTAGGAATACAACGTTTACAGTCCATTTCATCCCCTAAATCGTTTCTTAGTGCATCTCTACAATCCCTAATAAAAACACCTACCAATTTTTATATTTATATTTTCAGTGGTTTTGGCTGTGCGTTGTGTGTCAGCCAATCAGCGACACGACAGTTTTATATATTTAGTTAGATAGTTATAGTTTTGTCACTGTCACTCACTGCCATTCAATATGCTAGAGGGAGAGAAAACATATTAGAATTAAACAATTGTACAACAACGTATCCCATAAGGCCTAGACAGTATTATAATCTTTCTGATGTTCTGTGGTATATGATGACAAAGTGTTAGGTTAATGAACATTCCGTCACACTTTCATTGCGATCCCACCCAGCAACTAACAACACTTTCTCAGAGTCACTTCTCCGTGACACAGGCGACGCGGACATAGCTCGACTAACACAAATGTCTAACCATGACTTACCTAGTGGGATAAGCCTTAATCTTAAAGGCTTCATTTGTGCTTTTTTAGATTTCGCCAATGTCAAGTAAAAGGCTGAAGAGTTTGGTTCAGGAACTTTGTATTGTGTAATTAACTGGGTACCGCGTCCCGCTCTCCTGTAGACGACCGTCAAGTCGTCTTGTGAAAGGTTGAACTTCATAGTTCAAGCTCTACATATATGCTGGTTGCAAACTCAGTTGCAATGGCGGCCGAAGACTAATTTGCACAATGGAGAAATGTTGTACGTACATAAACAATTAAATGTACTTGAATTAGCTTTCCGCCCCGGCTTCGCTCGTGAAGCCCATATTAACTTTCATCCCGTATTATGGCCGTGAGTTCATACAAAAATTCCATATAAAAAGCACTTTCAGTTTTAACTGAATTTTCCGGTCAGTTTTTCCAATTTTTCTTTCCCTAAAAACCTTATTCAGACTAATTCGTATATTTAAAAAAAATGCCAAATCGGTCCAGCCGTCCTCAAATGATGCGCTTACCAACGAACAGCATTTAATTTTTATTCAATATAGATATGTTCTTTAATCGAGTGCTTCGGAGGGCACGTAAAGCCAACGTCCGCATGTCTTCAAATAAGTAACAGATACTTTGTCTGAAATTACACATTTTTTTTTTTCTTTCTTCACGGGTTGCCTTTACAGCTCCCGAAACCGTATTACGGTTCCAGGGTAGCCAGCGGAAGACCAAGTCTCCCTCGTTAAGCCGATGGTATTTGTGAGGCTATAACTAACGAGTGGCTAGTTCTGTTGAGATATATTTAAATGGAAAAGCATCTAAGTGTGGTTTGTCGGATTATGTACATAAAATTTTAATTAAAAAACCCATTAGTACATGGCCTGCCTAGTTAATACCAGACGTCCCACCACCACCTGACACATCTATTTCCATTAATTGTGTGTGTTGTATCTACCAAATGGAATTCAGGCATGTGAGCATATGTCTATGCCCATTTACTGAAATATAGATGTCTTCCTTATATAAGATTGCAGAATGTATATCACGAAGTAACGAAGGCAATAGGCACCCTTTATCGAGACAAAGTAAATTAAACAACCAAATAGTATTGTAAAAGTGGCTCCAATTCATTCATAGCAGAGCCCCCGATCCCGTTGAATATTTCATGTAACTAACAAAGCAATCCTTTGAAGTGAAGCTTCGGGAGAGTTCGCCAAGTCGCATTATAAAGTCGGGCCGCGGAAGTATCAAAGTGGAACTAAATAAAACAATAACAATAAAAGATGCAGATATTACTGCGGGAAGTTTTAGGTGAACTACCTTTCGAACGAGGAATTTAAAGAACTGTATTATCAACTTTGGTTAGAGTATTTTTACATAATTTTTATATGTAATCTAGCGACCCGCCCCCGACTACACACTATTAAAGATGGATATAATGCTGCCGCGGACTTTTTAGGGTTCCCAACATCTCTGATGAAGAAACGGAAACCCTTATAGGATCACTCATCTGTCTGTCTGTCCGTCTGTCACAGCTTATTTTCTCCCAATCTACTGGACGAAAAGTGTTGAAACTTGGTACATAGAGTTTCATTGCCCCAATGACGGATGTATTATAGCGGCGTAAAAATAATCGAATTTCGATTTTGGGAGAAAAATTAAAACGTAAATATTGTTTTTCAAGTGCATCATGTGACATTCCAAATGAAATGGTTCGTTATAATGAATACAAATATTTAAAATGCAAAGTTTAAATTATATTAAAGAAAATATACGAAAATTGACCGTTCCCCCAACCTTATCTCCAAAACTACTTAGTCTAAAATTTTGAAGAAAAAAAAATAGAAAATATAGGGACTCTCTTATAGTTTACAGGAAAACCTAAACGAAGGTCAAAGTTCTGGGCAAAAAATGGTACGGAATGGTACGAGTCGTACTCGCAACTTGGCATTTTTTTTGTAGATCATTTTAATCTACTTCTCTTGACGGACTAGACGGCATACACCAAGAATGAGCGCTGGCGCTAACTTTTCCCTCCTAATCGTGATAGAAGCATATTTAATACTTGCAAACCTTCCGCGTGAATCAATCTATATACTCATACTTTTCCCTTATATATTTTTTCTTGTAAAGCGCTTATCTTCAACGGCGGTCGGTCAAGCCACACTTGACTGGAACCAGGGACGACGGGGCGGGTATCAACGCCTACAGCTTCATATCGTTTGATATTACTATCTCTACGGTTTCCGCTCCGGCGAGTTGGAAACTTCTTTGTGTCAGTGTTCGTATGATAAAGTTGTATTCTGATGTTACGGAATACGATTGTTGCTATAAATATGTCTGTGAGGAACAAATCAATTTTTACCTGAAAGAAATGAAGCCGTAAAAAGAGGCTTTTCCATCTACATACCTCAACAGAACTGGCCACCCGTTGGGTATAGCCTCAAAAAAAATCTTCGGCTAAGTGAGTTCGTCTTCCGCTGGGTACAAGGCAACCCGAAAAGAAGAAGAAGAAATCAAGCAGAATCGTGACTTTCTTTCTTGACTCACCAATCCAAATCGTGTGTAAATGATGCTCTTGAAAATTTTTTTAAATCGCAATTTAGATGAATATTTTGTTTATTAAATTAATTGATTGACTACTTGCATATTTATTTATATTATAGTACACATTATATTTAGAGATCTAAATTTAATTGAAGCCAATTCTTGAATAATTGCCAAGAGACGGACAAGAAAAACAATAAAAAAGTTCATTGGTCGGTGAAATAGAAATTTCTACGAAACGTTCCTACTATCTATTTGAATTACATTATATTTGCTGCAATACAAACTGTATTACAAACGTGGAATAACTATTAGCAATTTGTCATTCAAAAAGGGAGCCAATGCTAAATAGAAATTCTCTAAAGTCTATCTATACTAATAAAGAGTGCTAATTTGTTTGTTTGTAAGAAATACAATCGAAAACTTCTGGACCAATTTGAAAAACTATTTACAGTGAACAATTTCAGCATTAAAAAAATGTCCAACGACGAAACCGTGGTAAAAAATTCAACCCTTGAATACCCAAATACATAGTTTCATTGGAACACAATCACATTAACATCACCCCATATAATCAGTTCACACATTACAGTCGCAGTAAAAAGCATAATTAAGGACCCTATTACAACGTAATAAGGTCGATTGTTTTGTTTACATCTTGTGCTGATTGTACAAATAGTGGTTAATGTGCGTTTGTCATCACTATCCCAGAGCTTCCAGTTCAACGTACGCGATATGTGAGATACTTACGCAACCAAAACACACATTGGAGCAAAGTGACAATTTAAACAATAAAGACATTTAACGTGACAAGCTGTTCGTGTAGTAAATCATTTTTGGTCGATGGTTTTATTTAATATTTCAATTACGCATCAACTAAGGGTTCCGTAGCATGTACTAAGTAGCTAAGTGATTGAGTTTGAATCGAGGCTTCATGAAACGCAAGGTGAACTGTAAATTGAGTATTCCAAAAATACTTGCGCCCAGTTTCTGAAAGGCTCGTCAAACTTAATTAACAACAGACCGCCAAAATCCATACATTTTCACGCGTTTGACATCTGTCATGTTTACTAATCCTAGATTAACTTTTCATCAACCTTTCAGGAACTGGGGGGTTGTTATGTTTAATAACCTACATTTTACATATGGTAACTGAAATTATACTCTTTAACCCTTGGCAAACTTTTCAGGAACTTGAGATAGATTTTAAACATTTTACTAAAGTTTCATCATAACAAATGGAAGGTGTCGGCGGGGAATTTCCAATTTGGAAAATGTCCACAAGACGACAAAATGTCCAATGGGCCAGCTCTATCTATAATCTAATATAAAATATGTATATTAGAATCACGTAAACGATTCAAAGTGTATGGAGGTTTTTAAATGAAACCCGTAACGCTTTGACATTTGAATAAGCCGCGGACAGGGTTGCCTTGCCTGTCTATAGTTCCGCCTTCGCTGAACATAGGTGGATATCATTAAAATTAACAAGTCCATCTGAAATCCAATGAAAGATTTTTTTTTTAATTATTAGAAAAATTATGGTCCCTCATCTTTCAGGCGTCTTCCTTGCCTCCTTTTCTCCGGGATGAAAGTAAATATAGTACGCGTAATAATTTGGATATTTCGCCAAATTTTAGTCTTAAACAGCATAAGTAAGATTCCACTACAGAATTGTTTCCTTTTTGATATACCAACCTTATGCGAACAATAGACCTCTTAATAAAGACCAAACTCGGTGGTACAACAATGGGCGTTCAGAATCACTCGTATACTTAATCCGTGTCCAAATAATCCAATAAATCGCAATTCTTACTGATTGACCGATTTTGCTTCTGGCAGCCCTAGGTGCGAACAATAGGCCCTCTTGACAAAGACCTACCGGCCAGACTTGATGGTGCGAGGCGAGGTGGTATAACAATGAGCGTCGCCGAGTGCGTCATCCGAGCCCGCATACAACCTCCAGATTCTTAAAGCGATCACGTACCGACTGCTTTTAATACACTCCTAATTTTGTTTAACAGGGCATGACTATGTCGGTAGGGGAAAATTATATAAACTATTAAATTGAGCGATGAAAGGGCGGTCATACCTATTAAATTTCATAAAACACGCATTATCCGGTGTGGCCATATTAAACAAAACAGGTGATGAGCCGTTGCCCTTCTTAACTATAAGTTTATCCATTATTTTCAGCGGAAGTGGGGAAGTCCATCAAAGCACCAGGAATCCACAAAAGCAATATCGCTTAGCATTTTAGGCTCTAGTGCGGAGTTTAGTATACCCGGCTTCTAATTAAAATTCATGATCGCGATACTAAAAAGGTTGAGAAACGATGCTCTAATTATTGTGTTAATGTCTACAAGTTGGGAACCAAAGAGGTCAAGTTCAGAAAAACGAGCAGCACTCGAACCAATTCAACCACTTTTACACCCTCCTAACTTTTGTCCCTGTCAAATTAGAGACATGACATTAAACCACTTACATTGCATCTCGCAACCCTGCTTCACATTATCTAGTATCATCAGCACAAACACCACAACTCACAATATTAAAACAAAACTCTAGTCTTCACAACCTGTTGCAAAGACCGTAACCGTGAGACTAAGACTCAATTAAAGATAACTGATTATCTTACACTAAAATAGTAGTAAAACACGGCATCTTCCACTAGACGTTGGAACCGAGGATGTTGCGAGGGTGTGTAGGTAAACATGTATTATCAGCCAATGGCGCAGAAGGTTGCTATCAATCAACGAGGAGATAATAAAGCTGGTGACGCACGGCCGGAAAGTACTGATACACCGTCGTAATGGGGACACTAATGTGTGGGACCTACGAGTATCTATGGAGGGACATTGATACTGCCAAACGTGACGTCATTAACGTGACTTTTAATGGAATAGTGTGCGTAACAAGGTTTTATCAAAAAAGTTAGTCCTCAAGTTATGCGATCCGTGGTTTTATCTGTACCGAAACTATAAATCCTTTCAGCCACTGTGTTCAAGTTACAAACAAACTTTCGAATTTATAATATTAGTTGGATAGGAATATAGGATTTTGTTATTTTATTAGACAATCGATGTGTACTGTTTTAATACAAATTAATTGCTAGTTATTAATTATTCCTAAGTATTGCAATACCGAGTATATTATGTCCCAGCCTCACGCGTTGAGGGTCTTAATCACGTGTGAACATAACATGAGAAAACATAGCAGAGTCAAAGCTCAGGCCATCACGAGATCTCTATGTGAAGTTTCCTCCGAAACTAATGGAACTGTAAAAAATATCACCTGATTTTCCCTATGTGCGATGTCACATGTGTAGCAAAACAGTAGCATGGAATATTTCAGAAGTATTTTCGAACAACCAATAAATGTCTGGTTGGGCTAGGCTTACTAGAACTTTTAGCACTTTCGTTTTTGCGTTTTCAATTAAGATTACACTGTCAACTGCCAATATAACATTTATTTCTCAATACTCCGCTTTTAACACTTCGCAATACATATTCCCATCTCCCCATATAAGGTGAATGCTATAATCTCGTGCGAGCAAGTCATGACTCAAAGTACGAAGGTCGCTCCCACTCGCCTTCTCGTCTGGTTGGTACTGAGTGCTTCCGTTAAGGATTACTCACGGTTTACACTCTGAATTGGTTGTACCTACTTGTTGTTATGAATGTTTGTTTGTTTGTATATTTGAACCATAGAGGTTTATCCAGTTTAACCCTTCAGTCGCTTTGGTGTCGTTAGGCTCAGAGAAAAATAAAAAAATATGCAGGAACTTATTGGCCTTTGGTTAGAACTAAAGTTACCTTTTTAAACCTTAGATATTTTAGCAGTCATTTAAACAACACTTGCCTTTGGCCGGTTATCTTTTAAAGAGTTTGATACTTGACTTTAAGATTTTAATTTGTAGAGGAATATTATTGCGACGTTGTTATTTTTCATTAGCAGGTCACCCAGTTGCGTTTATTGATTCAGTGTCGAGGTAGAATTAAAAAAATAATTACAATTTTAGGACATTGTAATTTATGCATCGTTTTAATTACTGTCAGCTTGAAATATATGCAAGCCAAGGCTAACATGATAAGTGTGACTCTGCCCTCGTTTCAAATAATATTATGTTAAAAAATATTTAAATATAACTTTTACTACATATGTCAGTTTTTTAGTTGCATTGAAATTAAACATATGGCTATAACACACACAATCATCTTTGCACAACCTCTTCATGATAGGTGAATAACCAATCGCTATGCTCTCTCTAAGAGTTCCAATAATATCACGTCTAAAACGATTGAATGTATTAGTATTAGATGAACACTTGGAAAAATGCAATCTGAAATCCTCTAGTAAATAATAAATAAATTCAACGAAGGAGATGTAAACATACTTAATGTCAAAGGTAGGTTAAGTCTCAAGAATATGAGCCACTAATTCTCATCTACTTATAAATAATGGAGGTTGACAATATTCTGATTTATATACAGACTGAATAAATAAATGTGGAAAATAAATATTCCTCGAGTCAGAAGTCCCACGAGATTGTTTACTTTTCCAGACTCTACCGTGACTTGTAGACTCAGAATGAAATTGTGATTTGTCATCTCATATTAACATAAAGTTTGTCTGGCTACCGTATTTTTTTCTTGTGTGGTTCTATCGCCTAGTTAAATTGGTCGAACCACGAGGATAAAGCATGTATTAAAAATAGAACTCCCCACTCGTTAGGTAGCTAGTCTCAAAAATGGCATCGTAACTTGGACCGGTAACAGGGTAAATAAAAAATATAAGGAATAAAGAAACATGTTCACCAACGTGACCCAAGATAACTCTACTAAATAAACCACCAACAACCAGGAGTTTTTTTAGGTGTCGCGGACCTGTATTATTAATCAAGAAAAAAGGAAACCCAGTATGTTCAATCCATCGGAACGCCTTTTGATTCAGACGTCACTGGTCACGTCTGAGTCAAACACGCTTTACATTATTTACATCCAAGGAACGGAAGTAATCCTAAATTCAGCAAAATCCACCATGTCTTAAAAATAAAAGACTCAGCGAACGAGTCTGTATTCCCACGTGAGAACAGACAGTAGCAACCAAAAAGTGTCTTCTTTTTGCTTTCAGTACTCATACAGTCAGTTACATAATTTTATTGCCCGGTGAAAATTCACGAAGAGGTGCATTAATAGAAAAGACACATCAGGATCATGGCTTGTAACACAGACCCACGGGCCAAACTTTTGGAAACTATACTCTAAGGCCTTAAATTATCTTCACTTTAATCTTCATCAGCAGAAATACCACACAATTATCAGACAGACTGATTTGTTGACATAGTATGAAATTAAGTTACATAATAATATTTGTATCATGTGAACAGCCTTCTCGGTCATGAAAAGATTGTAAATATTTAATCATGGATCACTAGGACGGGCACTGTCAGTAGTCAAAACTTTTTAGAGCTGGTTTAATGCACTTAGCATGTTGATAACACTTTATGAATTTCGTGCGTGACGTCGAAAGAACGTCAACATTTCTTCGACAAAAAACACTGCATTGACCGTGAGAAGTTTAGATTTTAATAAAACAATTTATAGAAAATAAAATAACAAGTGATGAAAAATTACTTCACAAAATTTAAAAGAAGACGTAAGTGACGAGATATTGTGCATTAGCTGGAAATTAAATGATGAAGAATTTATAATAAGACAAATAAGGAATGGTGGAAGCTATCTGGGTACTATCCAATGATATAGTACTATATAAACTGAGGTACCTACTATCAAATCAATTAGCCTGGTACTCAACAGCCCTTTGACGATCATGATCATAGCATCCTTAAACGAACAGCATACCATTTATATGACAAATCTTTCAATACAACATGTATCGCCTGTTATGGATCTCACCACTCCATATCTACGTGATTCATAGTCATCATACTCAATAGGTGCCATACAATAAATAATACAACAGACATTACGTCAACCGTAAACACACGACAGCACTTAGTACACATCTAATGTTACATCAATATTGACTTCGATTGAGTCTATTTTCGATTCTAGAAGTGTAGTCGACGGTTTCTAGTTCCCTTGTAAATGAAAACGAAACCTGGTGGTTTTTATTCCTAACGGCGTGGTCAGATATATTGGTAACCAGGATTAGCCTGGTGCTCATATTCCACAGGGAAAGGACGAAACTGTCACTTCCTAAAAAGAAGTGTCTACAAGTTTTAGAATTGCGGAAGCCAGTACGGTAAGACCTGAGCATTTAGCCAGAGATTGAAGTATTTATTTTTTAAACAATTCTAGTCCTGCATGAATTTCTCAGTCTTCCAAATTGGAATTATGGTGTAATGGAATACCTGCCCTCATCGACGAAGTGCTGCTGCAAAATCAATTAAATCACCTTTTCAAATTTATGCAGGTGAAAATAATATGCTGAATCATAACACGAGAAGTTTTATATTTATTAACAGTAGTAAAAATGTATAGGTAACATGTTTCTTCCGGTGTTGGCGAGTTCAACAACATAATCCCGTGGTTGATTGACGGAACATTTCCGTGTGACGTTGATAAGAGGCCAGAGCCCTGTAGGAGGCCAATTCACTTCGAGATCGGTCACAAAAATTATACAGTGACGCGGCAAATAAGTTGAGCAATACTAACGCTAAATGGGGAGGACACTTCTCATACAAATCGTATGGAGCGCAATCTAACCATTATTTGGCGAGACTTAATCGTTTCATGGTTTAAAATATTACCCTAAGATGCAAAATAATTGCATTTTTTTTTTTTCATACAAATAAATATTTTGATGAAACTTAATGCGTTAATTCGTGTAAGAATTCGTCATCATCGAATATGCAGCAGACTCAATGATGTGATTTATCTGTACTTTGGCATGTAGGCATTTAGTGCCCTTCAATTGCCAATTAATTTTGAAAGCTTTGTTAGTATCGCTTTGCTCTGGATCTCGATATTGCAATTTAATTATTTGTATTACTTGATTTAGCCCCTAGCAAGTCAACAATTTTATATCGATATAAGACTGACGGTTGTGAAATTAACTCAAGGGGTTTATTTGTCAGTTTGACTAGATATTTATCTGCACACTGGCGACACGACCCGACTTCGTTGCTCGATGTATAATGTCGATCCGTTGCTCCGTTTAAAGAAGGGCAAACAAATACACTTTCGCATTTAAAATATTAGCTAGGATTATAAAACAGACAAGCTTTCCGCTCCGGCTTCGCCCGTGGAAAATTTTGGAATGTAACATAATAATTGTTACAAATGATTTCTGGGATAAAAAGCTAGCCTATATCAGTTTCCGGCCCTCCAGCTATTGCTATTGCTCTGTTGTGGCGTGAACGAATGACAAACAAAGAAAAATTATTAGGAACTTTTGCCACAGAGGCAATAAAGCAATTTTATATAAGAAAAAAAAATAAAACGTAGCGACAACGTTACGACTTCACCACATACATAATCCTTGTAATCTTCGGAATCCCTCTTCCAAAACCTACAACGCACTTATCAAAGCGCAAACAAGAGTAATCTTAAATACACCATTAGGTACGTACGGGAGTTATTTTAACAACCATAAAACATGACGTCGTGATATATTAATGTTATATATAGGCCGTATCTTGATATAGTCATTATATATTAATCATTTGGAGGAACAGGAATTTTCTATACTAATATTATAAAAGAGATAGTGTAAGTTTATTGGTGGGAAGTAAACTCGAAAAGTACTGGACCGATTTGAAAAATTCTTTCACTGTTCTAAAGCAGACTGAAGCTACGGACGGGTGCTAATATCTGTCATGTTTGTCATTACTTTTGATGCCCCAGGATATCGGAGTTTGGAGCTAATATCAATACAAATATCACAGCAAATATCCTTCTTTAGTGGCAAAACGACATTTTTAATGAAAAAGTCTTCAACGATCCTTTAATGGCTAGCCATGTTGTAGCCCTAGGTCTTTCTCTTTTAGCCGATGATAGCAATTTCTGGATACCGGCAAATAACTTTTTGACATTTACTGCGCAGTACAAAATTTTAAAATAAGTTAGTATTTGTACTAGCATTGAGTACTTTTACTTACTAGTATTAAGCACTAAATGTCAAAAGTTATTTGCCGGGGATTATATTTTAAATTGAAAGTCCCATAGGGGGTAAGACCGACTCGTATGCCGTTACGGCAAATGGCACGACGCTCTCTTATGCCGTCATGCCCTCTCCGCCGCCGCTCTCTACTCCCTCCCTATTTATATATACACACGCATATTTATTTATTAGTTTCCTTTAATTATAAATTCTTTCAATAATCATCAATTTCCATGTTTCACGTCTGCCGGGCGTCCCGTGACGGCCGCATTTTTTTTAATAAGACCTTCAAGTGAACATAATAGACATACAAGTACCACCCTAAATATAACTAGTGCAGAAAATATCCCACTGTTGGCAGTGTTAAATGTCTTAAGGGGGAACGTTGGACCATTCAAGGAAAATGGCTTCATTGACGTACCAAATGAAAGTAGGGATAATGCGAGATTCCTTTTGAAAGAAGAGCCGCCTCTTGCCTCTATTGAGAGAACTCATCCAATATATTTAAGTAAACAGGGCTATATTAAAAGCCTATATACTGTACTTATAGAAGTATAGATTTATACTTGTTTGTTTGAAGAAGTACTCAAAAACTACTGGACCACTTTGAAAAACGATTTGACTGTTATAAAGTTACACTATGTGGACATGGACATAAAGAAAATTCGGGCGGTTTGTAAGAGGCTGAGAGGTAAACCCGAAAATAAAATATTTCACTGCCTATTAGGCTATGATTCATTTAAAAGAAAGCAGGGTTCCGAAGATACATCAATGTTTGACTAAAATATGCTCGAATTCCAAAAGTTTCCACGGGCAAAGCCGGGGCTGAAAGCTAGTATTGTAATATTATTATGGAAGTCGTTAATCGAGACACATAAAATATTATATGAGGTCACGTTTCTCGGGAGACAAAGAAATAATATTTATCTGTTTAGAACTGGGTAGTTAACGGCGTCTGGCCGTGCTTTTTGCGTCCGATGTGATAAAGTTAATAGTAACGAGTCCATGAATGTTTAACTGCCACAATACGTGCCCAGGTAAGCCTTAGTGATAATAAACGTTGTTGAACAACTGTTTAGTTATAATATGTTGTAATATGGTACAATGATTTCGATGTCTATTTACTGTCACGAGATTTTTTCTCGAAGAATACGGTATTTGTGGGGTTTGGGGTGGAAACTCTGGGTCCGTGGGGACCTGGCGCACCGTTCGGCCTGGCTCATATAAAAGAAATAGCGACCTGGCCCTTGGCTTCACAAGTTTGTATGGGTACAATATTGGTTTACAACAATTTAAATAAAAACACATTTTTTTTTAAATGTTAGAAATAGTATAAATAAGGTTTTTAGAAAAAGAAAAATTTGAAAAATTGGCCGAGAAATTGGAAAATTCGGAAAAACTTTTTTTATCTATGGGATTTTTGTATGAACTCAAGACCATAATAAGGGATGACAGTTAATATGGGCTCCACAGGCAAAGCTGGGGCGTAAAGCTAGTTTTTTTATAAAAAAAGATCACAGATTGCTTCGCCACCTTGAATATAGCCGACTTTATGAACACAATTTTAATTTAAAAATGAAAGTGGCATTTTTGAACGCTTACTTTGAAGTATCAGGAATCAATCTCAATCTCAAAAAAATATAGTGGATAGCAAATAATACTACATAAAACTTTAACCGCATAGATTTTTCATAAGTGTTTTGGTCTATTGAAAAAAAATTATGCAAAATACCTCTATAAAAAAACTTTTGAGCGTAAATTCACAATATTTTGCGCGACAACTATATAACTTTTTTTTAGGAATCAAATAGCTTGAATAATCTATTAAAACTTTAACCGAATACTTTCACTGTTTAATTGTTTTTCTTTAACAAATTTTAAGAAAAAGCTACAAAATAAGTGAAATTTCAAGTGTAGCTGCATGACCACGTAAAATATGCCAAGCAATATTCAACCTTATATCGTCCTACATAAGCATCCGCCCACCGGAGTGCAAATAGTATTTTTTATTGAGGTTGATCCCTGCCTTAACTAACCCATAATTGCACAGCCAAGGCAAGACTGTCAGCAATTAAAAATTAAAAACACTTTAAAAAGATCACCTCATGGCACATGTTGTACGATATTGATTTTATAGACTGAAAGGTCAACATCATGAAAATAGAACGACGTCTAACTTAACTAACCTTAAATATTTAATGGGACTTTCGCTTTTATCAGATATAGTATCTTTAACCAACTGGAAAAAAAGTGGACACTGCAACTGGTGTCTCTACTTCTCTAGCCACACCACAAGGTATAAAGGGCGTGAAGATGTGTAGACGATATAGACACAAGATTAATTAAGAGTGGTCATTAGTCCTCTGTGACATAGTCATTACTTATGGAAGCGAGACTTGGGTATGGAATAAGAAGCATGAAAGTAAGAAGATTAATGCAGTGGAAATGCGGTCTTTACGTAGAATGTGTGATATAAAACGTAATGACCGCATCCGGAACGATGTCATTAGAGAAAAATGCGGAGTGAAAGATGATGTTGTGAAAATAGTTTACGCTAGTTTGGACACGTTGAAAGAAAGAATGATGAAAGATTTACTAAAAAAAGTTTATATGGCTGAAGTGAAAGGAAATGCTGGCAAAGGACGACCTAGGTGTACCTACTTTTATTGATCGGCGGCAATATTAAAAGTACACATAATCACCGAGCATGTATGAAAGGTATGATGAATATAAAAGAAGGGAAATGGGTATGTCAGGATCGTAGCAAATGGCATACGATAGTCTCTGCCTTCCCCTCTTGGGATAAAAGGCGTGATGATAGATAGATAGATACTCCATACAGAGTAGTTGGTTAACAGAAGTTCATCAACCCGCCCATATCAGACGCTACAGGGAGTGGCTCTAACAAACACTAAAAGCAGTCTAGACCACGCTCAATACCATCATAAATACTGTGCAAAAGTACCATAAGTCTTGATGCTTATGTAAGTTGCTTTGGCCTCGAGTACCTACCCTGTGGCCACAAGAGAACAATAGTACTAATAGCGTAGTTTCTCTTAGTACCTACATTGATTTGAATTTCGAATGAAAATGAAGTCCCACTAGGCAGTGCGGGGGGTGAGCGGTGGAGGTAAATTTAGGGAAAATTTGCTAAGTGGAACAGGCTTGCTATGGCTAACATAGGCAAAGACATCATAAATATATAAACAAATGCGTCCTATAATTAATAACTTACCTAACAAATATTTGTTGTTTTCGGGACGATTTCAATATTTTTTTTATTTCAGTCATTCAAAAACTCTAAATGCTTTCGAAAAATGTTTTAAACAAGAGCTGAAAATTCCTCAAACATCACACCTGCTTCGTAAAGCCACAGTCACACACCATCATACATTAGGTAGGTAGTTACTCTCATTTGATTTTGACTGAGATATATCGCCCTACAGCATTCCAATTGTTGCATATTATCATATCTTCAAGCACTAAGCAGGTTAGTTCCCAATAGCCTGATGAGTCTCCCGTGGGCGTCGCGTCGTGCTAAGAATGTGTTTGCATAATATCAAAGCATTGCAACCAGGTCCGTCTACAACCAACTCAGTACAAGGCCTTTAACCAAACGTAACTAAAAATAAAAATACAATCCGTCCGTGAAATTAAGCAGTTATATAACAAAATGATGAAGAAAAGAATTGTGTAAAATAAAGTGATCAATAAAATAGTCTGCGGTAGTGTATATCTAGGTTTAAGAGCATTAAACATGGACCTATCACGTATCTAACAAGTCGAGAGAAAAGTTAGCCCCAGCGAGTTTTCATAGCATATGCTGTCTAATCCGTCAGATATATAACAAAATGATGTAGAAAAGAATTGTGTAAAATAAAGTTATTAATAAAATAGTCTGCGGTAGTGTATATCTAGGTTTAAGAGCATTAAACATGGACCTATGACGTATCTAACAAGTCGAGAGAAAAGTTAGCCCCAGCGAGTTTTCATAGCATATGCAGTCTAATCCGTCAGATATATAACAAAATGATGTAGAAAAGAATTGTGTAAAATAAAGTGATTAATAAAATAGTCTGCGGTAGTGTATATCTAGGTTTAAGAGCATTAAACATGGACCTATGACGTATCTAACAAGTCGAGAGAAAAGTTAGCCCCAGCGAGTTTTCATAGCATATGCTGTCTAATCCGTCAGATATATAACAAAATGATGGTGAAAAGAATTGTGTAAAATAAAGTGATCAATAAAATAGTCTGCGGTAGTGTATATCTAGGTTTAAGAGCATTAAACATGGCCCTATCACGTATCTAACAAGTCGAGAGAAAAGTTAGCCCCAGCGAGTTTTCATAGCATATGCTGTCTAATCCGTCAGATATATAACAAAATGATGTAGAAAAGAATGGACAACATTTAATTTTTTAATCACCCATTTTTATTACTTTAATTAAAAATATATAAAAAATAAGATACACGTATTTTTATATTTTATTTTTGGTTGAGTTTTTATATTTTTAATTTAATTTTGAATTTTTATAAATACTGAGGACTTATAAACTAAAAACCTTAGCTAGGAATAAAAATAAGAAATGTAAACTGCCATCCAAAGAAAGTGACAGATAGTTTCAGTCAAGCCACAGAGTATACGTTATAGAAATGCAAAGAGTATAATATACTGTAGAAATGTCCCCGTGTTCCGAATAGGTGTTGCCGTAGCCGGAACTCAAATCGCCTACAACTTTATTCATAATGTATAACAATACTAGCTTTTGTCCGCGGTTTCACTCATAAATATATTTCCTGTGATAGCCTATTCAAAACTAGCAAAACTTCCAAAAAAATATTATATAAAAGAAGTATTTTTATAATTATATTTAAAGAATAATTATTAATTTAGCTACAAATGGAATAAAAATGGGTAAAATTAATAGAAGGCAACACCTGAGTTCAATAACTAATAAGTCAGCCAACAGACATTAGTATTTTAAATTAGAGGGTTAGCACAGATTAGGGCACCTATTAATCCTTATTTTTCAATATTTCAGTATTTTTAAAATAACTCGAAAATTAAAGGATATATAAAATAATAAAAATGAAAAATAAGCTTTCTAGCATGTAATCTCCAAACGGTTTTCGAATTTTGGTACCTTGCGAAAAATGAAATGTTGTCCATTGTGTAAAATAAAGTGATCAATAAAATAGTCTGCGGTAGTGTATATCTAGGTTTAAGAGCATTAAACATGGACCTATCACGTATCTAACAAGTCGAGAGAAAAGTTAGCCCCAGCGAGTTTTCAAAGCATATGCTGTCTAATCCGTCAGATATATAACAAAATGATGTAGAAAAGAATTGTGTAGAATAAAGTGATCAATAAAATAGTCTGCGATAGTGTATATCTAGGTTTAAGAGCATTAAACATGGACCTATCACGTATCTAACAAGTCGAGAGAAAAGTTAGCCCCAGCGAGTTTTCATAGCATATGCTGTCTAATCCGTCAGATATGTAACAAAATGATGTAGAAAAGAATTGTGTAGAATAAAGTGATCAATAAAATAGTCTGCGGTAGTGTATATCTAAGTTTAAGAGCATTAAACATGGACCTATCACGTATCTAACAAGTCGAGAGAAAAGTTAGCCCCAGCGAGTTCTCATAGCGTATGCTGTCTAATCCGTCAGATTATAACAAAATGATGTAGAAAAGAATTGTGTAGAATAAAGTGATCTATAAAATTGTCTGCGGTAGTGTACTCGTATATATATCTATACTAATATTATAAAGAGGTAAAGTAGTAAGCTATATTTTATTTTGTCCAAAATATCCACGGGCGGAAAGCTAGTCTGTGGGTATTTTAATTTTTATAAACCGATATCATACCCGTGCGAAGCTACTAGTACTAAATATAGCACAAAAAATCTAAAAATTAAAATAATAATGAAAATAAATAAAACGTATTTTTCTCACAACAGATTTACGCTAAATTACCGTAATACAGCATACTCTCTTATCTGACTTATTGATACGGCCTAAATAAATATGACTTTGAGCTTTACTAGGTAAACAAACAGTACAAGCACTCGACTGGAAAAACTCACAAAGCAAAATCTCAAGTCCTGAAAAAAAGCTTAAAACATACACGGGCATAAATCCCGTAAAAACATTATACCTTCCCCTGAACGATAGACATCAAAGAACGAAAAACTGTAGGGAGCTCGCGGGAGCGCATTAACTCTTAAGGGGCCATATAC
Organism: Nemapogon koenigi; assembly: GCA_963924495.1. Taxonomy (NCBI): domain Eukaryota; kingdom Metazoa; phylum Arthropoda; class Insecta; order Lepidoptera; family Tineidae; genus Nemapogon; species Nemapogon koenigi. The sequence continues at coordinate 10,116,174 of OZ004640.1, read as the reverse complement.
CGCTTTTATAATAAGAGTTTGCATATAATCATAGGAGATATTAAGGTACTTACATAGTCTGCCGAAGCTGAGAGACAGGCGCTTTCTGAGCTTTTGCATTTTGCTCATCGCGCCGCCTCTTTTATCCCGCATTGTCACGCCTGCGAACAAAACATTATTATTATTATTTTTTGTTACAATAAAATAAATTATATTTTCGAAAACTGTTTGGTAACGATAACAATTTATCTATTTTAAAGAAAGAAAGAAAGAAAGAAAGAAATAATAAATGTCGAATCACTCAAAGACTTTGTTCTAAAAATTCGTTTAGTAAAAGTAACAAACATAACCCTTTTACGAAGAGATTTAATATAATTGGACCTCTTTGCTCTTTATATTCAATTCGATACTCAGAAATTGATAAATATTCTGGGATTTGAACTAAAGGCAATTTTGAAAAGGGCCCAAGTAGGTAAAACTTCTTTCTTGCCATAACAAAGTTAATTTATCATTGTATTGTAAATAATTTAATGAATACAACGAGATAAGAATATAAAAAAATCATAAAACAATTAAAAATTAAAACACAGTCCACTACGCATCCACAATTTGACGAGTATTAAACATATACAGATACACTCTTATTAATAAACTCGAAGTAGCGACGTAGTAACTAAACTGTGTTTCGTCTCCGTCTATCATAATAAATTGCAGGTTAATAATAATAGTTAGTAAATAATAATAAGGTGATAATGTTTAGGAGCATAAAGTCGGGAAAGTTAGCTCCAATGCCTTTTCATGGCGTATGATGCCTAATCTGTCAGAAATATAACAATTACCTATGTACTTTTTATCATGTAAGTTAACTTGTAGTCAATAACGTGTAAATGTATAGCCATGTTGTGTTCACTACTAATTGGAATATCTGTTTAAAAAGTTTTTTTTCCTATTAAGTAATATTGTGATAGTTGCAGTTATTCTGTACTTGTGACTGTACAACCTTGTTTTAAATAAATAAATAAATATGATTTGGGAAATATTATTGTATATATTAAAATGATATACAAAAAAGTCCACGGTAACATATATATCTATCTTTAATTATATTATTTAAGCGTACATAATATGCGAAGCCAGAGGCGAGTTGCTAGTTTTACTTAAAACAGAAACTAAACAATGTTGCACATAATGACAGTAAAGTCTGAGTTAGTAACATTAATTAATAGTCAACAGTTTAAGTTTAACGCACTCTCCCATCGTAAATAAACGAACTGACGAGAAATGAATCACCGTTGTGATTCAAGTGAGTTTTATTTTTAAAACTTTCTCTTTAATAGCTTGTTTGAGTTGTAAATGTAGTACATCCTTCAGTTAGGTTCAACGTTTTCTTGCTCTGATAAATGATGATACATGATGCCATTACGTAATTTTATAGACATTAATGTGTCATCTAGCCGTTTTGTTAGTGGGTTCAGTAGGTCGGCTTCATTGTTTTGTTCGTTCAGATCTGAGGTTCTTGTCCTGTAGACTACTTGCCAACATTTGCGACAGATTTGGCCACTTGTTTAATATGAACAACTCGCTAAATGTGAACATTGTCATAATATTAAATGCTAATGTTATTACAAAAATGACTGTAGGATCCATTCTCAATTACATCTTGTGAATATTTTTTTTTTGTCACAGAATTTAGATCGGTAGTAAAATAAATACGACGTACCTCACCGACTGGAATAGTTTAGGCACAGGTTTAGGGAACAATTCCTAAGACTTTCTATAAAAACACAAATTAGATTAAAAATCTTTGCAATTTTAATTGTGACTAACTGTCAGTTGACATTAATTAAAAAATTAAACTAAATTTACCTAATTAAGAGGTAAATTGCAAGGTTCTCTGTATCCTGATTTGTTCATACAATATTTTGAATAACAAGTTGTATAATTAAATTATACCCGATAAAATATTTTTTAATTAACGTCCAATTAATTATGCTCACGCGTCTATACCTATATACCCGGAAAGCGTAGCGTGAAATTGTTCATAGAAAATTTTAACTAGAAAGTATTGTGTGAAATTTCATTGAATTCAAGACAACGTTTCACTTATCAACTTAATCTTTCTAGAATTTTAGGTCGATTCTTTTAAAAAAAGTCTCTTTATAAACGCAGTCTAGGTCAATTAAATTAGTACGCAGGCCGGAGCGTTTCTAACGAGTCAGTCACCTCGGTCTTTAAAACTTTACAAATGAATCATCCACATGTTGAAAAATAATAATGTCAAGCCACGAAAACAACTCCATCACCCCAGAACCAAAGAACATTATAAAGAAGTATAGAAATAGTGAGTGTTCCCCCCGCGTAACCTCATATAATAAGTGCAGCTTGTCATATATTATTTTCGCACATCATTAGAACTGCCCAAAAAAAAATTACAAGTACATTGAATTGATATTAATTGATTTAAATGATAACCGCGCACATATTTGTCTAAAGATAGCATTACTATTTATTTATATTTCTACAAAAATCCACAGCATTTTACAATACAAAACTATCTTGAAAAACAAAACATAGACCATAAGCATTGTTAACGCAACACTCAATCTAAATTAATCATTCAATCGATACACAACACTAATGATGACTTTCCAATATTCGAAGCAATCAACAAGCTACCTGCATATTAACTTATAATTAAAATCAATGTAAAAAGTATAAATAAATAGATATAAACGAGAATTACGTTTTCTTGTGTACGTACCTAAGCACTAGATCATACAAGCATTTACAAATTAGATGAAACCCCTAAACTTATAAAAAAAATAACAAAAATAATACTGCAAAAAAGTACATAATAATAAACTGAAAATTAAATGAACAAAAGAAAAAAAACAAAAACAATATTGTCATTACAGTAAGAACAATTTGGTGACACCGTTTTCTTTCATATAAATAGGCTATCACGCTACTTCTACTCTTTTTTATAATGTTCTCTGCCCAAAACCATTAAAACGTCATGACAATTAATTGATAATTACACCTGAAACAGCAACTAAGGGCGCGCTGAAACACATTCCGAAGCGGGAAGTAACAAGTGTTGCTAACATTAAAATAATTAACTGAGTTATAACGAGCAGTCACGCGACAAACTAATAACCAATACATACACATATAAGTTTTGTACCGTTTTGGCCAAAGTTCATTGCGATACAGTTGTGAAACTAAATTGAACTCAGCTTCAATACAAAATCACAAAGACACAAACTCTAAGCTATCTAACATTATCTAGCAACTGCTGTCCGCCCCCGGCTTCGCCCGTGAATATTTTCGAACAAAATAAAATATAGCCTATAGCACTCAGGGATAATGTAGCTATCTATTAGTGAAAGAATTTTCAGAATCGGATCAGTAGTTTCAGAGACCCCCTACATCCTAACTTACAAACTTTACCTTTTTAATTTTTATTAGCGTACAGCTGAAAGTTTCATTAAAAATATCGATGTCAATAGAATAAATTCCACTTGGATATTGCTATTAATTTACAATTACATTATGCTAAAATATGGATGATTTTGGTCGAGTTAAATACGGTACCTTGAAAACGATTTAGGAAAGCAGGGTGCCAAATTGCATCGAAAAAGATTGTTTTTGTGACCATTTCCACGAGAGCTACTTCTGAATTCACAATGAAGATTCACAACTGTTTTATTGAACTATGCTTACATATAAGTTTCGTGCCCTTACCAAAAGATCGCGTGCGCGTTATGGCAAAACCAGTCATTTTTCATTAACTTAAGTAATTTTCTATAGGTAATAATTCATATCCTTGAGATGTTTTATGAGTCGTACATTGTTGTTATTGACGTCTTTTTTGTAACATTGTGACAGTTAATTAAAAACTTATCTATTGAACACAAAAAACCTAAACTAATATTTTATACGGTTTATATATTTCATATACAGTTTATACTTAGTTTTGCCCGCTGTTTCACCCATATTATATTTAAACACTGCATTTCAAGATCTTTCTTTATCACCTTTTCCAGTATAAAAAAGGTTGTGTTCAGAATAATCAGAACATCACGTTTTATCCAAATCCGTTCAGCCGTTCGACTAGCATTCGCTAATTTTTTTTCTAATTTCTAATATCATGACGGATGATTTAGTATTTAAGAGCAAGCTTGTTAGCGCAATAGCAGTAAACCGCGCGGCTAATTTTGTCGATATCTCTTTTAAAAGTTGTTAGAGAGATACACTGCGAAAAGAATCGATAAAATAAGCAAGGATAGGATAAGATAGGACAAGATTCACGTACCAGAAACATGAGAAAGAACGAACGGAGAAAACGTTATTGACACAGTGAAAAATGACGTCCGCAAGTTTTTCTTTTTAAAAATTCATAATTGGAGGTTTCTAACTTTTGAGCTATTACGAATTAAAAAAAAATACTTTTTCACTATGTCAATAACTTAAATTTTGTTAAAATTAGATAATATCTAGGGGTAGTAAAACGTTTTCTCCGTTTGTATGAAAGCGGGCGCGGTGGCTACGCTGGTAGCCAGTGGCCGATTTTTGGTTCGAAATGCCTCATAGTACATGTACAAATTCAATATCCCAATACATTAAGCTTTTATTAAGTTTACAAAAACACGATAACGTAATTTAATAGGTGTTTTGAGTACGCGTTAATCGTTAACAATGCGTAAAACAGAACCCAACAGCATAACGAGAAATGTTGTCCATGTGCCAAATCGTTTGGGGAGATTTACAACAAATTCAACACAAAGGTCGTTCGTTTAAGAGGCGAAGGAGATGTAGTCATCGGTATGGAATCCAAGTTCATTTGGGAAGGTTTTTTTTTATTTTCGGAACCCAATTAATTCCTGGATTTGTCTTTAGGGGCCATTGATCGCTTTATATTCGGCCTAGCTGTTAGAATATAAAAGCGAAAGAGGTATATATGTCAGGACAGTATCAAATGGCAATCGATTGTCTCTGCATACCCCTCTTGGGATAAAAGGTGTGATGATAGATAAAAAAATTGAAATCACGATTGATTCAGCGATGTAAAAAAATATCAAAACTAACGGACTGATTTGAATAATTTTTTTTCTCTGTTGTGAATCTACATTATTCTAGATGGACATTAGCTATGTTTTATTTTAAAAAAGTTAGAGTTGCGTAAAATAGACCAATATCTGCAACTAAAACCGGCGAAAATGACTGCAAGGGCTGAAAAAGATTGATAAATTGTTTCACATACAAACGAGTAGGTACTCGATATTTGAATTTTTGATACATAGAATGTATTTGTTCATGTCAGCTCATGTTAACCGACCTCACGTAGACTGCGGAGTCACATATTGGACGTTTAATAAAAAAAAATATAAACTATTTTATTCCCTAGTTAAAATAGAGATAAAGTCAACAAATCGGACGGGGCGTAGTGACCAAAATAAACAACAACAATGTAAGCGGAGATGCCACAGTTCCATTGAGGTTTGTTTGTCGCTTGTAGGCGCCTCGTTTCCACACTCCATTTTTATATTGATTGATTTTTCTGGTTTTTCTTTAAAAGTTCACATGTAACCGTGGAAATATTTTAAAAAAAAGGTGGCCGTCACGGGACGCCAGGCAGATGTGAAACACAGAAATTGCCGTATACTGCAGTCGAATAGAGAGGCACACACAGTACACATAGTTTACGCGCCACGCATACACAAGGGAGTAGCGAGCGACGGGAGAGGGGGGCATGACGCAGTTTTCCGTCACGCCATACGAGTCAATCTTACTTCCAAGGCGCGCCAATAGATGTGTTTCACATTAGAAACAAAATTATGCAGTTTTAACTATGCTAACAATCATTCTAGATGACGAGAAAATGTTTGTCAGATACAGAGTAACTTGATTGTTTTTTTGTTATATAATATACTAGCGACCCCGCTCTGGGTTTACAACAATTTGAATACATAATAAACACGCTTATAAGTATACTTATGGATTAGACAGCATACGCCATGGAAACTCGCTTGACCTAACTTTTCCCCCGAATTAATTCACTTATACTGTTAATGCTCTGCTCCTAAACATGAATTGTAAACCTTCATTAAGGGGAAGTCAGTCATCAAAATCAAATTTTTAATCAATTTTTTTAGAAAACCTGATCTATTTACGAAACTGAACAAAATATGTATTGATTTTAAGGATATGACAAATATTGTTATTGTTTTGAAAATATGATTAGAAACATTTTACTCCATAGAAAAAAAAACTTAAATACACCTCTGAAAACTTTATTTATCAAATTTTATGGCTATAATGTAGATGGTACCATTACAAAAATGAACATGAATATTTTTTTGGTAATTATCTAATTATTGTAAAATTATTTCTATGTTCTATAAGATTTTTTTAAATTGCGTTTTAAACAAAAATTATCGCTTACTGTTTCTATCCAGCTCGCGTGCGCGCGATTCTAGATAAATGCGTTCTGCTCTTTCATCACTAATTTTCCCATTGACCACTTCACCTTAACCTTCAACCTGAACAAAATCTGTTCAGCAGTTTTTGCCTGATAATGGCACAGATAGACAGTCGCGGCGAAGGACTTTGTATGTAATTATGTGTGTTTTTATGAAACAAATAAAATTGCCACAAACTAGGTAGACAGCAAAGTAAATATTACCAAGTATTACGAATTTACGACCTATGTTGACATTTTCTATTTATCTTATTATGCATACTATACGCTGTACTTCGCACATTATGTAATGAAAAACAATATTGAATCAGACTTCCATACATAATACTGTTGCACCAGAGTTATAAACCAATTTACTTCAACATCGGCAATATTCTAAATTTTTTTTTCATTTTCATGGTTCACTGCCTCAGGAGTTCCGTGTTACCCAGGATTTTCTTCATGTCGATGCTATTTTAAGGATATACCTCCTAACGAATGGAGAATTCTTTGAGGTATTTTTGGTCTATCTACTTATCTAATAGCGACCCACGGGTTTAAATTTCATTTATGAAAAAAAAACAATTTCCCGGCATAAAAACAGCAACTATCTCTGTGCGAAAAGTTGCTTCATTTCTGAAGAAAGACAAACGAAAACTTGAAAGAAGGACAAACAATCAAACAAACAAACAAACACACTTTTGCATATAATATATACTATTATAGTTAGGTTATAAAGTTAGAATTAGTGGACAGTAAATGATTGCTTAGTGCTGTCGTAACTTTATGAAAAAAAAATGTTAGGCGTCAACAACAAAAAATGTGTGTCACCGTAATTAATTTAGATGAGCTGTCAATATAGCAAAAAATGGTTACCTATCACCACCTAAACTTACCATTACTCCACTCAGACATCTCAATAAATCTAAAGGGGAAATTAAAACGATTAGATGACGTAACAAGATTTCCTTTTAATACATACAGATGCGAGGCAAATTTCACAAATCGCACAAAAGCAGGCCCTAAGATGACTCCAATCCTTTCAGCGACCTATAGTCTTACAACTCATGAAATTGCAAGAAAATGCTTCAATGAATTCTAAAGTCAAACAAAACGTATTAACGATAGCTTGCTCAACTTTTAAATACGTTTAACGTACTTTTTACTTTTGAATCGATTTGATTTATAAAGATTGTGGTAGGTACACACCTCGAAGACACTTGCATTGTTCTGGATCTTGGAAGCAACGATAACACAACATTCTTGAAACGAAATTAATATTTGAAGTAAGTTTGCTTGCTCTACTGTGGTTTATAAACTATCTGCTCCATGGTTGGGTACTGTGATGAGAACATCACAGTACCCAACCATGGAGCAGATATTTACACTCTGTTATTACTAGACTGTGGCGAGTGGCGCCCTCTGTGGTGCGCGGATGGCATCTGTCACTTGATATTCCGCTACGATGACTGCCGTCATGAACATTTGTGTATTTAATTAGTGTGTGTACTTATAATACAACATTTGGGGCCATTCAGCAGTACGTCACATGTACTGTAGGAACACAAGGTAACTTCCAGACAATACCTGTCGTCTATTATCTAATATATAAAATTTCCGTGTCCCATTTTTTAATCGCGATTTTATTACTTTGTATGAACAATATCCAAAGTTAGTGGTAGGGATAGTGCAGGCAAGCCAAAACGTTTGGGCAGGACAACGTCTGCCGGGTCCGCTAGTAAGACTATAAAATTTGAGAGAATTGATATGTGGATAATTTAATATCAAAATACTCTGAAATTAGGCGCCGCTTTTCTTTTAGCACCGATTCTATATATTTGTAAGTATCCTATATCTCCTATAAAATGGTCTCATGCACTCTGAATTCTATGTTCACCAATCAAGCTAATGGAGGCACCATGAGACAAACAAGTTTTTGTAGATTTTTCTAGAAAATAATAGAGACGTCATCAAGTGCAGTGTTGGCTCAGAGCCATACTATTGCACCACGCACCAATTCGCCGCAGTCCGCACTCATTTAATCTGTTTTATTGACAAGAAAAGAAGCTGGGAATTCTCTTAAACACAATGTTATGGGTAATTATTGACTAGGTAATTTGACGGTTAACGGTTTAGTAAAGAAATTAGATTTTGTAGTTTTCTTTTAAGTGGAAATAAAATTAAACTCGTAAGAACATTAATTCTCTTTCAGATGTAAGTAATAATATCACAAAAAGACACCATTTTTTGTGGGCAGGGATTTTTCGTGCTTCGGAGCGCATTTCTGCTGAAAATATCTATGTATATTATTTCTCTAATGTGTTTTTTTGTCAGTATCAAATATCTCCCTTAAATGCTGTATCAAAGTTAATGTTTGATACGCCTCTATTGACGAAAAATAAACAAATAATATTTTTTTAAAGACGCTATCTATTGGAGATCAGTTGAACTATGACAACAACGGTGAGAAGTATTCGCACGGATCATCTAGTCTATATTAATTTTATAAAAATGATAGTATGACTTTGTAAGAAGTAAACTCGAAAACTACTGGAATGACAGACTTGCCAGCTGTCTTATTTAATATACTTCGCTAAATTCGATAAAAACAACGGGCTAGCAACACGACATTAAACCACTTTAGACTAAACAAACACTGTCCAAAGAACCCAGTTTACCTGTCCCAAATACCGCGCGATATCGAGGTGAGTTTGTCCGATAATCCGTAGCCGTCGCCACCCGTACACTGTCAACAACCCCGGGAACACTCGACAAACAAACATAAGACCTGTCGCCAGTCTAATCTAGGTTATCTAGTTTTATTTGAGTTGACTGAGAATGCCTGAAGTATCCTCCTAACTAATATTATAGATTGTTTTGTCCTTCTTTCACAACAGAGCAATAGATCTGACAGGCCACTTTTAACTCAGAAATCCTCCGGGATAAAGTGTCACATTACACAACAATAAGCAGATATATACGATTGTCTACAAAATAAAAATGGAAAATAAATAAATACCTAGATATCACAGATGAAGATGATTTAAGTTGACAGTCAATTAAGTTATTAGGTATATATTAGCGTGAAGAAATGAGAGAACAATGAAACTTTTCCTCAGATATTCAAAAATATGTAAAGTGTATTTTTTTGACTTGACTTGGTAAACAGTTTGCATGTCTTTTTAAATAAGTTGTCATTTAAAATTCTTAAAATACAATATATACCTATTTTACATTTGCAGAACTAATAATTATATTTTTAAACTTTTATTTAAAAATTTTGCAATAAAAAGAAATTTGTTTACAAAGTTTTAAGTACCTAAAAAAAATATACTTTAGCGTAAACATTTTGGCGTTTTGGCAATATCACACTCACACGACAAACTTGTGCAGTAGCAAATTATTTGCCCGAATACATCTCATTTTTGACATTTATAGGAATAGCACAGTATTGGCAGGTAAAAAACATAAAATGGTAATTCGCATTACTTTATATACTCAATAAGGCCCCACAAATATATATGCCAAATGAAAACTATAACCCAATATAATGACGTATGGTCCATAAAACCTTAAAAGGTGTAGGAGAGGCGCCTGTAATAATGTTTACGACTCATAAATTCCGAGGCGAGCAGCTCCATTTTACCACAAATTCCCGAATATTTCACGAAATATTAACAACTTAACCTCAATGTATGGAATAATTTAGGCGCAATGAATTTGAAAATGGAAGGCTGCTTTCATACTCGTTCCGAGCCGAAAAACTAATAATAGTTTTATTTAATAATGAGTGCTTCGGAGAGTATTTAGAGTCGGCGTCCACAATCCACCCTTAAATAATAAATACTTCTATTCTAGTGGACAACACGACTTAGCCACATTAATTGCAGCGACAGGCTTGCCACTTGTTTTGTTGATTATAGATAACTTCTTAGGGAAATGTATAGATATTGTTACCAGTGTGCCTATGCTGCAAGCAAGTAAAAAATATTGCAGATGAAGCAAGGTAAAATAGGGTCGAAACCCGGTACTGATATGTCATCTAAACCGCAAGGTCGAACATGTCGTTGCTCTGAATTCATTTTCATGCTCTACATATGCACTCATTATCCTAACATCAGATCAAGGTTATGTATATTTTAAGAATTGAGCAATTTTTCAAAAACTTTCATATGTTACGTTCAACGATAGGGTCACATAGGGTGGTCAGTGATGCTACCCTACCCTAGTTCGAATTCCGGGTTGAGCAGCATTTCTTACGGCTTTCGAGTCATAGTAGTTATTTTGTGTCTCTGGTACTAATGTCAGTGAAATTTGAATAGATTTAAATTAAGTTCCGTGGATTTTATTGAAGTTTTCATATCTTTCACTAAAGCAAACAACATGAGCGAATATTATAAGATCATAAAGATAAACCCTATAACCAAACAAAGATGCTAATTTATTATCTCAAAATTTAGTATTATCTGCATAGAGAAAGTATAGTAGTTTTATGATTAAAATATAACTGTAAGCTGAGCTAACCTCGAGAACCACTGAACGGATTTGGAAGCGGTTTTCATTGTTATTATACTCGATAAAGGTTTATATATTATTATAAATAGTTTTCCGTCCCTGGCTTCGCCAGTGGATATTTTCACAAAATAAAATATAACCTACATTATTCAGGGATATTTATTTATTTATTTATAGACCAACAACACCTACGTCCATATGCATTGTACATTTTTATAACTTAGTAGACGCAATGTCAATTATAGGGCTATTAACATTTTTATAACAACAACACAACATTAATAAGAAAAAAAAGTAATTGAATAATAATAATAACACAAAAAATACAATAATTTCTAAACTAATAACTAGGTATTTACCACTAAGAACACTCAAAAAATATAGTAGCTTATTCATGAAAGAATTTTTAGAATCAGTTCGGTAGTTTGAGAGTTTTTTTTGATTGATAGATTTGCTGTTTTTGAATAAAGTACTTTTACTAATATAAATAATAATAAAAAAATAAAGCCTTTTTGTTTTGAATTTTTTAGAAATAAGTTTTCTATAAATCATGACTTTTTAATTATGATAATTTTTATCGTGCTTAAATTTTGTACATTTTATAAAAGTGCATTTATGACAAGAAGTAAGCAAAGATCGAAAGGCACTGCTACCGCTCTGTCTACCCCTTTGGGAAACAGGCGTGAAATGTATGTATGTATTTTTCACGCAATACCTACGTACGTTTACGGAAGTTGTTTTTCGTTGAGCAAACTATCTCAAACTAAATAATGTCGTGAAAACGCATAGTTGGCACACGTTCAAGCGTTTTTCTGGTGAACCGTTGCATCAGCGGTGGCGCCTCACTGTTACTGCGTCTCGAATCCAGCTCCAGGTTGACTCAGATCTCCATCAACGTGGACAAATTGGAAATGATTACCACACTGTGTGTCAACTTTAAAAGAAGTGATTATTCACAAATGCACAAACAAAGAAAGGATTCCGCGAATTTTTAACGCATAAAACAATAGTGCCATTAAAATAACAGGGAAATCGTCGCAATAGCTTTAATGGAGTCATAACTTACTTACAAAAAAAAACTAAATGAATTTTGAATATATTTGTTTTCTATGCAGTAGTTTTTTTTTTATAATAAATGTGCAAAGTTTTGCTAACAGGCGACAAAGTAAGGTCAAGTAAAGGTACTCGTAAATTTAGGTAAAGTAGCGTATTGTAACGAGTAGGTACTTAAATCGCACAAATAAATACCTAAACACATCAAGGTCGATAGACGTCTCTAGAAACATCCAGAGAAACAAGTACAAACGAAAATGGACCGTATGTGCCTAGCCATAGGTACCAAAATCGGCCGCGTTCGGTGTGTAGGTATTTGGCGCCGAGCCACATCGAGGCGCGTCCACAACTTTGTACAACAATCTAGGCGTTTCTCGAATGTTCGGTGGGCAATATAAACAGAGGATCATTGCCGCAAGGAAGACAGTGCGAATCAGAGCGATCAAAGCGAAACAGTGAAGTGGAATTTAGTGCGAATAAGTGTTATTCTATAGTGTTCATTTATTTAACTGTATTTTTGTGGTGTTAAAGTAAAGTTTGTCTATTTATTCGGTATTTTAAATCTCTTCGAACCCTAGCTCGTAACAGTATAAGTACTGCATAAGTTTCGCCGGTGGAAATTTTTAAAATGTGACAAGGATTTCCGGGATAATATGTAGTTGCATGTAGTCACTTTTCAAAATACATAATAGGCGCGCATACCATATGATATATCACTTAGAACAAATTACAATTTCGATCTTAAAATCATATGCCAACAACAACAACAACAACAACAAGTGGGGTTAGCATATTTAGAATCGCGACATCTTTCGTTTTGACTCGAAAGCGAAATCCTAAAATCAGAATATCCGGGTGAATCCGTGTACTCAGTACCCAGAAACTTGCTCGGCATTCTTTGGGTGGCCATAAGTGCGGCCTCGTCGTTATTGGCTTTCGAGTCGAAATGAAAGATGTCGCTGTTTAAGTATGCTAATCCCACTGAACTAAATGAGGAAAACTTACGTAAGGCCGGTAAGCGTATTATTAAGTCCAAACTCAAGCAATCTGCTAAGCATCCTTCCACCAACATTTCTGCCAAGCGACCACCCAATCACACACACACAAAAGAAAGTACCCGGAGCATGCGCTCGCGTGAAAATAACTGTAACAGGAAACTAAGAATCGCGCAAGTGGTACAGTTAAATCACCTACGCCCGCGACGAGGTACATATATCGTACCACGAAAGCGGATGCACGAAAGCGAGACAACTCACATTCTTACTATAAGACTATAGCTCGGCATATAAATTGAGCCAAATTGAGCGCTAGACTCGCATAGTCTATGAGATAGATGGAGACATGAGAGGGCGTTTAACACATACATTAAAAAGTATACCGACTCCAAGAAATAATTAAATATTTCGCCGTTGAATTTGAAGTCGGTTGATGCCAAATTAAATCTAAAGAAGATCTGTTAAATTTTATTAGTGAAATTTAGAGCTAGGCAGTCTGAAAATATTTAATTGTTTCTTGCTTTTCAGTGAACAATTTTTGAAGTCGGTAGGTATACTTTTAAAAAAAGTTAATTTATTTTTCCATTTTAAATGATAACATCATGATATTACAAAAATAAATCATCGAAATCAAGTTATGACTAAAATTGCCTGAAAAATCAGTTTTCTCACTGATAAACTACTGAACCAATTTTCACCAAAACAAAAGTGGGAACAATACGAAAGAATTATCTGATTAACAAAAAACTATAAAAATCAGTTCACAATTAGCGGAGAAATCGCGTAATATACACAAAAAATACAGTCGAATTGAGAATTTGAAATTAATTCAAACATTTTTTTGGATCCTATTCTGGAGAAATATTATGAATATACTAGCGACCAATCGCACGCGTAGCAAATTTGTTTATGAAAATTTAAAATTTCCCGGGATAAAAAGAAGACCTATGTCGCTCTCCGGCCTTTTAGCTAATAGATCTCAGTGCAAAAAATCACGTCGATCCTTGCTCCGCTTTGACCTGAAAGAAGGTCAAGCAAACAAGCTCATTCTCGCGTTTATAATATTAATTTAGCTTTACAGACCCTTCAAATTGTAAGGTATATTCCTTAGGCGGTGTAGAGAGAGATGCACTAAAAATGGATTTTTCGAAAATCAACCCCTAACACATTAAATACGTCCTTATTCCTAATACAACGCGTACAAAGTCTGTTAGGTCATAAAATTCTATACTCTTACCTATAAACGGTAGTTTCCAATACGGAATTCTAATAAAAATATACACAAGTTAATTTGCAATTACAGCGTAATATCGATATTTAATATTCATTAAATTACATGCACAATATATAATATATAAAGGCAACAGACAAGATTAACAAAGTATACCTAATTACATACCTAGGTATTAGAATATCCGGAATAATTTTTATGCTAAAAGTGTGTAATTACACGAGACTGTTTCCTTAGTAAACGTACGTAATAGATGCGGTAGACATTATACGCAATGATACATGAAGGCCTCCCAAGGTCCGAGGTAATTGTATAGGCAAGCGCATGCCATGATCATTCGAGCGTATTTACGAGAAAAATCACGTCCCATTAGATTAAATATCTGTAAACTGTAAAGTAATTTACACACAACAAGAGTTTCTTTTTACTTTAAGGTTTCGTACCAAAATGATAAAGAAGGACAATGGAAAACTGTACATCTCGATTATTACTAACCTTCGAATAAAATAAAATGAGGCAAAGAAACAACAACCATACATCCAAATGTTTATCAAATATAATTGAAACCACAAATGATTATAACATTTTAATTATCATTACGGGAGGTTAATTACAGTTTAACTTCTTTAAAAACTTGTAATGAACAATGATTTGGCACTGTTGTCAGAAGTGCAGATGACACGGTTTTACCTCCGATAGAGCACGATAAAATGAGCAATCAGAGCAACTATAATGAAAAACTTTGACAGTTTAGTATTGCAGTTAGCCTAATCTACATTATTGCATATCTATCACCCAAAGCACAAATCTATAAAAAAAAATTAGCGTCTATGAACCCGCAGAACTCTGCCTTGCAAATACGCTGCTCTAACCACTGTGCTATTGAAACTATATCGAACTATTATGATATATCCAAGGACATTGTGTGAAGAAATCTTACAAAACTTAACATATAGTTAACACACTGAAAATGGAACAATTAGTAAATCTCTTTTTTCATTTGCTTTTTTAAGAGAAACTGTAATAAATCAATATTTCACAAGGCAAGATATCTATTTTCTTTAATATAAGCATTTTAAAATATAAAAAAAAAGTATTTCTTATAACGAGCCCTTTCATTTGATATGTCGCATTTTCCCTACGAATACATTTTCCCCCCAAAATCGAAATTGGACTATTTACGCTACACGTCCGTGATACCAAACTCTACAAATGTACCAAATTTCAACTTTTTTCGTCAAGTAGATTCGGAGAAAATAAGTTGTGACAGACGGACGGACGGACAGACAGACAGACATAAGTAACCCTAAAAATGTATTTACCCGTCTTCGTCCACTTCCTGTGCTGAAATAGAACTTTAATGACGTCAATAAAAGGGACCTTATAAATAATATTATTGTGGCATTTTTTTATTATGGATCATATTCGTCTATAAATATACCAAGTGCCCTCAACTGCCATGACGGTTCTCTTTCTGCACACTCTTTGCAATATCAACAAAATCACTGGCACACAAAGGATTTCAGATTCGAGTGTTGTCTCGACCTTCGAGATTTCCGATTCTAGACATATATCAGATGCAAGGTCCGACTGGATGGTAATATGCGCAGGTGTGCGTCAACTCGGCGCCGCAAGTTCGATGACCGGTCCGCACCCGATTAATTCCTGGCTGGCCTTTGTTGACTGAACGTTTTATTTGTTACTTATGGTTGCGCGCCAATATGACTCCAATCAATTTAGGTCTCAGGGTCACTTTGTTTTAAAACTAATATTATAAATGCGAACGCGTGTTTGTTTGTCCTTCTTTCACGTTGATTTTTTATTTGTTGTTACTATAGTATTTAGGACGTAATAAAGCGACTACTAGATTTTTTTTTACGGGTTGCCTTACTGCTCCCTAAACCTTGGTACGGTTCCAGGGTACCCAGCGGAAAACCAAGTCTCACTCGTTTAGCCGATGGTATTTGTGTGGCTATACCTAACGAGTGGCCAGTTCTGTTGAGATGTGAAAGAAAGCCTCTGTGTAGTTTGTCAGATTAAAGTTTTAATTAAAAACCCATTGGTACATGGCCGGGATCCGGGATCGACCCCGTGGACTACCTAGTTAATATCAGACGTCTTAATCACTTGGCCACCGACGCACCTACTCGATACATGCATGCGAGTAAAACTGCGAGCAAAATCTAGTACCTTGGTAGATATTACATAATGCTATGGATCGTGAAATGAACTCGTGGGATTTACATGACAATTTAATTGCAACTAGTTAGCTGTACATTTCTCTATAGCCGAAATATTATGATCTTATTATTTGTGTCTTTGCGTGTGCTGTGCGGGACGCAATATGACCTAAACCAGTGTTTCCCAACTAATGGTTCGCGTACTCCTTGCTTGAAGGGGTGCGCGCGGCAATCTTAGGATTCTCAGGTACTTATTAATTTCAGGCCCAAACATATCCCTTCCACTGGCAGCCGGAGCTGTTTTTACGTTCGATTGTACGCAAATAGCAATCGCCGCGATATATTTAGAGTCAATCAATTTAATTAAGATTTTAAATTTATTAAATGGCAAAAAACTAATTTAATTTATTAGTTATCACCTTGGCTACAGGGGGTACGCGAGTTTGGGCCCTTTCTCGAAGGGGTACTCAAGAAAATCTAATTGGGAACTACTGACCTAAACCATGTAACAATAAAAATGTGACAACTAAATTTTTTTTCCTTCACGGGTTGCCTTAGAGATCCCGAAACCGTGTTATCGGTCCCAGGGTACATAGACCAGGTCTCCCTCTTTTAGCCGATGGTATTTGTGAGGCTATACCTAATGTGGTTTGTTGGATTATGTATACATGAAGTTTTTAATTATAAAAAATCCATGTTTAGTTATTGTTCTTAGTAGAAATGCGAAAGTGTGTTTTGTTTATTTGTCCTTCTTTCACACCAAAACGGAGCAACGGATCGACGTGTATTTGTTGCATACAGATAGCTGGAGGGCTAGGCAATTTTTTATACCATATCTCATATTATAATAGTAAAATAACTACATATTATTATAAACAAAATCCCCTGCCGCGTCCGTCTGTCTGTTCACGCAATAACTACTGAACGGATTCTGATGCGGGTTTCACCATTTTATGAGCATTAACAGTAGTTAATCAAGTCGGGGAAAAGTTAGCCCCAGCGAGGTTTCATGGCGTATGCTGTCTAATCCGTCAAAGATATAACACAATGATGTAGGAAATAATTGTGTAGAATAAAATGATCTTCAATTAAGTCCACGGTAGCATATATCTATCTCTAATAGATAAGTAGTAATAAGCGTATTCGTGTGGGTAGGTACTACAATTTTTATAAATCGATATTGTACCAGTGCGAAGCCGGGGGCGGGGGCGGGGTCGCTAGTTCATTATAAAGCTAAGTATTCAAGCGAGCATGAATTGAATGTATTTCTGCAATATTATGTTGCCGATTTTGTAGCATAACAGTGCTAATAAAATTTGAAATGAGTAATTCCGTAACAAGGTAAATTAGTTAGTGTTGAGGTAAAACTTCTATACTTATTCTATTTCATTTCGTAATTTGAAAATTATTTTTAAAGTACTAACATAAAAATAAATCGTTGTCCGTTTAGTTGTCTATTAGCTTTACGCTCATGGAAATCTAATCTATACTAAATAATAAAGCTCAAGAGTTTATTTGTTTGTTTGAACGCGCTAAGCTAATCCCAGTCGGATTTCAAACTTTTTTTTTGCATTTGATAGCCCAATTCTTGAGGAAGGTTATAGGCTAAATAACATTACGCTACGACTTAAAGGAGCGGAGCAGTAACCAGTAACGCGGGTGCAACCGCAAGGCACAGCTTAGTTTAAGATATCGAGCTGAAGCAGAATGCAGATTCTAAGTCTTATTACCAACTGTAATCCCTGAAAGTTTTTTCGAAATAAGAACTTTCAAAAAATCTAAAAACTGTTTTGTCTATCTATCATCACGCCTTTTATCCCAAGAGGGGTACTTTAGGCAGAGATAATCGAACGCCATTTGCTACGATCCTGACATGCCTCTTTCGCTTCTTTTATATTATTAATGCTTCAGTATCACATAAAATAATCTATAGATATGCTTCATAGAGTTCAATATAATAAAAAACTAAAGTGTTTGTATGTTTTTATATTTAGCCACTTTATTGAGGAAGGTTATAATAGGCTATATAACATCATGCTACAACATCAAAAATTTCCACGGGAGAAGCCAGATGGAAAGGTAGTTTTACAATATTAAAACCAGCACAGGTGTCAACAACTCTGCTAGTAAACACTAACGACGAACAAAAACAGTAAATTATTTCACATACTGTTCCTCATTAAACTAAAATAAATGTTTATCGTTTTTGGTAAATATAGAATTTATGAAACAGATTCAGAGCAATTTGGATTCAATTTATACTTTGCTCAACATAAGATGGTATGCGTGACAGGTAATAAAAATGAACTTTTGAGATATTTAACAGCATAAATTTTTATTTCTATATTGATTTATCAAACCTAAGTATACCTAATTAATTAGATTGGTTTTGTAACGATAGAAATAATATTTTAATATGAACATTGACATTATTGATTACTGCTCCGCTTCAAAAAGACGTAGGTACCGTGATTTTTATACATATAAACCTTTTTTGTGAATCAGTCTATCTATTAGTGAAAACCGCATCAAAATTTCTCCAATAGTTTTTGAGTCTATAAGGCACAAACAGACAGACAGACAGACAAATATATTAACATCGATTTTTATATAAATAGTATAGACATACAGAGAGATCAGAACATATACGGAGCAGTTTCCTATCGCTGAGAAAGTTTCGGAGTCCAGGCTAAGGTGGTAGAAGAAGTGCCTTTCCATAACTACAGAAAAGAGAGAGAGAAGCAGACCGCAGACGACTTTGGGTCTGTCTGTTGACGAGGCTTGTCTGCGAAGTAAATACCGCCTCAAGATTACATTTATTTATTTATTAGATCTAAATATACTTCAACAGAACTGGCCTCACAAATACCATCGGCTAAGAGGGATCCGCTGGGTACCCTGGGACCGTAACACTGTAAGCTGTAAGGCAACCCGTGAAGAAAGAAGAAGATTAGGAAAGCCGACACCGTGTAACGGGAAGAGGCAAGGACAAAGATAGTTTATCAGTACATACATCTCGATCTTTGCATACTTCTCTTGCTTCATCCACATCCATACATCGTTTCATACATGCACGCTTATTTTTAATACTATGTATTTGACCTTTTTTTTAAGGACTTCAGATTTTTTATCAATGAAAGTTCGTCTTGGTCGTCCTTTCCTTGTTGTTCCTTTGGTATTATAGCTTTATATATTTGTTTAGTCATTCTTTCATCACACATTCGTCCAAACCATTTCAGCATTCCCCTTTCAAGTTTTGTGGTTTATCAGACATACCATCATATAATAAACAGAGTGTAATGACCATTATAACGTGTAAATTAGTTCTATTTCGTTAGTCAGCACTTTTAAAATAGTTTTGATCACGTAAACCTGAAAAGTCAATCGTAAATTATTTGTATGTAACAGCACGAAAATATTTACGCTTCAATTTATAATTTTTTTAATAATATTTATTCTGTGAGTCAGTGATAGTCACATCAAAACACCTGAGATAAGAGGTCATGATGACAATAATTTTGGAAATATTTGGGAAACGCAAATTGGGTTATTGGCCCATGGTCCAAACGGATAACAACTCTTCTTCATTTAGCTGATGATGATATTTTTGGGCGAGGGTGACTGCCATAGAAAAATCCAACGTCATACCAATCCGAATAAAAGCCGCCATCTTTACAGCATAATTGTGTACTTTAAACACTCACTCACTCAAAGCTGTAAGACGTCGCTGAATAATTTAATACTCTATTAAACATTTGTAGTGTGCTTGAGCATCGAACCCGTTTGCAAATCTACAACCGTCAACCTCTGGGCCACCCCTTTATTACACTACGTAGTTAATTCATAGAATTAAGATAAGCCCTACAATAAATGTATCATTACTTTTACACGCTATACATTTTATCACAATAAATATAGAGATATAAATTATATTTTAAGTAGGTAGGTTTACTACTTGTTACGTATGCGAGCATTATTATTTTTCTAAGAACCTCACCGTGACTAACTAACTGACCATTCATATAGGTACGATTCACAGTCATACATTTTACATAAAAGGTAATATAGTGGTTTCCTTATCATATGACATTAAATATGTACCAAACTATACTTGATATATTATAGCAATATTTATGACTAACTTTCCGCCTCGTTTTTGTAATGTGGCGTAGGAATTATACCGAAAAATTATGTCAATCCGTTGCTCTGTTTTGAAGTGAAAGAAGGACAAACAAACAAACAAACACAATTTCGAATTAATAATACTAATTAGGATTAGGATATATCGTAGGTTAAAGTTGAATGTTTGTCTGTGAAGCGCAAAAGCCCATAATAACTTTCATCCCCTATTATGGTATTGAGCTCATACAAAAATCCCATAGAAAAAAGCACTTTCCGTTTCTCCCGAATTTTCCAATTTTCCGGGCAACTTTTCCAATTTTTTTTGCCCTATAAACCTGATACGGACTATTACAAACATTTGAAAAATAACCAAATCGGTCCAGCGTTCTCGAGCGATGCGCTTTTACTAACAAACAGCATTTTATTTTCATTTATAAGATAGATAGGCTCTGAAATAACTTTTCATAAAAACTTATAACATAAATATTAAAACCTCATTTTGTTTAATATCGTGTCCATCAAAATAAAACAGGCGAAGACGTGAGCAGCATCTAGTTGTCAAATGTAACTTTTTTTTTACTATCGCTATAAAAAACAGGTGTAAATGTGCTCATATTGTCTTGTTTATTGATAGTAATCAATTACTAATTACAAATATATTAATTACACTTTGCACGACCTCACGAATCCATAAATGAAAGTGTCACATAAGAGTATAACCTTGTCTTCTATTCTGTCACTTTCACTTGCGTCAAGCACTGTGACAAACAAGTTTAAGCACTTGTTTTTTGATAGAATAGAATGTTTCAATTCAAATTTAAAAAACGACAGTTGAGTAACTGTCAACTGTCAAATGTTAACATCCGTTTGAACTATGACATCAATATCAGTTTTTTTTTAAACCCCTAATGAAAAGTGTGCTTACCTTCCGATATCGGCGGTAACACGTTAACGATACCCACAAGCCCAACGCTAGTTACTTGACTCATTCACAAAACCTTTGTCAGGCAATATTATCACAAAAGAAGAAAAGAACAAAACCAAACTGGTCACAGAATGCACCACGACACAACAACCGTTGTTCTTCAATTGTCACTATCACAACACGATCAATATTATTCGCAATTTCGATACGAAAATGTTAAAATAAACCGTTAAAGTAACCGGTTTTAATCGGTAAAATGATTTTTAGTATCACAAATATGACCTACATGCTTAGTGGACATTTTGTGCGCGCGCGCATGACTGAGTGTCGCGGTACGTCGCAGCCTACTGCCAGTAAAGCCAGCAGCACTGGCCCAACCAGACAGACAGACAAGCCAACGCCCGTTCACCTACACTACGTTATCTCGCGATGACGCTAACTTACATTGCACGTACAGTGGAGCCCATTCACTGAATACAAGGCTGAAATCGTTATTTAAAAAAAAAAACAAAATTCAAGTTCGTTTGGTGGTCAATGATTCCTTTGTTTTCAATTCAGACAAAATTAACATAACCGTTAGATATTAACTCAAGGCCTGTTTCACAATGTGTAGTTTTATGCAACTTAAAATAACTAGCGATCTGCCCCAGCTTCAATCGATAAATTGGCAACATTCTCCAGATAGGCCAGGTCACGGGGGTGAGCATATATTTGACGTGACATCTTTCGTGTCGAAATTTGCCCGCACATTGTAGGGCCGAACATTCTCGGACCGGGCATTCTTTGGCTGGTCCTGTAGCGACATAAACGTTTTTAAACGTTTTTGGCCTTTCGGTCGACACGAAAGATGTCACGTCAAATATATGCTCACCCCACAGTAGCACAGAAAAATAGTGTATATCCATGGCCTCTGTCTACACCCCTGGGAAACAGGTTTGACTTTTATGCATGTATCAATGCTAGGCACCCTTTACAAAACAGGCCTTAATCAATTTATTTTAGTTTCCTCGTCAAAGTGCGTCAATTGAAACATAGCGTCAGCGAATTAGCCCCCCGCCGCTCAAACAAGTTCGCGTCCGTACAGCTGTTGAATAAAACAAATCTCGACTGAAGAAAATATTGTACTTACAAACTCATACAAGGTGTCGTTAGTTTGAAATTTGAAATAACTTTATCACCTCCATCTACACGCAACATTATGTTCGCGCCTATACAAGCAGGTAGTTAATTACATTGTGAAAAGTCATTGAATTTGGTTACTACTATTTACACCATTTCTACAATAATTAATTACTAGCTTTTCGCCAGGGCTTCTCCCGTATGTTTTTTTAATTTGACAAGAAATATCCCGGCACTAAAGCTATCTCTGTGCCAAAAATCACGTCGATCCTATCTATCTATCATCACGCCTTTTATCCCAAGAGGGGTATGCAGAGACGATTGTCTCTGAGTTCGATTGAATGCCATTTGCTACGATCCTGTAACAATTCTTTCGAATCTTTTATAATCATCATCTTATGGGCGGCGATTTTTTTTATATGTTCAATAAAAGTAAATCTAGGCTTCCTCTGCCAGTATTTCCTTTAACCTATTTAGACAGAACATTATTCTGTACATTACAATGTTAGTATAATTAGTTCATATACTATATACATTTCGGTACTTGTATTCCTCATATTTTCCTTAATAAACACATTTAAAACCACAAAATATTTACTCATTATTTTAGTAAATGTTTAATGAAGCGAAATATCAAGACGTTACACTGAAAGGAATAATGACGTGTACGTCGAACCACGGTAGCGTGTGGGCGCGAATCGGTTGTCGTCTTTCGGTTGCTTGGGCGATCATCAAAAGTATCCCGACACTTTCGGGTCGAGAATAGGGCTTCAATCAGTTTCCGATGAGTAGTCGCTCCTCGTGCCTCTCCGCCTGCGCCAAGTTAAAAATCTCAGCGTAAACGCGAACCCTGCGGGCTCGCAAGAATCGTCACCCACTCACAAGACAAGACTATCCCTTGAAAGGCATGTTATTCAAATTCAAATATATAGTTCTTCTATTGTCCTGTTTTCCGGGATAAAAATATCCAAGACATATATAACTATAATTTTCTCCTCCATTTTCATCAACATTCGTTCAAATTGAAGAACAAACACAAACATCGAAACCGTAGATCGAAACTTTTAGTACATGTATATTTTAATAAGAAAACGAAGTGAGAGCATTTACAAGAATTAGGATATACTAGCCTTCCGCCCCCGGCTTCGCCCATGGATATTTTTGAACAAAATAAAATATAGCCTATAGCACCAGAAATAAAATATAAGCACAAAATAAATATATATAGCTTCCTATTAGTGAAATAATTTTCAGAAACGGATCAGTAGTTTGAGAGATAACCCTTTACGTTTTTATAATATTAGTACAGATAAAATCTATATTCTACACTAATATTATAAAGAAGTTAACCTAGAGGTGTTTACTTTAACAATTATGCACGTGCAGGAACAACCCATAACATAATCCGTTATAGATAGCAATATTATAAATAACCTGTTTACATAATACACAACTATACAGTAATGTGCATATTATGATATTCTAAAATAACACTCCACTATTACTATCCAAACAAACGATAATTATTTTCAACGAAGACAGTTTCAAAACATAATAAGGTCGATTGAAGTCCGTCTTATTAATAAACACGTATTAGTGCCGTATTAACTTAAATGTGTTTATTTATTAGAAATCGACAAAACATAAATCTAAACTATCTGTGAAGTTGGCATACAAAGTATTGCGAAAAATAAAAACTGTCCTGAAGTGTCCTGAGTTCCTGAAAAGAAACAAAAAAGAGGTGGGACACCCGGTTGGAACGAAGTTCCTTTCGCTGTATATTATTATATATCAAATAACAGGCACAATGAAATAAATTAACAACGTTTGAGAGTAATTATATAAAAAATATAAAATTACATTTTTTTAAGTATGATATTTTTTTTTAATTCATCACGGGTTGCTGGCCCCAGGGTACCCAGTGGAAGACAATGTCTTCCTCATTTAGCCGATATTTTTTTGAGGCTATACCTAACGAGTATGAAAATATATATTATATCTTAACGGGTTGCCTTACAGCTCCCGAAACCGTGTACGATTGAAGGCAATATTAAAAGTACACACAATCGCCGAAAGGTATGATGAATATAAAAGAAGCGAAAGAGTCGTAGCAAATGGCATTCGATTGTCTCTGCCTGCCTACCCCTCTTGGGATAAAAGGCGGATAAGGATAGATAGAATAAAAATATACTGGCCTATCTGACCCGAAACGAGATGCTGTTACTAAGAAGATATCATCAACCCTAGCACCACATACGAATTGCCTATTAGATCCTATGTATGTAATAAGAAAACCACGTCATTCAAACTTATTTGATTGAGTTATTTGGATCAAAGGAATGTTTCCTAACTAATATCAAACACAAAACCTTTGAAAATTATACGCGTCGTGAAATAGTTATGGTATGGCATTTAATACTAATATTTCAATGAGAGTGTAAGTTTGTTTGATTGTAAGAAGTAAACTAAACCGATTTGAAAAATTTCTAATCGTTATAAAACTACATTATATGAACATTTGGTTACATAGGCTATTTATTATTTTTAATAAAAAAACTATTTAACCCTGCGGGCTAACCCTGACACTTCCCGCTGAAACTCAAAATTTTACAAGACGTACCTATTCTTTAATATTTTTTCACGTATTTTATTTATCTTCACGGATTGCTTTACAGCTGTTACGGTCCCAGGGTACCCAGCGGAAGACCAAGTCTCCCTCTTTTATCCGATGGTATTTTGGTATTTGTAAGGCTAATGAGGCTATACCTAACGAGTGGCCAGTTCTGTTGAGGTATCAGATGGAAGGGGGGGAAGGGGGATAAGGAATTTACGGGGAATGATAGTGTTCATCGAGACCTTCATTAAATTTTGAGACAACGATTAACAGTTTAGTTATAAATAAAAACATGAAAAAAAAAATCCATTTTTTTATCCTAGGTACTTTAAAACCGCTCATTTGCTCATGTGCTTTGAAATAGAGCATTTCGTTTTACAACTTTGCAATATTTTTTAAAGTATTGAACCAGGGTATCGAACCGAGAACCTCCAAAGTTAAAAACTATCAACTGAACATAGAAGCTAATATAAAATAACTTATTGAAAAACAAACTTAAAATAGAGGAAACCCTTCAACATTCCTTAGGGATAAAAAAACTCACTTCTTTTCGCGGTAAACCCGTCGTCATCGTGTCCATTAAACGTCCGATCACCATCGTACTCGTACACGTTGAAATTCTCAAAGGAATACAGCTTGGCGGCTTGATCTCTTCGTCTCACAAAAAACTATCCGCAAACTATACGCTGCGTCTAACTAACACCGGTAGCTAAAGAAAATTCAACAATATCTTTATCAATTTATATACAAAGAAAGTTCCAGTGCCAAATTATGCAGTCTCAAATATTAAAAAGAAAAACAAAACGAAAGCGATTGATCAATTGGAAATTCAAAATACTATTCCTAATACTACGCGAGCGGCGCTGGCAATAAATTCAACAAATTCAACAACGTCTTTATCAATGTGCACTTGGGGACACTTCAATTTCCCGCGCTCCTTATCATCGCAACACACAAAGGTTTCAGCGCAAAATTTTATCAAGAATTAAAAAGAAAAAAAAACAATACGATCGATAACTCAATTCGATATTCAAAATAGCTAATTAGCAATACTTAATTCCTTTTAAAAAAATCTCTTTGTTTTACGGAAGCGATCGCGCGGGCTCTCATACACTTGGGGGAAAGCGAAAGGTGAGCGTTTGGGCGGGCGGTCGCGACTCGTCTGGGCGCCCGCAGTTGCACAGCAGCCGCCCCCCGCCCCGCCCCGGGACGCGCCGGCGCCCGGAACTGTGTCAGCAGACGGGGCCAAAACCACCCCGGACAGGTCTTCCGTGCATCTCGCGAGAGGCGGAATTCGGGCCACGATTACTAATGGCGCATCCACACTTTGGCGGGTGGCGGTTTGTGTTATTTCTGTTCATTAGCTTACTACAAAAAAAAGGAGGAGGTTCTCAATTCGGCGCGTTTTTTATGTTGATATCTCCGCCAGCTGATTTTTAAGATTTCTTTTTATTCGACAGAGACGACAGAGTACATATCCAGTCGGCCTAAAAATAATTATAATTATCTTTGGATCTGAGGTGCTAATGACCTGA
Organism: Nemapogon koenigi; assembly: GCA_963924495.1. NCBI lineage: Eukaryota > Metazoa > Arthropoda > Insecta > Lepidoptera > Tineidae > Nemapogon > Nemapogon koenigi. The sequence continues at coordinate 10,089,446 of OZ004640.1, read as the reverse complement.
AGCAGACAAATACATTCGTTATACAGGAGTAACCATTTTCCGCTCAGAATAAGTGCAAGCTGTATGAGAGGGAGCGTGAGGTTCTTTTGGGTTCGCTGATCAGAGTGGCAGAAGAGGGACCGGTGTATTCCGAAGACCTTGTCAACACCAAAGGCAACTTCGAGCACCTGAAGAGGTTCGCTCACTCGTGGTTTGAGAGGAGGTCGACTGTTGGTTCATCTCATTGTAGGGACTCAAAAAGTGTGCAGAAAGCTGCCGGGCATCTCCCATGTTTCGGTCCATACTATAACCTTGACGGTTGGAAGGACCATGGAATAAGGTGGGAATGTCCTGATTCCGCTCAGAACCAAAAAGTCCCTTCACAATACAGCATACAAAATGAGATATTTTCGCGGGATAAAAAGTAACTCTCGCTTTGACCTGAAAATGTTGGTTCATGATTAATACGTGCACTACACAAGTGCACATACGACAACCCCTTGCAAGCGCAGATTATATTAAATTGTAGCACTATGGTAGGTATATGAAGTAGTTATTACGGCAGTCACACAAGAGTTTAAATTTATTAATGGATCAATTCTTTAACAAGAACTTCTTCTAGTTTGCCCGTTCCAGGACAGCTCTATATTACTATCTATCATCACGCCTTTTATCCCAAGAGGTGTAGGCAGAGACAATCGAATGCCATTTGTTACGATACTGACATACCTCCTTCGCTTTTTTTATATTATCATACTTTTCATACATGTTCGTCGATTGTGTTTGTACTTTTAATATTTCCACCGATCAATTCATTTTTTATTAAAAGTACACCTAGGTCGTCCTCTGCTAGCATTTCTTTTCACTTCAGCCATATAAACTATATTACGCGTAAGATTTAAACAGAACATCATAGAATCGACCATTAGGGGATACAAAACGATAGAAAGTGAGTATGGGGTCGTAATAATTTCCATTTTGGGCGAAGGCGCAACTTACACTAATTTGAATATCTAAAATACCGATCTCGATGTTAAATGGAGCGTATGAATTAATACGCGACGATTTAGGCAATGTACTTCAGAGCCGTTAATGCAAAAGTCACGGAATTTGAAATCGACGATAAACAGCCGAGGCATATGATAACAGATTCGTAAGTTATATAAGTTGTGGCAGACCAAAAAAATAATTAAATCTATAGAGGGTAAAATGAATAGATTGAGCATTCTAATAAGTTTAAACCATAGATTTAGTATAGTCGCTCGGGCGCTCTACTAGATTGGCAATACAAAAGAGTAAGCGCATAGATACGCGTATGTTAAAGCGAGACAAATAGGCGAGACCCTTTTTTGAATACTGTAACAGCAGCCTGTAACATTCTAGCGTCAGTAGTAATTTTGCTTATTTTTGTAAAATATAATTTGGTGTTTAATAGACGTGATTAATTATGATTGAAGTGAATAATTATGGTACAGTGAGTTATCTAAGATGAAAATCCACAGAATTTCACATTTCTCACGCACACTGATGTATAAATTTTTTGGTCTCGTTCTAATCGCGACATTATCAATCTAGTAGAGCGCCAGCATACTACATCTATGGTTTAATTAAAGTTTAAACAATCTCTTAATAGATTGAAAACCTTCTCATATAAGCAAAACACCATAGAAAGAATACACATAAAATTGTTAAGGCCCGTTACACGCTCAATCTTGCATGAGCAAACAGATTGTGAAAAAGTTGGCGCAAAAACTGCATGGCGTCCACGCGATAGCGACTTGCATAGGTACGCAAACAGTTTGTGCAAAAATTGGCGCCTGTAAAAAACGGATGGTGGAAACCGTCTTAATGTACATGCTTACTTGCGCAAATTAGCGTTTGTGCAAGTAAAATTGAGCGAGTATATAACCAGGCCTTTAGGACTCAATATCAGGTATGTGAAAAAAACATGGGCAGTGGCAAATATTAAAAAAATGCTACAGCGAGTTTTCATGGCGTATGCTGTCTAATCTGTCAGAGATAGAACAAAATAGTGTAGGAACGAATTATGTAGAATAAAACTAGAAACAAAAGTCCGCGGTAGCATATATCTACCTCTAAAAGATAAGCCGGGGGCGTGGTCGCTAGTAAGCTATTAAAACAAACTGTCCAAGACTGAAATATACTATACGAAATTGGATACTACAACTACAGCTATCGGGATCCTATCTCTTATCTTTAGTTACAAACTTAGTTAGGTCTGACTCCCAAAATATGGACCTCAGTAAATCCGTGTTCCCGAAAGTGGACCTACGAGACATAATCCCTCTGTAACTGTATCCTCCGGTGTCCTCAGAAGCGTCTTATCAAACTGGCAAATCGGACTTTGACATTTGCTAACCACAGCCCTCGCGTCAAATTAAACCATCTATAAGCAGAGAGGGTTATTTTCATAAAGACTCTGTATAAATCTAATAACTATATATAAAATTCCTGTGTCACAAGTTAGTTGCCATACTCCTCCGAAACGGCTTGAACGATTTTTATGATTTTAGGTGTAGGGGTAGGGGTAGGAGTAGTGCAGGCAAGCCAACGTTTGGGCAGGACAACGTCTGCCGGGTCCGCTAGTATGTATATATAAAACTCTAAAAAGCAATACAAATTTCTCAACGTTTGGACGTTTATTACTATCACGTCCTAAGGGCTAAATGGATTGGGATTGCTGTATTTGAGAAAGAAGACGACAGCACCAAACTCTCGTCTTCTCAAGAGCTTCTCAATGCTTATTTTTCTCAAGACAGATCAAAAAATTCACAGATCTCATACACCACATGACATTCAAAGAGCACTGGAAGTACTGGAAATGAACTTCGGTATTATAAAATAGAAAACGAATATATACGTATATTTTGACAGAGCTGTCATCCGAAGTGAAGATCTTATCGAGACCTTTCCTTATGGTATAGACACGACTAGTCTAGCTAGGGTCAAGTGGTTTTTAAGATATGGCCCTTTTCAATTTTGATCTTAAAATCGTCATAACTCCAAAAAAAATGTTTATTTCACATTTTGAAAAACTTTCTAAGATACCTTTCTGAACACATACATGTAGAATTAAAAAAAAACATAATTAACTAAACATAATTAGATGCAATCATTTTAGTAGAGCATTTTTAAAATTTTTCATTACTGTATACCTCGTCAATACAATTTTGACACCTCAATCATCTATCTATAGTGACCTACAACATATAATGATATCGGCATGTCGCACTTATGCTGAAAAAGCGATCGAAAATACCATTTCCAATGTTATAATTAAAAAATCATCTCAAAACGCAACCAAATTATATTATTATTTTTAACACTTTTAAGTAAGTACCTACTAATATGTATTTTTTTTATCGAGAAAGACCACACGCCATGACAATAATAAATAAATAACCCTCAACAAAAATCGATACAAACAAATGACCTAAGAAATAGACGCAATCAAGTATACTATACCGTATACGTCAACCTTGACCCGAGACGTCTCAACGACGCGCGACATGACGTTACTCCCCCATATCAATGCTGAATATCAAAGAAATTACCTCAAAATGACTCAGATAAGTAAGGTATACAGAAATGATTTTACTCTATTAGGATAAGGAATATTGATAACTCTTTCATATATCGCGATACAAATAAATAGAAAAATATATAAAATATTGCCTATATTCTTGAAAGAATTTTTAGAATCAGTTCAGTAGTTTGAGAGAACATCAAAACTTACAAACTTTATCTCTTTATAATATTAGTACAGATTACATAGTTATAAAATTATTGCAATATACTTATTGTAGTTTTTGAGTTTACTTCTTACAAAGAAACAAACTTACACTCCTCTTTATAATATTAGTTATTTTTGTGATGACATCTCTCAAAAGTAAATAAAGTAAGAAAATAGTAATAAGATAATTACTAAATCCTATCTAATTTACCAAAACAATCATAAAATCAAGTAGGTACTCATGGTACTCAATTATAGTGAAAGACAAGTGACAGATTTGAATCTCTGAGAAAAAATATTATTCTCTATCTATCTATCTATCATCACATCTTTTATCCCAAGAGGGGTAGGCAGAGACAATTGAATGCCATTTGTTAGGATCCTGACATACCTCTATTGCTTCTTTTATATTCATCATACCTTCCATACATGCTCGGCGATTATGTGTATTTTTACTATTTACATCAAATTGGTCATTATTCTCATATTGTTGAAACAAACCATTGATTAAAATTTTAGTTTCTAACAGACCTACAACAGCAGGGATTTTTAATCTAGCCAAATACCTGTCACCAACTAAGTATCATCACATTAGATTTTTTCACACAATTTATGAAAGAAGTTTTAATTTAAGGGTGGTGCATAGAGAATATTGATACATAATAATAGTTTGTTATTTTTTCTTATCTCTGGTTATATTTGATAAAAAGTATGATATATAATTTACAGGAAAAAATTGCATATATAACACATACGTAGTAAAACCTTATCTTGACATTTAAAGCAATTAAAATTCACAAAAACAACATAAGTTCTGAAATTAATGATAATAGGCAACTACACCACACTCTTGTAAAATAAGTTAGAAAAACAGGTAAAGCTAAAGAGTTTCTATGTAAAGTCCATCTTTCTGTACATGTCTTATTTGGTAAACAAATTTTGCATCTATTTTTATTGTAAAATTTTCAAATATCTGTTTAAAAGTATGATTATTGGTTCTGTAAATGTATAATAGATTAAAATGGTGAATTTATACGTAATATTGTTAATATAAGGTCTTTTAAGAATAATAAATCTCAGAACTACCAGTCCGATTTGAAAAAATATTTTTGCATTAAATTAGCCGTTTATTGAGGAAGTTTACATAACATCACGCACTGCCCAAAGGGGGGAGCAGTAACCATAAACATCAACCAGCAGAGAAAGAAGACTGAGCAGAAAGTAGTATTAATTCTTATTAATTATTAATATTCCACTTGTACTGGAGCATCCTGGATGGATCCTTATAATAGAAAAATGGACAAGAAGTGTAAAATCTGCAGTAATTTTAAGAGCAAAATTATCAATAATAAGAGTTATACCACATAACATATAATATATGAAGCATACAATCCTAGGCAAAAACAAGGAATTTAGCTTATAAAAAAAGCAAAAAATTGGTTATCAATGTTATCATAAACAAGAAAGAACATTTCAATGCATATTTCTGAATCTTTTGAAGGTAAACAGAGTCTAGAACTTTATAAATCAATTACTTAGATAAAAATATAAGTATGAAAAACATGTCCTAATAATTTAATCAAATCTGTGTTTATGAAACTTCCTGGAACAAGTGTTCTGAGATAATGTAATTAGGTACCTACATAACATAACATAGTTTATTACTATACATTTTGCACAATCAAAATTGATTAAGCCAATCAAAAGTCTTATTGGATTATGACAAATACAAAATTGTAAAGTTATAATTATTTTACTATAATTTGTTTGTTTTACCAAAAAGTTTAGCATTAAGTGTATGTAAACAAATGGGTTCACTGGCATGAAAACAATGAAACCCATGAAAAACTCAATAAAATATAGAATCATTCATATTATTGTACAACTTCGAAAACTGTCGTAAATCAAAGTTTGTTTTGAAAGTTTCAGGTGTCGTTAACTTTACTTTTTATCATTGTTATAACAGTGTCTGCATATCTAAAGTAAATTAATATGTAGTACCAAATATAATCAGTAAAATAAACAATGTTTTAGAGGAATACTGATTATGTGTATGGAAATAAAGTGACATTGATAAACTTACCGTCTTTGACATTCTTCGCGGACTGAGACGTTGACACGCCAGGTATAGGCTTTTCATTGGCGCAATACATGATATAACTTTAAAACAAGCACAACAAATCTCACCTAATTAGTACGAACATAATACTATATTTAAATATTGTCCCGAAATCACAATACATTAACCCCGCACGCAAAATGCATCCGCCATTCCACATTCCGGTTGTAAATATTTCAACCATAGATAATAAGTTTACTGAGTTGACTGACAAAGGATTGATGCTCTATGTGACATTTTTAGTAAAAATGAAAATTACTTCACTTTGGAGCAGTTCTAAGTATTTTACAACTATTTTCCTCATTGCATGGTCATTAGACGGCGTCGTCTAGAATTAAATAGGTATAATTAAGTAATAAGCAATTTATTCGTGACACTTTAGATTGTCTATGGCTTTACGGTGTTGCTATTGTAAAAGTAATCCTTAAAAGATGGGTAATTTGTGTTTATAATGTTATACGTAGGTATTAGTTGTTCATGTTACAACGCTCTGAGACAAATAAAAATCTTGATTGTAAATAAAACGTATAAGACAAGGAATGCAGCCACCAGTATTCTCTGTCTAGAACTTTTTGCTTATCATCCTATTATACCTTTATAGATAGAAACTATAGAAAGCTAACAACACACAGCATCTACAGTATATCTTTGATGTCATTTCTTGTACTGCATCAATGTCATTTTGACGTCTGACCGGGAAACGTTTGACATTTAAGCTTTACCAACGCACGCGAATCCAGTGGGGAATCCAGTTGAATGTGATAGTTGTGATTAGTCAGTGATTAACATAATTATCATGGTCTTAAATACTAATTAATCGGCTTTATCTATATATATAAAAATGAAACCCGTTTTCCGTTGTCACGACATAACATGAAAACGGCTGAACCGATTTGGCTGATTTTAGTCTTAAAATATTCCTAGATATCCAGGGAAGGTTTTAAAGGTGAGACAATTCGAATAATTGCCGAAAAACCCCTAAAAACAGCCCTTTTCTTTTTCCCATAATAACAGAGTCAATTTGAACCTTATTGCTATTCAATAAAGTTCATTTTAAATTAAAAGCACTCATTGTTGTCTATGCAATGTAGATGTGTTCCTAATGTCACCGCACAAATTTAAAATTCGCGTGCGTGTTGGAGAATCTAATGTCGCGTTCCGACACTCAACAAAAGTGATAATATCGCGAACGCGACCAAATTGAATAGTCACAAAATGTAATTTAAGTAATTTAATAGATCATTAGTAGTACTGATTTTCAATTTGGTCGGCTTCGCGAAACTTAATTTTCCCTAGGAGTAGGGGTAGGAGTAGAGGTAGGAGTAGGGGTAGGGTAGGGTAGGGGTAGGGTAGGGGTAGGAGTAGGGGTAGGAGTAGGGGTAGGGGTAGGAGTAGGGGTAGGTGTAGGGGTAGGGTAGGGTAGGGGTAGGGGTAGGGTAGGGGTAGGGGTAGGGTAGGGGTAGGGGTAGGGTAGGGGTAGGGGTATGGGTAGGGTAGGGTAGGGGTAGGGTAGGGGTAGGAGTAGTGCAGGCAAGCCAACGTTTGGGCAGAACAACGTCTGCCGAGTCCGCTAGTACTTTATAAAGGCTATAAGTATTAAGTACTTGACAATGGCAAATCACCGATTAACATTGATGGAGCCATAATAAAAGAAGAAGAAGAGAATTTAAGCTATATTTTGTTTTATAGTTTGAAGATAGCATAATTAAAATCTACTTACAAATCAAAAACACAAAGAGTATAATCACTGTGTTTTAGTCATTTTATTCTTTGTCTTTTTTTTGACATCGATATAGGGACATATTCAGATGCGTTCAATTTGCTGTCTTAAATCTTGCAGTTATTTACTCAAAGCACAATGTCAAAGTCTATAACTATCAGATTTGTGGCAAGTTACACTTTTGTTTGATTTTGTTTTAGTAGTAGTTGGAAGCTGGGGCAACCCCCGTTGCGCCTCTTAAGTATTTATGAACGGAGCTACTGCAGCTAGCACTAGCCGCTGATGTTGCTTGTGATTGATTATATTAGGAGAACAAATTTTAATGTCTCGTCACATAAAAAAATATCGTGAATGTCAATGTAGTAATTATGTTATAAAATAAATAATAAAATTGCTTATATAATATGAGTTTATTGTAGCCATGCCTATGTATGTATATCCTAATAGCGCTGACAATGTCTCGGGGAGCAACGACCCCCCCGGTATGTTTTTTAGACGTCCTAGGCGACAAGGCAGCCGCCTGTCTATTATGACAATGTCTTCTCTACACTGAGTCCGTCGTCTGACCAGACCAGAGGTTCCACTTGCTCCCAAGGGTAGAGGTGGTCTTCCATGCCACTGAGATGCCACTTTTATTATTTTCGAACATAAAAATAAGTACATTCTGAGATATGGAAATATTTAATTTTACTGTTGACCACCCCATACGAAATACTTTTCAATTCAGTCGCATTGTTTTTGTTGGAGTTGGTTTGACATTCTTTATCAATCATTCCGTTTGACAGTTTTGACATTTGTACTTTCTGTGTGCTAACTTTGAGAGCAGAATTTTTGATAAGGGTTATAATATTATAAGGAAATAAATTATAAAATCGTCCAATACCATATTGCAATGCATTAGTTGTTAGTATTTTTAAACAATGCAGCACCAATATTGGGTAACAAAAACGTCCGTTTTGAAGAAACTGGGAACCAAAGAGGATGAGTGCATCGTATCTTCGGACGCAGAGCTCGACGCAAAACTTGAATTGTTTCGATCGATATCAGATAGCTGCCTTCATTTACAAAGGGTCCTAGACCAATATCAGGAACGTTTGTGCATTTTGGCCCAAGAAGAAAATTCTTTGGGTAAGTTCTTAAGAGATGCAGGCAAAAAAAATAATGATGCTTCAGGAAAACACATGATAGCTGCAGGAAAAGCTGTATCACACTCTAGTCAGCAGAGAATTTTCATAAGAGAGCCATTGCTCAGGTTATATCATGAAGTGGAAACTTTTCGTGGACAGGCAGTTAGTGACATGAGAGCCACTGCCTCGGCTATGGAAAAGGCTAGAACTGAATACAGGGCTGCTCTAAGCTGGATGAAATCTGCAAGTGCTCAACTGGACCCTGACACAGGCAGAGGATTAGACAATTTTAGAAAAGCTCAACGTCAAGTCCGAGAAAGTAAAAAACGATTTGACAAGCTTACACTTGATGTTCTGCAAAAGGTTTGCTTACTATTTTATAACAACATTTTAGTTTATTAATATCCCATTTAAGTCTCGCCTATCTAGAGGTAAGCAGAAATAATGAATCGCCAACTTTACATCTACACAATACAGTGGAGTTGAGGTGTTCGCATTTTGTATTTTTTGTGAACAAAATGCTGCAGCAACTAAACAATTAAGTTTTTATCAACTGCACCAAAAAATTTTTTCTTTTTGGGTAATAACATTTATGACATGAAAATGTTTCTCAAACAATATTTTAATGAACCAAATATGACATCACCAGCCTTAAAAACTGCAATGTGACAACCTACATGGTATTTTTGATGTGAAAGCATCCATCTTCTGCGGTGTGACCTCCTATGACAATTTATCATTTTAAAATGCTACTAGCGGACCCGGCACACGTTGTCCTGCCCAAACGTTGGCTTGCCTGCACTACCCCTACCCTCACCACTACCCCTACCACTTACTTTGGATATTGTTCATACAAAAGTAATAAAATCATGATAAAAAATGGGGGGTGGGGGTAGGAGGGTGAAAAATAGTTTAATTGTGCCATATAAATACAAAATTTCATAAAAATTGGTCAAGCCCTAACTTGTGACACTTATATTATATTAGATTACATAATTATTTTGAAATAAATGAAGCATTAAAGATATTGGCTTGTGGCAGCAATTGACAGCCTAAAATTACCAAAATACTAATAACTATATTTATTTCTAGATTGATCTTCTTGCCGCAGCAAGATGTAACATGTTCTCCCATGTACTGGCAAACTACCAACATTCTTTCTTAAAGTTTTCTACAAAAGTGGCTCAAACCCTGACAGCTACAGCCAGTAGCATGGATTGTACACCATTGTATGAATTTTCCATACTAAAAGAGCTGTCACAAAACTTGGAAGGAGGAATTAAATTAGAGGAAGTTGTCCCACAGGATAAAGATCAGATGTTATTTTTCCAGGTAATTTTATAATAATATTCAATAAAATTATAAGGAAGAACAAAAATTTAAATATATTCCTACCTATGAAGATGAAGTCAAAGATTATTATTGAAGATCAAAGCAGATTCTACGTCATGTCATGGTGACCGACGCCCGCGTTCCGTCGTGACATGATAGGGAATCCGGTTTAATCCAGGCAGTGCAAATAGTTGGGTCATTTTCTGTAGCCAAGTACATCACTTTTTTTTTTAGTCAAGTGGACTAAGATGAGATGCAGTCAGATGAAAAAAAAACTAAAAAGTACATCACAAATTTTATTATTATTGTCAAAGTAATATGTTTGTTACTTTCCATGTACTGCTTTAGCCTTGGGAACCAACCATAATGAGTAAGCCGCGCTCTCAGTATTACAAGACTAAGATAATTATTTTGTTTAATTAAAAAACTTAAATAAGTAAACTCTTTACAGGATGAATTCAAAGATGATGTTGATCCAAAAAAGAAAGCAAGTCTTGACCAACCATCAACATCCTTAAGTAACCCTGAAGCTTCAACATCTATAAACTTAATAGATACAAGTCTTGCCGCCTCTGATGCAGTCACAGATGAGGATGTTAATTCGGATTTGGCCGGATTGCAACTTGGATGTGGAGACAATTTTGGGTCTTTATTGCCATCACAATTGTTGCAGGTAACTAATTTTAATGAATATCATGGGTCATTTATGTGTACACACTGGAAATAGCCTTGTCTGGACCATAATTGTCCACTGTGTACAAGAGGCTTTAGTTTTACAATGTACCTATAGCACTCTTTCTCCTCTCTACATTACATCTTTCTTCTCTCTCATGTAACGAAATGTGCCTAAACGTGACGCGTTCTTGAAATGTCAATATCATTACTCGTCCAATAAAAAATATTGAATTGCTGCCTAAGAAGTTTCACTTCAAAAGGGTTTAGAAAGCATCTGAAATCGAATAGCATGCATGAGAAGATGAAGTGAAAGAGGTATTCCAGGATCGTGGCGAGTGGATATTTTTGGTCTCTGCTTACCAGGCTCGGCGCAAACCGGTGGCCAGCAACGAGCAGTTCACACGCTTTTTCATACATTTTGTATAGACTCGTCGCACACGTGTTCCTGGTGGCGGCCACTCGCTACAGGAGTGTCCGCAACACTCGTTACTTGTGGCCGCCACCGGCCACACAAGCCGTCGACACCCGCCACTGTCGCGCTGCTCAAGCCCCCACGCATCGCACGCGTCACTATGGAGCACTACGACGCCTCAAATATATTCATATCAGAAATACATTCACGTCCCGCTATTTGGGATTCACATTCTGATCTATACAGCATCTGAGAGAGGGTTATAAAATGTGGCGGCTTCTGAACACCGGTGGCTGTCGCTTGCTTCTGACACTGTTACTTAAGTGGCGGTAGCGCGCGACAGCCACCGAGCCTAAGGAAAATAAGGCGTGAGCATATGTATGTATCTATCATACAAAATGAATGTTCTATCAGTCCTTTGTGGGAGGCCTAAACACTGCTAATTTACGTCACTGTATTTTTCTATAAATCTTTGCTTCCAGGATTTCAATTCAACATTGCTTGAAGGACCTCTAGCACCTACTTCCACTAAAACAGAAAAAGATGAACCGAAATCTCCAAAGGATACAGCTAAAGCAAACCAAAAAAAGAGTGACATGGCATCGTGGTTCAAATTGTTTGCCGAACTTGATCCACTTGGAAACCCTGATAACATACCTGGCACCCATACAAGTCATAGTCATGCTGCATGAACTCTTATTAATTACTTTAAATAATTGTTTCTCAATCTCGGGGTCGCGTTTAGGTCTCTACTACATAATCTGTCTAAAATATAATACCTACTTTGATCACTTAAGTACTAAGATTATGGAGATGTGAAGCGATAAAGCACTTCAAGCTTGCTCCGTATCAAATTTTATGAAAACAGGTTCAGCGATTTAGCCGTGAAAGCGTAACAGACAGACGGAGTGACTTTCGCATTTATAATGTTAGTATGGATTATGCTAAAATACAAATATAATATAAAATGCAAATTACAGCCACGTTATTATTTCTTTTTGATCTATTTCCACGCGGGTGAAACCACTAACAGAAGCTTGTATTTAATAAATATAAATAATGATATAGGATAGGAGACACTATGTTCCCGCAAATTAGTCGCCTTCACATTTAAAAACAATAAACAACACAATTTAACGTACTATACCAACGAAACCCTAAGACAGTATCTTATTGGTAACTAGCTTTTCGCCCCTGGATATTTTCGAACAAAATAAAATTATGTCGCTCAGGGATATCGTAGCTTTCTATTTGTGAAATATTTTTTAGAATTGGTTCAGTAGTTTGAGAGATTACCCCTTAACTTACAAACTTCACCTCTTTATAATATTGGGATTTAACTGCCAACCTTATGGAAATTGGCAGGGGGGGGGGCCTCTGTCACCTCCTTAGTTTTAGTACTCTTGGTGAGGTGGTCATAAGGTATTTACAAAAATTTTTGGCTCCTTAGGAGGTCGCGACACTAACAAGGTTGAGAAACACTGCTTTAAACAAACCAAAGATTTTTTCTGTACCTATATGCTATATTTACCGTAATAATGTTATATAAGTTAGATAATAAAGAGTTACTATTGTATTATTACTTATTGAAACTGTGCTTACAACAATGCAATGTTTTTTTTATATTTACCTACCTGTTAAAAAGTAGTATTTTTATTTTACTATATTATTTTGACCTATTAGTTAATTTTATCAAACCAAAGATTTATATTGTTATAGAATAATAGATGAATTTCTAACTTTTCCTGTTAGTATTTTATTAATTTTTGTAATTAATAATTAAACTGCAGGGTATTTGACATTTTTATTTAAACAAATTATATTATTACTATTGTATTAGTTAGACAGTAACAAGTAATGTCATTCATGTTTTGTATGAAAGGAAGAGGAAATAAGATAAATGTCCAAGATTCAAATACCCGCCTCATATCTTTTGTCCCATACCTACTAATTACACGCCGCGGTCATTCCTAAATTACTTGATAACTATATGTCTTATGTTTAAAACCAAAGTGGCTTTCGATAGATAAATAATGAACGTTATAGTATTATGAGGTCCTGAAAGTCCTCCATTTTACGCGTATATTCAACCGATTTTGCGACTTGTTTCTCTTTATTTAGCAATGAACAATTTTATCGTTACCATAACATAGAAAATTTTACATACTAGAATGACCGAAGTCCTTTTAATGGATTTTCGCAAGACTCCTTTTGTTATGAAAACGTTCTTTCTCATGTTTCTGGTGTACGTGAATCTTGGCCCATCTTATCCTTGGTTAATGTTATATTATATTATCGACTCTAATCGCAGTGCATCTCGCTTACATCTTACTTACATCGCTAAAGAGATATTCACAAAATAAGTCGCGCATTTCACCGAATTGGTTGCGCAATGATGCGTAACCTTAAGTTTATTTTCTGTATTTTGAGTGTTTTTATATCAAATTATGTTATGTAAATTAAGCTTAGAAGATATGGTTCATAGTTCTATCAAATAAACATTCCAAATAATAAACTAGGTATGTGATATTTAGATAAAACGCAAATAAAAACCAATTTAGCAGCTTTACTGACTGTGACCCTTATTATGGGCCTATACCCACTAGTATCTACTTTTATGTGTAACATCCTAGCTCTCGCTATGTGACATGAATTTGTTGTCATTTATTTCGTGAAACGGGTCGTGTCAAATGGAACGGAAAAAAAGAAATACTAATTGTAATCAAAGGACAATGCCCACTTTCCATACTTGCTTGGACCCACTCTTTTTTGACGCGTTCATTAATGACACACACTGAAAGCGAGTTTTCCCTTAAACTTGACAGTTATTAATAACCATAACACAAATGTGGATTGTAATGTCAATATTACTAATACCTTATAAGTACAACCCCAGGCCAAAACGATGACCGACATACACCCACACTATGGCATTTCAACGGGCTCAATTCAAATTTTTTCGAATAGACCTGCAGTGCTGACATGAGCACACGATATAATCTTCTGTATCGATTTGTGACATTTGTCACGTGATCCCTAGAGAATTAAATTTCATAAATCGATACAGAAGATTATATCGTCTGGTCATGCTAGCACTGCTAGAAAACCTTAAATCGATTCATGTATAAGCATTTTTATATTTCTAATCTGTGTCGTGACATGGATTATGAAGTTAAGCAAAATTAGAATCTGTTACTGATACAATTATTGTAATTTTTCTCCTTTCCTCCAAGTTCCAAAAATAAGCTAGTTATTTTTTAATAAATTAGTTCTACATCTTGAGATACATTTCATTGATGTACGCTAGAATTCGAAAAGTGGGTCCAGAAGTGGCATTCTACTTTATAAGGTTATTTACATGTATCATTTGGAATTATGAGGTTCTTTACATTCGCGACTACTGTAAGATTCGCTCCTTTTTTGTATCATTTCAACTAGATAGATTAAGCTGGCATAAACGAGCATAGTATAGGTGACAAACGAAGGACTAGCACTCTTGTTTGTCACCTACATTCATGAACTATAGCCACTTTCAGAGTCACATGTACTATCTATAAAAAATATTAATATATTGCTTCTATTCTTATATTTTATGCATTGGTCAATACAAAATATGTAGAAATGCATATTAAAATATTATGTAGATAGTTACTCATCTTCTTTTTTATGTGATTATAATTATGCTTATGTATAATTACTTATCTTCATTTTTAATTGATTATAATTATGCTTATGTATAATCATAATTCTTTACTTTTGTTTAAAATATTGTGACATTATATTATTGTAATCTGTGTAAAATTATTTTTTATTTGACAACTTTATACCTCTCATGGCATTGGAGCGTGATACTGATCACAAACTGTTAAATAGTGTTTAGAGTTCTGTACCCAAAGGGTACCAATGGAAGCCCTATTACTAAGGCTGCTGTCACAGGGCTGTATCTTTTGAACCATAATAGGTGGACACTTTTTTCACAGAGTTCGTATTACTATGGCCGCTATAACATTGCTTGATCTTAATAATGGCAATACATACAAATAATCTTCTTCACAGTCGTGCACTCTTGACAGAGTGGTCGTGATTATGAATAACGCTGCCGCCGCTCTTGTGATTTCCCTCCATCGGTTCCGGTTGACAGCCTCACGGGAACATTCCTTTATTGAATAATTTGTCACTGATCTAATCAGGTCAGTCCATCTGGTAGGGGAACGACCGCGAGACCTCCTGCCTTCGATTCGGCCCTGCACCACTAGCCGCTCCATTGAGTCTTCATTGCGAATGATATGGCCGAAGAACTTCAGAAATAATAGGTAGTTATAAATATTGTACGGTGGTACGGAACCGTCCTTGTGCGAGTCCGACTCGCACTTGGCCGCTTGGCTTTTTGCCGTTCTTGGAATATAATTAGCGCCATCTGTCGGATGTATGGCACTGTTCCATAATCCTTTAAGTAAGTTTACTTTCATGAACGGGTATGAGAATCTGTTTTTTGCGAATTCTTTTTGAGAATCTGTCAGGATCAATACAGGGACCGTGAGTTTAAAACATTTGTACCTACAGCATATTATTACGAATAAATTTTCAGCTAATTTATCTGTAGTTTAGGATCACAATCACTAAAACAAATAGGTAGGTATTAATGACTAAAACAAATAGTCAGTAAGTAGATACATAAACCTTAGGATGTTTTATCCTGAATATGGGGAAGGTGAGTAAAATGGAATCTAAATTATTTCTGTAGGCAACAGTCCTTCCAGTCACAGATATCTAATATACTAGTCAAAGAGTTCCAGTCCATATGTTTGATACTGATTACATAAAATAAACATACTTACCTATCTCTCTTTGCTGCAGGCAGAATAAGCAGATTGTTTTATTTGACCAATATTTTTTATTTTGTATAGACAAAGCACTGTTACTCGTTAGTCGTCACGTTTACCACTAGCTATTATAAGATTTAGTAGAAATCAGAAGATACATTATAATGTGTAATTTTTCTGTACTTTTTTTTTAATAGGCTGTAAGAGCTATGATCTTTGCATATATTAGGACTGTAAGGAGTAGTAAAATAAAATGTCAAATGAGAAAAATCAAAACTGTCAAAAGGCAAAAATTTAAATAATAACAAAACGTGAACAAAACCTTGCTCTGTGAACAAAACCAACACAAGAAAGAAAGGAAATTGTGGATTTTGTGATGAAATAGTTTAATTAACACAGTATAGTCGCACAAAAATAAATTGTATTTTCGCATTTATATATACCACTTACTTGCAGAAAATATAATAAATCAATAAAAATGTTTAACTCATGTAAGGTTCAAAGTTTATTTTTTTATTTTTTACCATTAAATAATTTATAAATACGGAAGTAAAATATCTATTTTTGTTTTAGGGTTAAGGGGCATATTGGGCACTGAAGAGTCGCCTACAAAGGTTCAAGAAGTAAAATCTGACAATTATATTTCAAGACCCATACATTATAGAGAAGATTCTATGTTACTATATGGACCGAAACTACCTCCAGACCCAAAGAACCCTAAGGACAAATACTTTGAAATTGTATTACACAAACCGTTCACAGAGAGTCTACATCAAATGTACAGGTAATGTACAATAATAGTATTGAGTCAGTGCTGCTAAGTTGCAGCTGAACTGAACTTACTTACTCAATATAAATAAACCTCTTAAAAGCTTATTAAAATTTAAATAACTTATTATTAGGGCTATTCTTGCCATGTCACTTGCTTAGTCACTCCTTAAATTTGCTTAAAACAAATTAATGTCTACTATTGCTTATTGAATCAATGGGAATACTAAGACTTAATAGTGCTTCAATTGCATTTCAGTATTATACAACCTTAAGATAACTATCAAGTACCAGCTAGTTAAATATTTGGAAGGACTTTCCAATTAAAGCTTTTTCTAAACAAGTCTATGACCCCCTTATCTTCTCAATCAGCCTCTTAAAACTTTGTAGTAAAGATGGCAAATTACAGAAATGCCTACTTAGTTCTTAAGATAATTAGTATTGAAAAAAAATCTCAAAATAACCACTATCTTATATAGAGATATATCACAAATTGTTTTAATGCTTCTAACCCTCACTCCCGAATACCCCTTAATAAACCCATAATTTGTGAGAAAATCAATATTGAAAAACATAACCTCAACCAGAAATATCATATATTTTAGTTTAGATAGAGACGCCTCGCTCACTTAATTGTTATTTATGGACAACCCTAACCTAACTAATTACTAGTAAATAAACTTTTTTTGATAATTTATTTATTTATATGTCTCAAGAAACTAAAAACCATTTCCTGCATCTCCCTACTACATGCACACTTTGCCCAAATCAATTAATAATATCAGTATTATTCAAAAGTCAAACCAAATATTTATTTTTCTCCTAGCTTCACCTGTGGAAATGATTGAAATTTGACAAGAAATTATTCTAAAGGATTTCTGGGGTAAAATGGAGCCTATTCTCCTTGCTCTATTTTGACATTAATAAAGGATAAACAAACAAGCATTTATTAGAAACTGTTTAAAATAGTAATTATCAGTGTATTTATTATATTCTTCATTAATAAAAGAACCATATTTTTTCCAGTTTGTTTAGATCAGAGAGCAAGGAGGTTGCTGAAAATAAATTCATAATTTATAAGGACCAAGTACCATTGTTTGTGAAGATTACAAAAGAGGTAAGTTATGTTGCTTTGAATTTGACTGCATTTTTAAGGTAATCCTATTAGAAATGTTATCAATTATTCTGATAAAAACTGAAAAAAAAAGAAGTTATTTTAATGTTATATATACCAAATGTACCTAATTTGTTTTTAATTTTGAAAATTGGAAAATAAACAAACAAACACACTTTTGCATTAATAAAATACTACCTTTCCGCCCCGGGCTTTGCTCGTGGGGACCATCCTAACTTTCATCCCCTTAGGGGGGTGAATTTAAAAAAAAGCCTATGTCCTTAAGCTTTCTCCATATCAAGTTTCATCAAAATCAGTTCACACAGCCACATTTATAATATTAGTATGGATGTACAGTGTAAACTCTTTATAACGTCGTTCGTTATAACGAAAAACTTTCTATAACCTAGAAATATGTTCAATTTGGTTGGTTTACCACAAAACCCATACATTAATTCACTCTTTATAACGCAACAGCCATTCTAAAAGTAATAGTATAGTGTGGATTAGTTAGAATTGTTGTCAATCCGAATTATCTTATTTCCAGTGTACCATAACCAGTCTCCAGAAGCTTTGCGACACGCTCACTGATCATCCATCATGGACTGCGGCACATATAGTAGCACACTATGGTAATTACGACCTGTTCAATATTCCCGAGATTCAGATGCATATAAATGATTTGGATCCCTCCAGTGGAACAACACCTTTAATGGTAAGGTTATTTTGTTATGAATATTTTAGTCTGCCATATCATTGCATAGAATATTGCACTTTGAAGTGGAGGGCCACCATAAAATCATATATTTAAGGGCCTATGGTCAAGGTCATCTTATAACTGTCAAAAATATGCTAAATCTGAGTTAATCCTGGAAAGGTGAGTTTATTTCTACAACATTTCCTTACCACACAATTGACAGTTAAATTGGATTGAGACATATTTTAATTATTAAGAGTTCCAAATAGCCATAGTTTTCAAAATAAGGCTCTATTTTGAAAACTATGGCTATTTAAAGCCTAAATATCCATCCAATTTAAAATAATAACTATCAATTGTGTGGTAAAGAAATGTTGTATAAATAAACTCATCTTTCCAGAATTCAATGAGATTTGGGATATTTTTTGACAGATACACTTCTACCTTGTCCAACGGTCCTTAAGCATATTTGAGAACCGCGCTATCGTTCCTTCGACTCGAACTGTCGAAAACGACGAGTCCACACAATGGCCAGCCATGGAATGCCCGACCCGAGAGTGCCCACCTCAGACATAGGCAGAAATCCGTGTACTGTCGTTCAATATGTTTCTAAATATGCTAACCACCGGACCACATCTTAACGTTTACTAACATGACGCCGCGCAACTAAACACGACAGTCTCAACTTTTGACATTTGATCACCGTCAAAGGTCGAGAGAGACTCGTCAAATGCTCGTCTCGCGCGAGAAACTGCCATCCTAGCTGGGCATGTGCAATATGATGTGCAAATAGTATGGAGTGCACTCTAATCAAGTGATGCCTTTCGTCTCAACCCCCTGTACATATAATTTGCGGGATTCTATGTCATGTCTAGGCGACCAACGCACCCGTCCCGCCGTGACATTATGGGAATCCAGGTAAATCCCGTCCGCGCTGTGATTAGTCAGTGATTAATATGGCATATCACAGTCGGTGGGATTATCTTACATACCGATTAATCGGCATAATGCACTATAAAGGCTATATAATACTTGACATTGGCAAATCATCGATTACCATTGGTGGAGCCATAATAAAAGAAGAAGAAGAAGACATATCATTTGCTACTATCATGACATACCTATTTCGCCTCCTTTGTACTTATTTTCATATTCTGGTTTGTGACTTCAGGCTGCTGTGAAGACGACAAACGTTCGGACAGTACAGAGTTTGCTCTCGCTCAAATGTAACGTGGACATTGTGGATCATGACGGCAACAACGTGTTTCACTATGCGGCCGCCAGTAACAAGGATATTATTGCTGTGAGTCCAATACATCTTTAGTTCCTACGAAATGGGATTATTCTACTAATAGTACGAGATCCGACTGCGTGATTACTACGTTCATCTGTATCATCGCGTCGGTGGTTGAGTGGGTAAAACGTCGGCTCACAACTAAGAAGTCGCGGGTTCAATCCCCACATCCGACCATGTTCCAATGAGTTTTTTTATAATAAAAAATCTATGTATCATATCAATCATACAAAGAGGCTTTCCCGTCTACCTACATACCTCAACACTCTTTAGGTATAGCCTCAAAAAATCTTCGCCTAACTGAGGAAGATTTTGTCTTTCGCTGGGGCCGACAACGGTTCCCGGTAGCTGTAAGGCAACCCGTGAAGTTTTTTTATTAATTACTAGCATTTCGCCCCCGGCTTCGCCCGTGGATATTTACGAACAAAATAAAATATACCCTATACCTACCCCTAGTAGTTTTTGAGTTTATTCATTACAAACAAACATACACACACACAAAAATACAAATCTTTCCTCTTTATAATATTAGTATAGAAGTATAGATTGTTTTCGAATGATAGATATGGTCAGGAGCACGACATTAACTTTTTTTCCCATATTTTTTTTTCCTTTAATCATGTTCTTTATTTTATGCATAACCAATGTCTTTTTCCTATACAATTGTCAATATCTTCGTTTTCTCTGTTCAGCTGATTCTTTCCATTTATTACTGGAGTGGCTGCAGAACAGAACATATTATAAAACAGAGTCACTAATCAGTGTAGTATAGTAACATAGTAATTGCATAACACCTTATAGCAGAATTTATTTTGAAACTATTCTCACTAATATCTCATTTCTTTTGTAAGTCTAACCATATGTATGTACCTAGTTCTTGTAATGATTAGCTTATATGTATGACTCCGAATTGCAGACAGGCTTTTTGTCCTACTACAGGCACCAGCTCTCAACACCTAATAAGTGTCATTATATAAGTTTTAATTGATGTGAGAGAAATAAACTATATTTTATTATTTATTTTATTACAGTCCTTAGTAAGCAACGAAGCATCCGGACTGAATGTATATAATAAACAAGGGTACACTCCGCTACACATGGCGTGCTTGGCCGACGCTCAGGATTGTGTTAAGGCACTGTTGATAGCCGGCGCTGATGTCAACTTGAGCGCTTCTAAGGGGGTTCGGGCTGCCAATACTTTGCCTGGTAAGTTTTTTGAAGAGATTCTATTTCGTATTCACTTAATGTTGAGCAAATTTACACTTACCTGCAGTGATATATGTCCCATTTACACAAAAGTGGAACTACCGTAATGCCGCAGTTTCGAACAATATAAAAGAGTATCAGACGAACATTTTTTTTTAATCAAGAAGTTATTATTTTGGTACTGAATAAATATTACATTCCTTGCTAGAACCGTTATCACAGCCACGCTGTCACCGGAACAGATAAGTTTTTGGCACATTAATCTGAACGATGGCTGAACTAATTTTGATGAGGTTTTCATTAATGCTATAGCTAATATATGTTTCGTTTAAATCGGTTGACAAATATAAATATACGTCAATTTTATAATATTATATAGAATATTATACAACAAACTTCTGTCCGCGGTTTCACCCGCGTGGAAATAGATCCAAAAAGAAATAATCCTGTGGCTGTAATTTGCCCCTCCCCAGCCCGCTTTCGCGGTATATAAAGTAGTATAATAATATATATGTCATTCTCTAACCCCTAAACTACCACTATGCAAAAAACTAGACTATAATCTATCTCTGTGCCAAATTTCATCCAGTTCCGTTCAGCCGTTCTGGCGTGATTGAGTAACAAACATACATACATTCATACAAACTTTCGCGTTTACAATTAGTGGGACATGTTTTCTCGTATGAAATCGTGGGTATAATATTATTGTTGAATTTTTTTACTTTCTTACAAGTCTTGTCATTCAATGTGATAAATGTTTTGTGATGAGGCGATGGATTCCACATCCGGTCATGGCGCCGACCGCACGCGCATGGCGTGATGTGGAAACCGGTTTAATCCCGGCCGCGCTGTGACGGTTGTGATAAGTCAGTGATTAATAAGACATATCACAGTCGGCGGGATAATCTTAGCTACCGATTTATCGGCTTACTATTGCACAAGATTAAACATGGAGACTGGCAGAATTGCGACGAAAGTCAGTACTGTTGCCATATATCAAAAGAAGAAGAAGAAGAGGCGGTTGATATTTAGCCTATATTGACACATTATTTCAGGAATCGTCGCCGACCTGTTAAAAGACGCCGTGAACAAATTGTACACGCAGGACATGAAACACGGCGGCACACCGCTCCACTGGGCCATCTCGCGCGAAGTAATCAACACGCTCATAGACAAAAACTGCGATATTAACGCTTTAAACTTCGACGATCGCACCGCGTTACATATAATGGTATTGCGGGGTCGTTTAGAATGCGCCGTAGCGTTAGCCTCTAGAGGTGCTGAAGTGTCCATAGGGGATTCTGAAGGGAATACGCCCTTGCATTTGGCCGCAAAACAGTCGAATGTGGCCATGGTGCAAGCGCTGATCGTTTTCGGTGCGAATTTGGAAGCGAAAAATAAGATGGGATTCACGCCGCGACATACGGTGCCCGCGGAGATGTCTTCCAGCAACTATGACAAGATTCTGTATATACTGCACGCGGTTGGCGCTAAAAGGTAACAAAAACATACATGCACAAGTTCGCAGCAACATATACCTACTATTAATACATGTCCATCTAAACATCATCGTATCGCATATCATGAAACTAGAACGGAGTACGCGCTTGACCATAAAATAAACAATTTGAATTTTAGTTTCAGACAAAAAGACCTGAAGATCCGTTCTAGAAATAAATGTTTCCAAACAATCCCTCGTTAAATTATTTGCCAGAACATTAAAATCAGAGCAAACTACTTCCTTTCTGATTTCACTGGACCGATTTTTTTACTGTAGGTATAATATAGGTATATTATAAATGCGAAAGTGTTGTTTGTCTTAACATAGGCTACTTTTTATCCCGGAAATCTTTCGGGGTAATTTTTTGTCAAATTTAAAAAAATCGCATTGTGTGAGCGCAAGCATTTTTCAAATATATTATGGCCCAATTATTTGAAGCCACCTAAGATACTATATTTTTCCATGCACAACCATAGATGCCCGGCTGAGCAGTCCGGATGCGGTGCGGGATGTTCAGCGCGCGGCGACTACACGGGCGTCCCGCCGCCGGCCGTGGCCCGAGCGCCTACTCGTGATGTCATCAGTCAGATGCTGTCTGTTGCCGCTATGGAGAGGGCCTCGTGTATGGACGCCAAACAGAAGGAGGGCAGGTATGGTAATCACTAAATATTTGTTGCGTATATATATGCATCGTACATGGATAGCAGTATGTTGTTGTGTATGTATGTATCATCTATGCATCCTACGAATTTTCACTGGAAGTAGAACGCCTGAGAAAAAATTGCTAAGTTTGGATTGCAATATATGCGTGCGCGCTTTATACGTACATCCACGCAGTTTACTTATGGCTCCCGGAACCGTGTTATCGGTCCCAAGGTATCCAGCGAAAGACCGAGTCTTCCTCTTTTAGCCGATGGCAATACATGACACATGCAATAACTATTTTATCTAATGCGTCCTTTCTCATCTAAATTCCATTTATTAAACGTTTTCCAAAAAGGCGGTTTTCAGTTTGAACCGTATTTTTTGTTACAGGCCACGAAACTAAAACGGTCTCAGATATTTGGAAAGAATGTTATTTAGTCATAACAATAATATGAGATATGTCAAAATCAGCATTACTTTATTCTCCATTAAAAAAACCCTAAAAGATTAAGGCCTTTATTCATAAACGTTTATTAGCAACGTTTTTGTTAAAATGTGTTTTGTTTCTTTCTATTATTAGTAAAGACAGGTTTGTTAGAGAGTGACAAAACATATTTTAACAAAAACGTTGCTAATAAACGTTTATGAATAAAGGCCTAAAGCTTTACATTTAACATTGCAGATTGCTGTCCCTCGACGGCGGCGGTATCAGGGGATTGGTATTAGTGCAACTTCTAATAGCTTTAGAGGAGACTATAGGAAAACCTATTATACACTGTTTTGACTGGGTTGCCGGGACCAGTACTGGAGGTATTCTGGCTCTGGCCTTGGCCACTGGGAAGACGCTGCGAGAATGTCAAATGTTGTACTTTAGACTGAAGGAAATAGCCTTTGTTGGCATGAGGCCGTATGCGTCTGAACCGCTCGAGGGTATCTTGAAGGATTGTTTAGGTAAGAATCATTACATATTTTGCTAGCACGAATAGACTAAATTGTTTATCAAAGATTCCAATAACAATTTTACCAAAGGAATGCGATATTTGTTCTTGAAAAAAAAACACATGGCCCGTATATTGAGAACCCTCCTTCTTTCGTCGTTTAACAAAAGTAGCCCATGTCACCCTCTAACTAGCTCTGTGTAAAAATCATGATGACCAGTTGTTTCGTTTTTCCATGACAGAAGGACAAACAAAAGCACATTTATAATATTAGTTAGCAATGTTAGCTTTAGGGTCTGTATGATACAGTGAATTCTCTTTGTAAGGGACAGAGCCATTTCTTTTGATATGATTGAGTAATGGGACTAGAGATATTACTTCTTAAATAGAAGTAGTAGCTATTATTTCATAAGCAGGGCTTCCTTCTTTGTGTGCCCTCCGAAAGTTCGAAGCACAAGTAGTCGATCAAAGAAAGTGCAAGTTAGATTTTTAGCTCAGCGAGTAAAGATTGAAATCTCAGCGTCTCTATTTTTGTAAAGTTCTATAAAAATTCATTCTTTAATTATTTTTTTCAGGCACCGAAACTGTTATGACTGACATTAAAGATCCGAAGTTGCTGATTTTCGCGGTGGTGGCCGATAGGAAGCCGGTAGATTTGCATATATTTAGGAATTACAAGTCCCCGCAGGAATTATTGGACGAACATAATGGAATATGTAGTGAGTACCTAACCTGTGTATTAGAGAAACTTTCTTTACTGAGTTGCAAGTTCAAATCTATACAAACTCGGGAACTACAAGTCCGATTGAAAAAAAAATGCGTTAATTAGTCAGTTTATTGAGGCAGACTATATAATATCCAAAATTTATCATTTACCAATCAAAAATTTAATTCCCCGGAAAGCTAGTATATACAATAAAAACACATTCATGAAATACAAGCAACTTTGATTATTTTCAATTTTGTTCTTTCAATGATTTCTATTAAAATATCTGGCTTTAACACACACAGCATACATTTTATTTGTAAATAAATATAGGTGTATAATAATGTTTAATACTGTTTATGTGACTTCGTTGACTATGTGTACGCTGCTTAACCAATTGTTTTTCAGCCACAGAGCAACATTTTGGTTAAATGCGACCTTGCCACCGCCTGTTTATTAAGCGTAGGTGGTTAGTCCATGAATGCGCACGACTGTCAAAACATAATACAGTCCGCCAGTCGCGCCGATATAGAGATGCTGTTTCACGCTTCGCTTGAAGGTCCCCAGGTTGTAGGAAGCAGGAAAGACCGACGCCGGAAGTTCGTTCCACTTTTTGACAGTTCGACACAGGAACGAGTTACTGAACTTTTTCGTTCGTATGCAGAACGTGTATTTGGTTATGTCGGAATATACACTATGTTGCAAAAAAAACGAGCACTTAAGATATATTGTAGTATATATTTAAATAATTTATATATATGTATTCTATGTTCTGAATGTTGTTCCATGTTCAATTACGCGTGCTGGCCACTAATAATGAACATTCCAAATTTAAATTTCTACGTTTTATGACAAATATTCTCTAATTTTGTATTTAAAACGCCAACTAAACGCGGGATTTTTTCTCAATATTATCGTCAATTGTGTTATTATTAACAAAATATTCCTTAGTTTCACGACTTTATTGATGAATAGAAGTAGTGCACAAGTGCACTAGTTTCATTACGATATGGACAACACAATATTAGCCAGTAAAGTCGTCACTCTTCTCGATGAAGGTTTAGACTAATGTTATATGGCACGGCGGCTTGGAATTACACGTTCTAAAGTTTAATGGATTTGGAAGAGGCTCCAAGAGACTGATTCTCTCTGTAGAAGGCCTGGTTCTGGCAGAAAAAGATGTACGGAGCAGAGGGATGAACGATTCCTTGTCAGTCAAGCTCTTAGAAATCGACGAAAATCTTACAATTATCTAAAAACCACCTACAAGAAGTGAGATTGGTGAGAGTTAGTAAATGGACTGTACGGAGCACACTTATCGAAGCAGACATACATTCTCACACACCCGCTAGAGGACCAAAATTACTCCGTGGGCATCGCGTAGCATGACTAAGATTTGGGCAAAATTTGTTACTATGGACAATTGAGGATTGGGGTAGGGTTCTGTTTTCCGATGAGGCCCGTATATGTCTACATGGTGAAGACAGACGTCGGAGAGTACTGAGAAGACAAGGTGAACGTTATGCCGACGTGTGCTTTGAAGAGGTAACACCATACGGTGGGGGATCCTTAATGTTCTAGGCAGGAATAACTTCTGAAGCTCGTACGGAGTTAGTTTTTTGCCAAATGGGGCACTTAATGTACATCGCTATATCTCAGAAATTCTCGTTCCACATGTGCAACCTGCATTGGTTGTTATGGGAGACAGGTCCATTTTTATGGATGATAATGCTCGTCCTCATCGTGCCGTTGCAGTATCCGCATATATAGAGGAGGTTGGGATTCCTCGATTGGATTGGCCAGCGAGGAGTCCCGACCTCAACCTTATAGAGCATCTATGGGACGTACTAAAACGCCGGGTACGAGCTGTAACTCCAGCTCCACAAAACCTCACAGAGTTAAAAACTGTGATTCAGGCTGAATAGGAACTGATACCACAATAAACCATAAGAAACCTGATTGGGAGTATGAGAAAAAGAATGGCAGCTGTCATAACTGCGAGAGGTGGTCATACTCGATATTGATTTTTGTGTAGGTTCATTTAAAAAAGATTAATTAAAAAAATAATTTTAGTTTAATTTGTCACTTATGAAGTTATAATAATTACTTAATAAAATGGTTTTTCATTTTTTTTATTTAATTTACCTCAGATTTCTACTTGTGATGATTAAAAAATGTAGAAATTCGATTATAATATGTTGAAACATCATAAATAATAATTATTGAAACATTATTAACTTCAAAATATAATGATAACCAATTAAGTTTTAAGTGCTCGTTTTTTTTGCAACATAGTGTAGTTTATATCAGGCAAGGTTATGTAATCCTCGACTTTTGATGCTTATAAATGCAGGTCCCGGTGCCGAGGCCGGTGACAACGTGACTATGTGTGCACTGCCCCCGCCCCTTCCCCCGAGCGAGCAGTTAGTTTGGCAGGCGGCGCGGGCTACTGGTGCTGCACCATCATACTTCAGGGCTTCTGACAGGTACAGTGAAATATCTCTATAACGAAATCTAAAGAGACTGCGCCAGCTTTTTACTCGGCCTATATTTAGATCTCATTAAACACATTCACGGCCTTATTACCTTGCGGTGTGGCTAGAGATACTGGTAACCTTGTCCACTTCTTGCCAGTGGTCCATATTGAACAGTACATGTGGCAAGCCCGTTTGCTGCACTTAATGGACCTAGATGTGTTACTTTTAGAAGAAGTCCTTTACATCTCACTAAGGTACAGTGAAATCTCTCTATAACGAAATCTAAAGAGACTGCGCCAGCTTTTTACTTGGACTATATTATGATCTTATTAAACACATTATCGGCCTTATTACCTTGCGCTGTGGCCAGAGATACTGGTAACCTTGTCCACTTCTTTCACGGGAAGCCGAGGCGGAAGCTAGTAGTAATATATAAAGCTGAAGAGTTTGAATGTTTGAACGCGCTAATCTCAGGAACTACGTTACGTTACGTTTAAATTACGTTTGCGTTTTTATTAAGCCGGGACGGAAAGCTAGTGTATAAATATAAATACCCTTAATTATTTTTTTAGGTATTTAGATGGCGGTCTGATGGCGAACAACCCAACATTAGACGTACTCACGGAGCTTGAGGAGCTCAAACACGCCCTGAGAGCGACAGGACAGGAGGATGAGGCTCAAAAGACTAATTTAAAAATTGTCGTGTCTTGCGGCACAGGTGAGGCTTTACTAATATTAATAACTTTAAAATTAAGGACATGGAATTCAATTTAAATAATAATTATTGATTACAGGGCTAATTCCGGTGACAAGATTAAAAAATATTGACGTATTCAAACCGGGAAGTTTGCTCGAGACAGCAAAACTAGCTTGGGGGCTCAACTCTATAGGACGTCTTCTTGTCGATCAGGTACCATTTTAATTTCACTTTCCATACGCCTTTTATCCCATGAGGGATGACATTTGCTATGAGCCTCCGTCTGGAAAATTCCAGTGTATTTCCATTATTTTTTCACACTTGTTTGATAGATTATTTTTACGATATAATACGAATAATTACTATTGTATTACTTAATTACTTTATGACTAAACTAGCATTCCGCCCCCGGCTTCGCCCGTGGATATTTACGAACAAAAAAAAATACCCTATACCTACCCCTACCCCTACTTCTACTCCTACCCTCTACCACTACCTCTATATCATCAATAGTTTTCGCAGCGCACGCGATGTAATGAAAGGAGATCCCTACATTTGGGCCATTTTTTTTATCTTCGCGAACAGAACCGATAATACCCACAGTTGTTAGATATAAGATATAGAACAAAAAAATCGTGGTCCAGTATTTTTAGCTCTTGAATTAATAGTTTTCAGATTTTGATTTTGAACACCTATTTCAACATTATTTGTTGCTGGCAATAATTATTTAGCTGTCACTTTCAACTTGACTGACATTGTTTGACTGATTGTTTTGTTTACCTTTTTTAGTAGGTTGTTTTATTAATTATATTTTATCTATTTATATTGAATTACATAAGAAATAACGAGAGATATAACAAAAACCGACAAAAACAGAAGCTAGCTAGCGAACTGACAGCCTGACTGACTAACTGAACTGGCTGACGACGGCTGACTTAAGTAGATACGTTCTGAAGCGTAAACATTTTATATTAGTGTTACCAGTGTTTGAAACATTATAAGTAAAAATACGTGTGAAATACGGCCGCTAAAAATATAAGATTAAATTATTTTGGTTCGCCCATTTGTGACCTTTATTAATATATATATTTGATGTCGGCACTCGGTTGGTGCCAGACATTGCCCGACACTAGCCCAACTATGTATGGGAATATGTTGATCTCCTTTCTTAGGTAATTTTTTACAGCTTGGGTTACATTATTGGAGTTAGTAAGGATCCCTAATTTTTTGAAAATAGAATATAGCCTATGTCACTCAGGGTGAATGCAGCTTTCCAATGGTGAAAGAATTTTTGAAATCGGCACAGTAGTTTTTGAGTTTATTCATTACAAACATACACACACACACAAAAATACAAATCTTTCCTCTTTATAATATTAGTATAGAAGTACAGATGTACTTAGGAACCAATTTATTAACTAACATTACTTTTCTATATATTGTAGGCGACACAATCGGACGGCCGAGTGGTAGACAGAGCGCGCGCCTGGTGCAGCATGATGGGCGTGCCGTACTACCGCTTCTGTCCTCAAATGTCCAACGACATCGCAATGGACGAGTGCTCCGACGAGCTGCTGGTCAACATGCTGTGGGAGGCCGAGGCGCACATGTACGCGCACCGGGACCGCGTGCGGGACGTCGCTAACTTGCTGGGATAGGTGGCGTATCTATATATGGTAAGTGACTAGGAAACATTTTCAAATTTGTAATTTTATTAATAGTTACATAGAATAGGATTCTTTTGTGTACGTACCGTATCGAAACCGTTCCAATAATGTTTTACGAAAGAGACAATAAAAATCAATAAGCATGTAGACTCGGGCATGAACGTATACTATAACTCTAATTTAACTGCACGTCTTGTTGACCTGACATTATATATGACGTATGTTTCTATTCTATTCTTTTTTTTTCAAAATGGCTCCATCAGGGTTTTGATGATTCCGCCAATGTCAAGTATTATAGACGTCGCAGTAACAATAAGCCGATAATCGGTAGGTAGGATTCTCCCGCCGACCGTGATTATTCCTATTATCACAACTATCACAGCGCGGATGGGATGAAACTGGATTCCCCATCACGTCTCCGCGGGCGCGTGCACTATTGACCAAGGCGTGATGTGGAATCATGACGTATGTTATTAACTTTAAAAACATCATTTTTATTAGTGATCTACCGCCTATTGATTTGGCCGACTAATCGACCCAAAAATTACTCGGTCGATAGATCCCCTTAACAAATACTGATTAATTGACAATTTTAGATTGTTTAGACTGTTTGATTTGCTACTTATTAAAAAAGTAGAAAATATTTTAGTATCATTTATATCCCGTTTCTTGTACGCCTTTTTGCCGACTAGTCGGTAGATCCCTACTTGTAAATCAGCGTTTCTTTAATTTCTTAAATTTAAGTTATATCCAGTAAGCCGAGGCGAGCTAACCGTCACTTGACTGTATGATACACGTAATATCAAACGTTGAAAATCATTGAGTTATTAATTAACGTTGACATAATAGTTTTCTCTTTTATTTCAGGCTATCCAGTGAATGCAACTAAAAGTTAATCTAATGGGTAATAAATATTTATATAAATTACTAGGTTTGAGATCCGGTTCAAAACTCTACTATTATCCAATATTCAGTGTTGTTATAGTAATCACCAATCAACTGTGTGACGGTAGATGCCGTTGGACAAGAGCAAGAGTATAAGTTGAGCTTTTTGTACTGCACACTGAATGTCAAAAAGCTCAACTTATTTGGCGGTACCTAAACCTGAGACCTCTTCCTTTGACAAAGTACTCCGGCGGATTTGTATGGAGTAAGTGGTCATACCACATACTCCAACAAGTGCCACATTGAAAGTGACATAGCTCTGTGATTGTGCCCTTATACACATTTAATCAGGTCGTTAAGGTCAAAAATTCAGCCAATTAAACTGAAACCACTTACTCCATAGAAATCCACCGGGGTACTTTATGATCAGCGTGACAGAGTAGTTTGGCTATCAACGTCGAACAGATGGCGTTAGTATCGTATTTTTATGAATTTCATAATATTTATAAAACTTTCCAAGTATTGTTATAAATATTCTTATATTGTCTTCAGTGTTGTTGTTGTAATATACAGTGAAAACTCTGCAACGGGTTGTTGTAGTTGTTATTTTCTAACTTGAACTAAATATGTTAATTAGTCTCCGTGTATCGTTATAGAGAGGTTTTACTGTAAAGAAACTTCCAAAAAAAATTATAAAAAAATATGTGGTAAGTAATATAATTTATATAATACAACATTTATAGTATGTGCCATATTTACAAAATCGTATTTGTAATTATTTGTTTTTTTTTCTTTGATAAATTAAACTAAACAAAAATCAATTTGAAAACGAAAACGGTTTCTAACTGTCAAAGTTGCAATAATCGATTCGATCTATCATTATGTTTTAACCTGATTTTAGTATAAATACGGACTGGACCACATTTTTTTTAAACCTGAACTAATCTAATAGATTAGCAATAGTAATTTTCGTTATCACGTGTCATGTAGATTTTATATTTTTAATTATTCAAAATTGATGAGATACATGGGTCTAAAAAAAGAGATTATTAACTCATAAACATAGTTGAACAAATATAATAATAATCTAGTTCAACGTTTGTTAGTAAGGCTGTATGGATACAAAGATTTAAAAAAAATATTTATGGTATTAGGTATCTGTTCCTTTCTTAGCTTCACAAGATACTATGGCTGTATTAATATTACGGGATATTGTTGTTATTAGGCAAATTTTTTTGGTGATTTTAGCAGTTATTAATATGTAATTTTCGAAGATTATGGTCTAGAGATTTTAATTTAAGTGCTATTAGATTTTACTTATGTTAAGAAACTGAGGCATAATAGTAACCAAAAAGAAATTTACCACGACCACCAGTAAAACTTTGTAAACTACAGCAATATTTTTTTAAAGAAATCGCAGTAGTCTTACAGTACAGGCAGAATGAATATTTATGAATCTGCTATAAAACCAGTGTATGCTAAATTTGTTATTAAAAAAGAGTAGGTATATCAAATTATATTAATAAATTAGTGTGGTTTTACATATTATAATTTAAAATTAAATTGTTTTTATATAGAGTTTTGAGTAGATTTGAAATTAATTTTCAAGCATTTGTATTTATTTAGCTAACATTAAATACATATAAATTTTGTTCAGGGACCAAGGAAAGTTATAATAAAAAATCTGCGAAATTAGTAACTATTAGTTACTTTTGTATAAAACTCATTACTAAATAATTAATATTTACAGTATTTTACTTCCTTTAGTTTCACTATATAGAGCTTTAACTGTAGTTATTGCATATGCTGTGCAATGTACAAAATATGTGTAATAACTTCTTTGCAATAGATCAATATGTTTAAAATTGTCTTGTGATATTTGAAGATTTTATTTTTGTTTTGTATTCAGCAGTGAATATATCCTACTTATTTTTCTATAGAATACATTAATTTAAGTTAAAGTTGATTATATTTTCTGGATTGTCTCCGTTCTACATTGATTGACAGCAATCGGTATTTATTTTATTAATGATGGTCATAGTCTTCATTGTTTTTATTAATTAAATGGCATTCCTACCAATTCTTTTTTATTGTCATAAGTTTGAAGTTCCTCTAAATTGTGATGCTTGGCTGTATTTTTTCACGTCTTTCAGGGGAATGTTGAAATTTGGATAGAATATTGAAAAGAGCCAATCCAAATCGGTATTCAAATGTTCAATTTTTTTTAAAGTGACTGGTATTTTTTTGTGCTAGCTATTGTGAAATGAGGTACGCAAAGTTGAGGGGAGTACAAGAAAAACATAAGATAATTTGCCAAAGCGCTGTATTTTCTGTATTAAAAATTATAACTAACAGAGGCTTATATAAAAGACTCAATAATATCACATTTCTCATGTGGATATTATTAATCCACGATAAAACTAACTATGCACTAATAAATATATCTAAATTTTTTTTCTAACTACACAACTAAGTACCTTCAAATACAAAGATTTTAAATTTAGACAAAAAGAACAAGCACAAATTTTATTTGCACCATATTGCCATCGAACTGTAAATTACTGCACTTTATATAATGAAAACCAGTAGTTGAAAATGTCTTAATATTTTATAGAATATGCATGCAACAATTAATGAATTAAATCATCAAAATTATTAGTGATCACTCCTAATACAAACTGAAATTTTGATATAGTTTTTGAAAATGAATGAGATTCTATAAAGGTAAACTAACTTGTTCATAATCATTATATGTAGGTACACATCTTTGGAAGTTGAGGTACAAATAAAGTTGTTAATAAGTTACAAAATTATAATAGGAACTATATGGTATTTACTTAAGTAATTTTTCAAGTTAAACAGTTTGATAATCTATAATGGTTAAGTTCAATTGAATTGAACTAAAAAAATTAAGCATATAAATTTAAATTAGCCAAAAGATGTAATTTTTAAAGATACATATGGATTTTAAACTACAGAACAGATATACTACAATCACAACTACGATTTACACTCTCACTCATTGTTTAATATTAATTTACAAATAGTCAACAAGTCTTCGTTTTAAACATCTACTGAAAAACATGGAAGAGCTTTGATGAAAACATAATTGGTATGAACATACTGAACACAAAAAAGGTGTAGGTAGTTATTATCAATTAAGGCAATACTTTTGAACCTTCACCACTTTAAGCATTATCTAATTATTTACTTGTCACATAGAAACAACCAAAGTAGGTTTTTATATTAAAAAAACGAACATAAAATAATAATCATAAATATAACAAAAAAAAAATGTCCAAGTTAATATTTTAACTTTAGGTAAAATTAAGTATCGGTAACTTTTTGCTACAAAATAGGAATTTAAGTAAGTACTTGTACATTAGCAGAGTAGCTCGGTGCTGACCGTCCTTAGAAATCTGTAAATGCCTTTCAACTGAACACAATATTTATATTCTTCCTTGTAAAATTTTTTAAACTTCTTAAATGGTAGATAGAATAGAATGTAGAATAAAATAGTATAGAACTTGTTGTAAGCTATATATAGATATATATAGGATATTATGTATTTGTAATATTTCCAAAGAATTTAAGTAGAAGAATATTAATATTGTCTTCACTTTTCATTATATCGATCTAAAACACAGCCCAGCGACATTATTTTAATTTGGCTTTAATTCAGTCAAGCCAGGGACGATTTACGCAAATTTAAGAATTTTTTTAACATTAAAATAATATGTTGAAAAGGGAATTGTTATAACGCGCGTAAACGTAACGGGCGGTTACTGAATATATAATCCAGGCAAACCTCAGCTTCAAATAATAGTCGCATCCTATATCGAATATCACATAGACATTTGGACTTCCGCCAAAAAGATATTGTACAAAATTTTCAAAATATTTAAAAGTACTGATCAGTAAAGGTCGTCCTGGTGTTCCATGTTGGCAATAAGGTTCTTTTTCTCTTCTTTTCCAGGTTTAATGTCGCATAAGTTTGGTCTTATATTCCGGGGTTCGAAACAAGGCTGTAACAAAAATTAAAAATAAATTAATATAATAACACAACATTTTAAAATTAAAAATTTAACTATAGCTAAGGGATAATCCAATCCATGCACGACTAATGAACAAGCTACATGCTTTAATTTAAAGTAAAGAAACGCACCTAAAATAAGGAGAAATTCTGTTAGTGTGAACGCTTACAGTAATGTTAAATATAAAAAAAAATATGGGACAACCTCAAACAAGTTTCAAGCGGTGATGACTCTATTTACCTATGGACAATGAACAAAGAAGACAAAAATGAAAAATGTACAACAAAACCCTTATAATAGAGTAGGTATGGACTATGGAGTAGGTAGATTCTCGAGCATGTTGCTTTGTATTGAATATCTAAGTAGATAAATACTGAATTTGTCAGTCAAAATAGGTTCAGTAAGTTCCTAATTCCATAATATGATATGACATGCAAATGCAAGTAGTCAAATGCATTTTCATGCAACAAAACCGCAACGTCTGTTATACAATGTAATACGCCCAAGCATAAAAAACTGTCATTCAAAAAATGTGAGACTTCTTTTTATAGGAAGTTAAATTAGCAATTAAGTAAAGATAACGTTTTTAGTAAAAGACCAAAGATAATTAATCCATAACTAAAACTTTGTCTTGTTCCGTTAAGTCCTACTAATAGAACTAAATGGAAAAAAAAGTTCTATCAATAGAACTGTTTTTTTATAAATGCTCGCGCCTGTCATCAATACTTTCAGAAACTGAAAAATAGCAGAGCTTAAACAGGATAACTTATTTTAGATACCATAACAACACGGGCAGAGTCACGAGCAATGCCTATGTATTTTAAAGTAAAACAGTATAACAAGACAAGCCGTGAAATTAACTAATTCTAATCAATTTAAAATATTTACCGTTTCACAAATGTTCATATTACAGCAATTTTCAATGGTTATTTCACATTGGTCAGGGCGCGCCGTTAATGGTGTTACGTTCTTGTTAACTATTATACGCTTCCTTATCCTGTAACAATTAAATACATTATTAAAATTAAAACTATGTTTTATGAAACTGATCTTGAGACTGACCTCCATAAATGATCCTGACATTTATGTCAGATGTTTCCATACATACTTAGGTATAGGCAGAACTCACTGGGTATAGGTATTAAGGACCATTGCTCTCAGTCTCAGTCATCTTGTATCTGTCAAAAATATGACTAATCTCAGTTAATCCTGGAAAGTTGAGTTTATTTATAATTTGTATTTAATAAACTCAACTTTCCAGGATTAACTGAGATTTGCCATATTTTTGACCGTTATAAGATGACCTTGATAATGTCATCGGGGGCTACGGTTGACTTGATTGAAATCTATCATAAATTATATATCCGCAAACTTTGTAATTTAGCCGATGGTATTTGTGAAGCTATTTAAAATAGAGGCCCAACGCTGTTGAAATAAAGCCTCATAGTATAGTTTGTCGGATCGGAATATGTAGGTACATAACTTTTTAATTAAATAAAAATCAATAAAAGTTAATATAGGTAAGCATTAAATTGAAAATATGTAAAAATGTCAACTGCTTATCGGTAGTACCACGATTATAGCCGTGTCGTGTAATCAGGCGTATAATGCACCTACTTCATTAGCGTTTATAATATAGTTGGACGGACAATTTTAGTGTAGAGATAATCTATCTTCGTATACTTACCAAATCTCAGTTAGAAAAGAGAAAAATATAAAGCAACACAAAAGGACCTTTTTGTCCTGCTCTGTCTCTACGGAAAATTATATCTTTCTCTTTCTAACTAAGATTTTGTCTAAAGTGTATTCCAGGAGGCAAGATAGTTTTCTACAAAATTAACAAATTATAGCCAAGTTGTCGCGCGGCAATACTAATTGTGTGTAATTTTGTGTCGTTATGAGTTTCGTGGTAAGAGGCCCGCATTTACAACCATAGAGCGTCATTCCGTTCTAACTATGACGTCAATATCTTGGCTCCTGGAAACCACTACGTGCAGAGATTATGTCTACACAACAAGGCTTATTTCTCGATACTACACATACCTTGGCCTCTTTTTCAGCTGCATAATTTTGAATACTAAGACGGCACACACGACGCTCAATATTCCGGTCATAGTAGCTAGCACCATTATTAAGGGGTCTCTCAGCGGGTCCCAATCGGAACAACTATCAGTGTCTACAAATACTCCGCTATTGCTCTCTAATGTACCTCTATTCAACGTGTTATCTGTGCTTGTAGTACAACTGAAAAAAAAACAATAATATTGATTTTGATTGAATTTTGTCTTATAATTTTGAAACAATCACTTATATATTTCTGAACATAAATAACTAGCTTTCTGTCCCCGGCTTCACCCGTGGATTTTTTCGAACAAAATAAAATATAGCCTATGCTACTCAGGGATATCGTAGCGTTCTATTAGTGAAATAATTTTTAGAATCGGTTCTGCAGTTTGAGAGATTACCCTACATCCAAACTAACAAATTTTACCTCTTTAAAATATTAATAGACTGTACAGATTCCTCGTGGTCCTACCAGTAGGAGCTAGAGGAAAAACAAATATCTAAGTAATGGACGAAAAAAAAATCCATTTTTTGCCTTTACAATTTTGATTCAATGATTTTTTTAATTAAGTGATTTAAATGACTCAACTCTGCTAGTAGGTATCTGAAAAGGGGCATTTTAGTTTCATGTGATATATTTAATAAACTCAACTTTCCAGGATTAACTGAGATTTGCCATATTTTTGACAGTTACAAGATGACCTTCCTGGTCCTTAATAATGTCATCGGGGGCTACGGCTGACTTGATTGAAATCTATCATAAATTATATATCCGCAAACTATAAAACGAGAGGCCCAACTGTTGAAATAAAGCCTCTTAGTATAGTTTGTCGGATCGGAATATGTCTTTTTGGAAACTTTTTATCGGAATAAGTATCTGAAAAGGGGCATTTTAGTTTAATATATGTATCACAATACTTACTTGCAAGAATCACTAGACGTTGTATGAACCTCAAAACTTTTTAATGTTTCACAGCGATTTCCGTCATAATCGCTAGTACATTTGCATGCAGGCTTTCCATCAATGGAAACACTGCATTTACCGTTTAAACAGAAATTTTGACATACAGAGATCTCACATCGTTCCCCCGCATACCCGGGAAGACATTCACAAATCAATTTGTCTTCAACTTTATGCCCATGCAAACAAAACAAGCCCTCGTTACTTGTGACTTCTTTAAAATAATCATTTATAGCAGATTCATTACGTGACAATCTCTCTAAGTTTTCACATTCTGGTATACCGTGTATTTGATCTTCGATGTTATAGTTAGCAACAATGCCGTGCGGGTTTATATCGTCGTATTTAGTTACGTTTATAGGTTCTAGGTCTGGGTTTGCATGTTTTGGATATTTCCAAACGGTGTGGAAACCCCAATCAGTCCAGTATATAAAGTCTTTGGACACAGTCAAGGCGTTAGGACGATGGTCTCTTGATTGGAGAACAGTTTTCCTATTTTTCCCATCGAAGTCTGTACTTTCTATGGAGTAATGGATGCCCTGAAGGTCTGACCAGTAAATTCTTTTTTCACGCTGATCGATGGCAATGCCGGTCGGCATGAAGAGGTTTCCATGCACGATGACTTTTCTCTCTGTACCATCAAAACGCATTCTTTCTATTGTGGCGTTTGGTGTGTAAGTGTTGGTCCAATAAATATACCTGCAACGAAATTTTATTTTGGATTAAGTAGAAATTGAATAAATTCACAATAGAATTATTTTTACAATTTTGTACAATATTTCACAACATGTTGCTGAGTTTGGCAGTTGTCTACAAGACGGAACTTAACGATTTCCATTATCATATCAAAAATCACAATAGAAACTTTGATTGCTAGCACATTCTATGTCCACACTGTTTATATTAACGAACAAACATTAGTATCTGTTCTGCAAACACCGTAAATTATAAATTTAATTGTACAATTATTTGCTTAAGAGTTGCTTGTTGACTTTCCTTATTGAGTTTTTCTTTCATTGTACATGTTTGTGAAAAGTAGTAAAAAATAATAAGTTGTCCTTACCCTCTACAACTATCCACAGCAACAGCGCTGGGTATTTCCTTATCAGTCTTTAGCAACAAGTTTCCATAAGCGCTACTGTTCGTAGAGTTAGAAAATAGAGAAGTCCACATGATGCTTTTATCAGCACCGTCGGTCCAGAATAGGAAACCACTCAAAGGATCGAAAGCCAAGCCCCGGATATCGTCTGAAACTTTCCTTCTGACCAAAGGTTTGAATTTCTTTTCACCTAAATGGTAACTGAATATAGAGGCATTATCGCTGCGTTTGTCAGCGAATAGAAGTATGTTGTGGACAGCGTCGTAGGCCAGTGCTGTGAGTTCGGTCAGTCGAATGTCCTTTTGATATGTTGTAGTACCGTTTGAAAAAAACTCTAATTGGTCTCCGGCGGTGATTGCGATATCTGAAAATAGATAAATAATTATTAAACGAGAATAGTTGTACCTACTACAAATCTTACAAAGAAATCTTGCTTTGCATATTGTCAAGCGGTAATTTATTAACACAGACAGTAAAATAACCAGTCTATTTTCTTTTTGTATGTTCACAAATTATCTATATCTCCGTGTAACTCAGCCGAAGAAAATACTTTATTTAGCCGATATGTTAGCGTAGAACCTAGTAGTTCTCTGGTATTTTTCCGTATATTTATATTCGTAGGTATAAACAGGCCTGCATTTACAGTAGGGGCCACAGGGGCGGCAAAATTCGGAGAGAAAAAACAATTTTTTTTCGCGTTATCGAAAATACTTTATAAAGTGTGATTTTGTATTTGCAAATTTAACGCTTATTAATCCCATTTATAATAAAAGGAATATGATTCATTTTATTTATTTAAAAAAATATGTAGGATTTAGCAATTTTTCACGGTGCGCCAGGGCGGCACTAAGGGTAAATCCGGCCCTGGGTATAAACATAGTAGAACTTAACGTAATAGCTTAGCTTACACAGCTTTAGACCATGACTCCGTCCTTGTTAATTTAAAAATGCCAATTTTCACGATAAATTTGCACAATCTTTCAATTAGTTATAAACATATACATTTATATAATATTTGGGGAATTACCAACATAAATAATGATTTGTTTTATTGATAAGATAAAAAATTGCGTTGTAATTATTATTTATGTTCTTATAATGGACTTGCATAATTTAATTATCATCGTCACATATCATTAATTATTGACTTAATTATGATTATAAGACCCATTGAATGTGACCTCTGCCATCTGTAGGTATTTTAATAAGCAATAAATTATTCCGTCCATGTTAGGTAAAGTCATAAAAGACATACAATACTCATTCTATTATCAAGCAAGAATTCGGTATATCTACCTACCTAAAGTAAAAACTAAGGTATGTTTTTTATATTTTTATTTGAAAGATAAAGCTATTACCAATAGGGGCCGGCAACGGTTCCCGGGAGCTGTAAGGCAAGTCAACCCGTAATTTCTTTTTTTTAAACAAATCAAATTGATTCACGGAAAAAATGTTTACTCAGCTTTGGCTATGATATGCTTTTGTTATGTAACTTTTTGCCAATTGTATAATTATGAATTAGTTTCGCACGGGTAGAAGAGGTGTTTTTCAAAAATTAATTTTCCCAGGAAATGAATCGACATTCTTTGAGAGGGTCGAAGAGTGAGAGTTATCCCGGGAAAATTTTATTATAAATAATCTTTGAAACAATATTTTATATAAATAGTAATTACTAATTAAATATGTCGTCAGAGCAGTT
Organism: Nemapogon koenigi; assembly: GCA_963924495.1. Lineage (NCBI taxonomy): Eukaryota > Metazoa > Arthropoda > Insecta > Lepidoptera > Tineidae > Nemapogon > Nemapogon koenigi. Next base: position 10,049,053 of record OZ004640.1, on the reverse strand, counting down.
TTAAACAATGTGCTTCTGTCTACGAACTTTATTTGAACTATAAAGTAATTTGACCCAGCCATGACCGAACCGATTCAACTCAAATGAACCACATTGTTCTTATTGCGTGTAATGTTTTAGGATTCCGTACTTGAAAAATTAAAACTAAATACAATGCCTTCAATAAGTTAAATGTTTATCTAAATTCCAATATCTTTTATAACTTTTTCATTCAATATGATAAAGAAAGAAAAAACATATTCGATAATTTAACCTGCAATTTCATTAATATTAATTCAGACAGACACATTTTTTAATACATACTTAACTTAATGCTTATTAGCATATCCACAGAAAAAACAATTTAATTTGTAGGACATTCTAAAAATACGTAATTTACGTTGGGAAACGCTTAGTTTCTGTGTGTAGGCGAATATACGACAGCTGATAACTATGTAAGACAATAATATACAGAATAACCTTGTAAGATACTGTGAGAAATAAATATGTACTGATAAGGGATTACAGATTTAAACATTAAATAAATGGAAATATACGAAGGTTTTACTAAATATTTAAAGAGCAAATGTAAATGGAAGAGTATTAAAATTTACGATTGATTGAAGAATGAACTACTAGGTGTTTTTGTGAAAAAAAATCACGTCGATCCGTTGCTCTATTCTGACATGAAATAAGGACAAACAAGGAGGGATATACCTAATAATTTAGTCAGGTACAACTTGTCAGAGTCAATAGTCCATCATATTCATCACCTGAAAACCCAGAATCCTCATAAATTCTTTAAACTGAGGCTAAAAATAGTAGAGCACCCGGTTCTTATAAGTCTTGATGTAAAGACAATAATATAAGAAAAATTAATAAGAATTGGTATTATTTTTATTAATATTATCCTATCTCTTCATAATCAGAAATTATCCCAAAATTGGTAAATCATGACGAATGCGGAAAATCCCTTATATATAAAAAAATCTATCTATGTACATTATTCGACAAACCGTACAAAGAGGCTTTTCCATCTACATGCCTCATCAACAGAGCTCACCCACTTAGGTTAGGTATAGCCTCAAAAATCTTCGGCTAAGTGAGGAAGACTTTGTCTTCAGCTGGATACCCTGGGGCCGGCAACGGTTCCCGGGAGCTGTGAAGATTTTTTTTTGTTCGCATGCGTATGTTTATTTTGTATTAACTTTAACCAATAAATGTATATAGGTATATTATTATAATAATCGGAAGCCACAATAATTTTTCTTCTAAATATTTTGGCTTAACGCAGAGTTCTGGCGTCACCAATAGCACAGAGGTGACTTTATCTACTTACATAATAAATATCTGAGACAACTGACAACGTTCAATGACGTAGTGTACAAACAACGTGAATATAGTAGAGTGTCAGAAAAATATACTAATTTTAACTCTATTATCTACGGAGTAAAATCTATTTTAGTTCAGCAAGTGAGTTTAGAAAAATCAGGTTAAAAATAGATTACCTAGATATAATTTGTGTTGCCTAGTGTCGTTTATAAATAAGTTGTAGTAGAAGTTTGATTACTACTTTTTATTAAAATATATGTGACAATGATACAAAAGTCAAATCAAGTGATTCAAAATGTCCTCCTATGAAAGTTTTCTTGTTGACATATTAAATTATTAAATCAGCTAAAAGCGAAATTAATTAATTTTGATTTCATTATATCAGACTAAAAATCATTCCTAGCTTGACGAAAGATTTTTTTAATAACTGAGATCACTTCAATTCGAGTGTACTGTACTAAGTATTTTAATTTGTGTTGGTTGTTTATTTAGTGAATGTTTATCTTTTAATTTTAAATAAACAATAACTTATACACAATAAGTCAGTTTAGATTGCAAAGAAGAAAACAAATTATAACATTGTATACACAATGATGTAAGTATGTAATTAATATTTTATTTTATGTAATTTTATCTCAATCTATTCTAAAGTTTTTCTAAACTTTTAACAAGTACCTTTTATAAACGTTTACTTAATCCCACGTGATCAGGTGTAATGTGTAAAAATATTAAAAATGACAATAAAAAGTAAGCACCTAAAACTAACGCGGTCTCCTGCAGAAGGTATGCTCTACACATCCTCTACAGTCTACACAAACCGATTTCGGCCATGTTTTTCAAATGTTTCTGTACACACACAATCCATAGACAATACCTCAGATAATTTGTTTTTATGATCTGAGGACAATCCACAAAGAGTTTGATTTCTGTGAAAGACGGAAAACACTTTCACAACAACTACACGTCATGTAATATCCCAACGCGCTGGTGAAGAGGGGCAGGTACACACATTTTTGGCACAGATTATGTTATGGTTTAAATGGAGTGGACATCTTATGTTATATAAACTTTATAATGAAAACAATCTTTATCATGCGAATAAATAAAAAACCTTCCAAGTGCGAGTCGGAATCGCGCATGAAGGGAAATTAAGTTGTATGGGAGCCCCCCTTAAATATTAATTTATTTTAATTTCATTAATTATTTTTAAAGTGAATATATAACTAAATATTCTGTGAATATTTCAAGCGTCTACCTGTTGCCGGCAAAAACGAGCAAAAAAATCACGTTTGTTGTATGGGAGCCCCCTTAAATATTTATTTTATTCTGTTTTTTAGTATTTGTTGTTATAGCGGCAACAGAAATACATCATCTGTGAAAATTTCAACTGTCTAACTATCACGGTTCATGAGTTACAGCCTGGTGACAGACAGACGGACGGACAGCGGAGCCTTAGTAATAGGGTTTCCGTTTTTACCCTTTGGGTACGGAACCCTAAAAAGAAGCAATGATATCAAAATGGTCTTCTAACCTTTATTCTGAGGTACAGATACAATCTTGTGTAAATGTTTTCTGTATAGGCACGTTTACGTACTGAAAAACTTTTGCAGACTAACAGACAACGCACAACCCAAACCGGTGGACCCTAGAGATTTAGGAGGATATTTTTTTGAAATTGCATCCCTAAAGGTTTGAAAAAGGGTGGTAAAATTTCTATGGAGAATATTGGAGAAACGTATTCCATGAAAAATACCATCGGGCACGCGGCTAGGTAAGTACCTAACCTATCTATAATAATTTTGACCAACAAGGAAAAATTTGCTTATTTGTTGTAATTCAATATATTAACTGTTTTACCTCTTTTTTCTGCAAGTTTGGTAAAAAAATATTTCTGTAAGCATTTTGTAAATAATTTTATTTATTACAATAATTTAAAGAATGATGATGCGGTGCGATGCGAGTACATAAGTTAGTAGTTACCTACTTATTTAATATTTTCAAAATAATTATTGTCAACGTTTTTACCGGCCCCCCCAGGGTACCCAGCGGAAGACAAAGTCTTCCTCATTTAGCCGAAGATTTTTGAGGCTATACGAGTGGCCAGCTGGATGGATAAGCCTCTTTGTACAGTTTGTCGGATAATGTAGTACATAGATTTTTTATTATAAAAACCCATTGGTACACGCAAAATAAGAGGTAATTGCATAATAAACCGACCATTTAAGTGTTTTACAATAGATTGTTATGCACGACTTGTATATCAATCATGTAAATTCAGGGACAATTCTAAAATCCCTTTCGAAGTTTCAAAATATTAAAATATTAGATGAAGCAATGTTTTATACAGGTTTAGCATCGAGAACAGTCAGTATGGGGAACCCGTAGTTACATAGTTGTCATAAAAAAAATAGTTTTTGAAACTGCTCAACCGATTGATAAATTATTTCGAATGACACCCTTTTTTGAAAATCATAAATTTTCATAGCGGGAAGTTAAAAAACGAATGATGCATTACTAAATGATTTATAATCTGTTTATTACATCAAAACGCCGCTTGAATTTGAATAATTGAATAAAATAAAATAATAAAATAATTAATGTTATAATCTTCGACGTAACTGGTAGGCAATAAAAATAATTAAGTAATGGAATCAAGAATGTCAGCAATAACAGAAGGAAATACCTACCTTGTGGTTTACCCATAAACATGGTTTATCCAACATTTTTCCTACTTATTTTGATTTATTTCTTTATTTTTCGTCATTAGAGGGAAAATAATCTTCAAAATGGCGTACAAAACATTAACTTTGATACCGACATTTGAGAAATAATATATACTTGAGTGTGAGTATGTTTGTAAGGAGGCTTTTCCATCTAAATATACCTCAACAGAACTGGCCACTCGTTAGGTATAGCCTCACAAATACCATCGGCTAAACGAGGGAGACTTGGTATTCTGCTGGGTACCCTGGAACCGATAAAAAAAGTACGAATAATATTAAGTATTCAAATTACAACGATGTACTTATAATACGTATTTTCCCCTCTATTGTAACTATTGTACAAATGACCCTACTAGGAAGGAACCAGTATTATGGTTGTGTTCAACAAACATCTGTCTGCCACGTCATTTTCGTACTATTATATACTAGTAACTGTAAATAAATAAAATGTTTATAAGAGAGATTTAATCCTGAACATTGATCCTATCGATTAATAGAATAAAATAGGGAGGTTTACTTTTTAATTTTTAGCTGATTCGATTTTTTTTGTAGTATTCTTTCCGAGGAAAAGGCAAAGGTCTATGTAACCATACAGCCATGTCTTCATTATTTGAGGCCAATAGAGGCCATGTCTTGAATGAATTGCATAATATAGGCTGTTTTTTATACTAAAGGCCAAAGCCAAGTCTTTAATTGTTTCGATTCCCGGGTGAGGCAAGCGAATTTAAGAAAATCTTTGAATGCAGTTTTGTTTCTTTTTAAAAATAATATAAAATAACTAGCGGACCCGGCAGACGTTGTCCTGCCCAAACGTTGACTTGCCCGTACTACCCCTACATCTACCTCTACCCCTACCCCTACCACTACCCCTACCCCTACTCCTACCCCTACCCCTAACCCTATAAAAAATATAAAAAAAAATTTAGGGGTGGACCACCCTTAACATTTAGGGGGATGAAAAATAGATGTTGTCCGATTCTCAACCCTAGGGGATATGCACACTAAAATTCACGAAAAGCGGTCGAGCCGTTTCAGAGGAGTTCAATAACGTACACCGTGACACGAGAATTTTATATATAAGATATATATCTTAAGGTTTTAAAATGGTTTCCCCTCAGGGCCCATTGATGTAAAATCGATATGGGTCAGTATGGGGACCTCCAAAACAAAAAAGATAGCAAAATGTGTTCTAAGGAATCATGTCGTCGATTTTAGAGATAAGAAAAATTGCATTCATAGATTTAAAAAAACTCATACACTAATACGCTAATAGAATAGCACCGACCGGCTAAAAGAAATCTTCCGCTGAGTGGGTTGGGTAAATGGGTACCCACTCTGGGACCGATAACTCGGTTTTGGGAGCTGTGAAGACAAGAAAAGGATTAGGGACAACTATGCAAGTTTTTTTGATTTCTTATATGTATTTAGGAACCAAATAAATACATGAACATTAAAACGTCAAGTGAATCCAATTTAGTACCTACTTGGCTCAAAAAAAAAGTAAAAAAAATTATGATGATTTTTTTTAAGTTGCGTGTTTTCGTATTTGGTGGACTAAACAATGTATGCAGAAATACACAACTTACAACTAAAAGTAAAATTTATATACCTACATAATGCTGTTTTAGTTCCAAAGCGAGACTTGTGTATGGAATAAGAAGCATGAAAGTAAGATAAATGCAGTGGAAATGCGGTCTTTACGTAGAATGTGTGATATAAAACGTATTCACCGCATGTCATTAGAGAAAAATGCGGAGTAAAAGATGATGTTGTGACTAAAATGAAGAAAAGTAGTTTACGCTGGTTTGGACACGTTGAAAAAATGAAGGATGAAAGATTGACTAAAAAGGTTTATATAGCTGAAGTGAAAAGAAATGCTGGCTGAGGACGACCTAGGTGTACTTTTATTGAACATATAAAAAAATTATTGATCGAAGGCAATATTAAAAGTACATACAATCGCCGAGCATGTATGAAAGGTATGATGTATATAAAAGAAGCGAAAGAGGTATGTCAGGATCGTAGCAAATGGCATTCGATTGTCTCTGCTTACCCCTCTTGGGATAAAAGGCGTGATGATAGATAGATAGATGTTTTCGTATTCCAAATGACTGTCAGTCGGTTTATTTTTGTTATATCATATCACTGTCTATTATAGTAGTATATAATGATATTATGATAATGCAATTATCAATAGATAAAAGATTGACACGTTTAAAATCGATAAATGGATTATGTCGCGACAAAACCTGTTATTTGGAATTTGAAAACCCGGAAATATTCCTACGACTAATTGGTTTTCCTCTTAGCGCCTCTAATTTGTAAATAGAGAAAACTACGTTGTTTATAGCAGATAACTTTTAAATAGCAAGTTCATATTTTTCATACTTACTCATATAAGTTTTTTAAACGACTTCAAAAAAAAGGAGGAGGTATTAGACTGTATTTTCGACTGAGTAAACCGATTTTTTAGATTCCTTTTTTATTTGAAAGCTGGGGGCTTCCTGTGTGGTCCCATTTTAGTGAAAATTGGTTCAGTAGTTTTGAATGAAATTTTTGTCATAACTCGATGAAAGCCAAGCCGATTTCGATTATTATTTATATGTATTTGTATTGATACTTGTAATCACTTAAAAGGGAAAAATAAATTAACTTTAAAAAAAATTTAGGGGTGGACCACCCTTAACATTTAGGGGGATGAAAAATAGATGTTGTCCGATTCTCAACCCTAGGGGATATGCACACTAAAATTCACGAAAAGCGGTCGAGCCGTTTCAGAGGAGTTCAATAACGTACACCGTGACACGAGAATTTTATATATAAGATATATATCTTAAGGTTTTAAAATGGTTTCCCCTCAGGGCCCATTGATGTAAAATCGATATGGGTCAGTATGGGGACCTCCAAAACAAAAAAGATAGCAAAATGTGTTCTAAGGAATCATGTCGTCGATTTTAGAGATAAGAAAAATTGCATTCATAGATTTAAAAAAACTCATACACTAATACGCTAATAGAATAGCACCGACCGGCTAAAAGAAATCTTCCGCTGAGTGGGTTGGGTAAATGGGTACCCACTCTGGGACCGATAACTCGGTTTTGGGAGCTGTGAAGACAAGAAAAGGATTAGGGACAACTATGCAAGTTTTTTTGATTTCTTATATGTATTTAGGAACCAAATAAATACATGAACATTAAAACGTCAAGTGAATCCAATTTAGTACCTACTTGGCTCAAAAAAAAAGTAAAAAAAATTATGATGATTTTTTTTAAGTTGCGTGTTTTCGTATTTGGTGGACTAAACAATGTATGCAGAAATACACAACTTACAACTAAAAGTAAAATTTATATACCTACATAATGCTGTTTTAGTTCCAAAGCGAGACTTGTGTATGGAATAAGAAGCATGAAAGTAAGATAAATGCAGTGGAAATGCGGTCTTTACGTAGAATGTGTGATATAAAACGTATTCACCGCATGTCATTAGAGAAAAATGCGGAGTAAAAGATGATGTTGTGACTAAAATGAAGAAAAGTAGTTTACGCTGGTTTGGACACGTTGAAAAAATGAAGGATGAAAGATTGACTAAAAAGGTTTATATAGCTGAAGTGAAAAGAAATGCTGGCTGAGGACGACCTAGGTGTACTTTTATTGAACATATAAAAAAATTATTGATCGAAGGCAATATTAAAAGTACATACAATCGCCGAGCATGTATGAAAGGTATGATGTATATAAAAGAAGCGAAAGAGGTATGTCAGGATCGTAGCAAATGGCATTCGATTGTCTCTGCTTACCCCTCTTGGGATAAAAGGCGTGATGATAGATAGATAGATGTTTTCGTATTCCAAATGACTGTCAGTCGGTTTATTTTTGTTATATCATATCACTGTCTATTATAGTAGTATATAATGATATTATGATAATGCAATTATCAATAGATAAAAGATTGACACGTTTAAAATCGATAAATGGATTATGTCGCGACAAAACCTGTTATTTGGAATTTGAAAACCCGGAAATATTCCTACGACTAATTGGTTTTCCTCTTAGCGCCTCTAATTTGTAAATAGAGAAAACTACGTTGTTTATAGCAGATAACTTTTAAATAGCAAGTTCATATTTTTCATACTTACTCATATAAGTTTTTTAAACGACTTCAAAAAAAAGGAGGAGGTATTAGACTGTATTTTCGACTGAGTAAACCGATTTTTTAGATTCCTTTTTTATTTGAAAGCTGGGGGCTTCCTGTGTGGTCCCATTTTAGTGAAAATTGGTTCAGTAGTTTTGAATGAAATTTTTGTCATAACTCGATGAAAGCCAAGCCGATTTCGATTATTATTTATATGTATTTGTATTGATACTTGTAATCACTTAAAAGGGAAAAATAAATTAACTTTAAAAAAAATTTAGGGGTGGACCACCCTTAACATTTAGGGGGATGAAAAATAGATGTTGTCCGATTCTCAACCCTAGGGGATATGCACACTAAAATTCACGAAAAGCGGTCGAGCCGTTTCAGAGGAGTTCAATAACGTACACCGTGACACGAGAATTTTATATATAAGATATATATCTTAAGGTTTTAAAATGGTTTCCCCTCAGGGCCCATTGATGTAAAATCGATATGGGTCAGTATGGGGACCTCCAAAACAAAAAAGATAGCAAAATGTGTTCTAAGGAATCATGTCGTCGATTTTAGAGATAAGAAAAATTGCATTCATAGATTTAAAAAAACTCATACACTAATACGCTAATAGAATAGCACCGACCGGCTAAAAGAAATCTTCCGCTGAGTGGGTTGGGTAAATGGGTACCCACTCTGGGACCGATAACTCGGTTTTGGGAGCTGTGAAGACAAGAAAAGGATTAGGGACAACTATGCAAGTTTTTTTGATTTCTTATATGTATTTAGGAACCAAATAAATACATGAACATTAAAACGTCAAGTGAATCCAATTTAGTACCTACTTGGCTCAAAAAAAAAGTAAAAAAAATTATGATGATTTTTTTTAAGTTGCGTGTTTTCGTATTTGGTGGACTAAACAATGTATGCAGAAATACACAACTTACAACTAAAAGTAAAATTTATATACCTACATAATGCTGTTTTAGTTCCAAAGCGAGACTTGTGTATGGAATAAGAAGCATGAAAGTAAGATAAATGCAGTGGAAATGCGGTCTTTACGTAGAATGTGTGATATAAAACGTATTCACCGCATGTCATTAGAGAAAAATGCGGAGTAAAAGATGATGTTGTGACTAAAATGAAGAAAAGTAGTTTACGCTGGTTTGGACACGTTGAAAAAATGAAGGATGAAAGATTGACTAAAAAGGTTTATATAGCTGAAGTGAAAAGAAATGCTGGCTGAGGACGACCTAGGTGTACTTTTATTGAACATATAAAAAAATTATTGATCGAAGGCAATATTAAAAGTACATACAATCGCCGAGCATGTATGAAAGGTATGATGTATATAAAAGAAGCGAAAGAGGTATGTCAGGATCGTAGCAAATGGCATTCGATTGTCTCTGCTTACCCCTCTTGGGATAAAAGGCGTGATGATAGATAGATAGATGTTTTCGTATTCCAAATGACTGTCAGTCGGTTTATTTTTGTTATATCATATCACTGTCTATTATAGTAGTATATAATGATATTATGATAATGCAATTATCAATAGATAAAAGATTGACACGTTTAAAATCGATAAATGGATTATGTCGCGACAAAACCTGTTATTTGGAATTTGAAAACCCGGAAATATTCCTACGACTAATTGGTTTTCCTCTTAGCGCCTCTAATTTGTAAATAGAGAAAACTACGTTGTTTATAGCAGATAACTTTTAAATAGCAAGTTCATATTTTTCATACTTACTCATATAAGTTTTTTAAACGACTTCAAAAAAAAGGAGGAGGTATTAGACTGTATTTTCGACTGAGTAAACCGATTTTTTAGATTCCTTTTTTATTTGAAAGCTGGGGGCTTCCTGTGTGGTCCCATTTTAGTGAAAATTGGTTCAGTAGTTTTGAATGAAATTTTTGTCATAACTCGATGAAAGCCAAGCCGATTTCGATTATTATTTATATGTATTTGTATTGATACTTGTAATCACTTAAAAGGGAAAAATAAATTAACTTTAAAAAAAAAGTGTACCGACTTCAAAAATTTACACTGAAAAGTAAGAAATAATAAATATTTCGTCGTAGAATTTGAAGACGGTTGGTGCCAAATTAGAAACAACTTAGTTCCCAAATAGACTAATCTAGACAATTCATTAGCAACCTACGATCATCAGTACAAAGTACAAACATAATATTGAACAGATTCTTAGATGTTTACTTAATTTTGTATCCTAATTTTGCACCAACCGTTTTCAAATTCTACGACGAAATATTTATTAGGTACTTATTAGACAATTCATTAGCAACCTACGATCATCAGTACAAAGTACAAACATAATATTGAACAGATTCTTAGATGTTTACTTAATTTTGTATCCTAATTTTGCACCAACCGTTTTCTAATTCTACGACGAAATATTTATTAGGTACTTATTTCTTACTTTTATGTGCAAATTTTTGAAGTCGGTACACTTTTTTTTAAACGCTGAAAATATGTGTATGCCACATGTAATTCGAGTAAATAATTACTAAGTAGGTACCTATTTACATTAACTGTAATTTAACGTAGGTATATGATGATATTGCGTCATATAATATTATTTAGCAGTTTGATATACTTAAATATTGGAATTTTCTATTTATGAAAAGCGAGTCAGATTTCACTGCAGCTGTAAAGTCATTTTATAAATTAAATACCTACTTACATAATATAAATGCCAAATAATTTGCCAAATTTTTGAAAAGTTCGTAATAGTCTGAATAAAGTTTTTAGGGAAAGACAAATTGGAAAAGTTACCTGAAAAATTGGAAAATTCGGGAAAAAGGTTTTTTTTCTATAGGATTTTTGTATGAACTCAAGACCATAATAGGGAATGAAAGTTAATATTGATCTCACGGGCGAAGCCGGGGCGGAAAGCTAGTTTATATATAAAATCTAGATATTTGGCAAGTAGTAGAATGAATTGAACCATCCGAATGGATTAGAGCCTGTCAGCTTCTAAAAACAAGTACAATCACTACACTACAAAAATAATTAGAAACCAGTATCAACAAAACCACATTCGCAGATAATTTCTTAATTAAATATTGAACTCAAACAAGTTTACGCAATATTTTATAAAAGTCAATGTATATTGTATAATCAGCTGAAAATGAAACATTAATAAACAAACACACGGTGGTCCGGAGCACAAAGGCCCGCTTGTAAAATGACGCGATTCCTTTCAATATTACATACATACCTATAGATAGTGTTGCCAGTTCGCATTAAACCGTTTAAGCTTTTTGGAGGCAAAAACCGCGTGTCGTTTTTAACCTACCACTCACTTTTGAGTAACATAATACTGTAAGATATGGTTATTAAAAAAGACTAAGGTTAAAAGACTATATTTTTCTATTTATTTTTAGTTTTGAACAGTGTCTTGCCAAACTGAATGGTAAATTAAAGCCGGCAACTTTATGTCATGTCACCCCTATACTCATCAATCTAGATAAGTTTGCATTGGCGTACGTGACTTAAGACATGAGGCCACATTTTTTGTTATACAGGGTGTCACGTGTCAACTAATGTTTGGCATTGATTAGGATTCGTTGGAAATGAGTTTGTTGTGCTTGGGAGATTATGTTACTAAGGCTCATTGCCAGGGCCGGATTTATCCTTAGTGCCGCCCTGGGGCACCGTGGAAAATTACTTAAATCCTACATAAAATTTTTTAAATAAATAAAATCAATTATTAAATCTTTTTAATATAAATGGAATAAATAAACGTTCATTGTGCAAATGTTTTCAATTCTTAAATTCAATACTTTTTAAAGCATTTTCGATAACGCGAAATTTTTTTTTCTGTCCCTCCGAATTTTGCCGCCCTTGGAATAGAATATAATGTAGAATGTTTGAAAGGAATTTGGAAACGGGGGTAGATCTCTAACCCTTTTCTGCAACTTTCGTGCCATGTAGGTACTATTTTAGTCAAATTCTGTTAGCTTTGGTAAAATAAAATTTTTCGAGTGATTTATTACCCGCCAAATATATTAGATGGCATTTAAACGTCTATAAATTTATGATTTTACGTACGTGTGCAACGACAGCATTGTTTAATGCTACAATGTATGAGACCGTGGACTCGTAAAATGGGTGTCACAAAAAATATTTTGACAAATGATAAGTAAAATAATTCCATTTATGTTGAAAAATAAGAAAGTTTCGAGGCGCTCATAACATATTTTGTTTGTAAGAGTAACAATATTATCATATTATGTTTCTGTAGTGGCCGTGACCTAGACCGTTTTATCTATTATATTTGTACCAATTATTTTTTTTATAATTAAAAACTTATGTACATTATCCGACAAACTACACTTTTCCATCTAAATATACCTCAGCAAAACTGGCCACTCGTTAGGTATACCCTCACAAATACAATTGGGTAAAAGACAACCCGTGAAGAGGATAAAAATGCTAAATGACTCAACATGAACTTTACACTTTGGATGGGTAACCATGTCTAATCGACACGCAGCAAGATATGCAAGATATATTATGTGCTATATTATCTGACTGATATTGCAAACAAAAAAGTATGGCTGTTTGTAATTTTAAATTCAATGGTTTTATGACCCCAAACACACTATAATGGACCTTGCTTCGGGCCAGATACACCAGTTACGGCGTCCACATTTCGCCAGTGGCCAGTGGGCAACCAGCCTACATTGAACAGCGTTGTCACTTCTTTAATACAATTATATTGTTTCCTACATCTATATAAATAAAAAGCGCATCACTTCAAAACGGCAAACGATTTGGCAAATTTTTTTTAAAGTCAGTAATTGTCTGAGTAAGGTTTTAAGGGAAAGAAAAATTGGATACGTTGCCCGGAAAATTGGAAATTTCGGGAAAAAATCTATGGGATTTATAAGACCATAATAGGGGTGAAAGTTAATTTGGGTACTACGGGCGAAGTCGGGGCGGAAAGCTAGTTTTGAAATGGTTAGGAACGTAAAATTTTAACTGTAAGTACTAATCTGGATCCGCGGGTAAATGTTAGTTAAATTATATCACATTTGTAACAACACTCACGTGTCTAAATTTAATTGTTCCATGCATTGGTCTACCAAATGGAAGGTTTGCCATTACAATAAAAAACAGTACCTACTTATTAGATTACAAGAAGCAGGTGGTCTTTATACCTTACACTATCTTGTATTAACAATATAATATGTCTAATCTCAGCTAAGTTAATTATTAGGTTTATTTTAGTACCGACGAGCATGCATGAAGAATATGATGAGCGTGAATGAAGCGAAAGAAATATGTCAGGATGATCCTGACAGATGGAAATCCGTGGTCTCTGCCTACCCCTCTAGGTATTATAGTACCGTTTATAGTAAAGTCAATGACGGTTTTTACCTCTAAGCCCTCAAAATCAGAGTCGTATTCAACATTTTATTGCAATGATGCCAGTGAATGCCCTCTAGTACACATTCTTTTAAATTCACATATTTTGTACAAAACGTTATTTTTTAAATTTCTTTCATAGTCATGTCTTAATATTCTTTGAGTTTAAAATCTATTATATTTCAAGAAAAGGTATTCCTTATATGAATAATTTATGAATATAAATATCTCTTCTTTACATCAATAGAAGCTAATAGAAGAACAACAAAAGCTGCAGTTTTCTCTCTCGTTTCAAACTAAATGGTGGTAAATTACAACGATGGCGTATAGAAATCACATGGTTAATAATATATGGCTTTTTAGAAAACTTTTGTGTTACTTTTAAAAATTAGGAATATAGAAGCTATCCTTACATATTACGTGTGTACGTGTGTACGTTCGCACTCTTCTTAAAAATATCTTCGCCCGTGGATATTTTCGAACAAAATAAAATATAGCCTATTAAGGAAAGTGGCTCTCAGTCATCTTGTATCTGTCAAAAATCTGCTCGTATCGAACAATATGGCTCTTTAGAACCCTCAATAATAAAAATATGGCTCAATCCAATTTCAAATAATAACAATCCTTTTGGGGTGTGAAAATGTTGTATAAATAAACTCACGTTTCCAGGATTAACTTAGATTTGCCATATTTTTGACAGATACAAGATGACTGAGAGCCACGGGTCCTTAATGCGAATAATAAAAGAACACCATGTATTCTAATCAAAAGGCGCCAATTCTCTTTTATTGCTCATAATGATATAACAATTGATTTATCAAAGTAGGGTGATTGTACTGAAAGGAGACGTCTTTATTAGGCATCTTTATTGAAACAATCTTTTTAAAATAAGGAAATATAATAATAGCGTATTGGTTGGTGATACTGCGCAGGAACCTAACGATTTCCGATTCGAATAAAAAATATGGAAAGTTGTAGTTCAATGAGTTCGTTTCACAATCCTCGAATCTATACTAATATTATAAAGCTGAAGGAACTACTGGTTGGAATTAAAAATTATTTTTGTGTCGGATAGTCCATTTATCGAGGAAGGCTATAGTATATAACATCACGCTGCGACCAAGAGGCGCGGAGCTTCAATGAAAAATGTTGCAAAAACGAGAAAATTATCCCTTTTGAGAGCTTCCGTTGCGTGCGCTGCGTAAACGGTTAAACTTACGCAAAAATCATGTATGACGGATCTGTTCCCCTTTAAAAGTTCTAAAAAAAGTCCGCGACAGCATATGTCTATCTTTTAAGGTTGACCTTTTATATGGTAATCAAATAATAATATATATAATGTGCATTATTTGCGAAGGTGTTTTTATAAACATGATATTAATGGAATATATTTTAGTAGGCTTTTCCTCAAATTAACGCGGGTGAAACGCGAGTTATTTTAAGTGTTAGATTATAATTGCGCACGTTATAGGTAGTCGTATGGTAGTGGTTCGTGTTCGTGAATGAGAAGTTATAGAGCAATTTAATTTTGCAATCGATTTTAGGAAATGTTTGATTAGGACCACCTCAGATAAGAGGCTTTCAAAACCATATTTCATTTTCATCTATCTATCTGTCATCACGCCTTTTATCCCAAGAGGGGTAGGTAGAGACAATCAAATACTATTTCCTACGATCCTGACGTACTTCTTTCGATTCTTTTATATTCATCATACCTTTCATAATGCCTTCGATCAATATTTTTTTATATGTTTAATAAAAGTACACCTAGGTCGTCCTCTGTCAGCATTTCCTTTCACTTATGCCATATAAACCTTTTTAGTCAATCTTTCATCCTTCATTCTTTCAACGTGCCCAAACCAGTGTAAACTACTTTTATTCATTTAGACACAACATCATTTTTCACTCCGCATTCTTCTCTAATGACATCGTTCCAGATGCGGTCAATACATATCACACATTCCACTGCATTTATCTTACTTTCATGCTTCTTATTCCATACCCAAGTTTCACTTCTATAAGTGATGGAACTAAAATCTTTCATTTTCATAAACGAATAAATAAATGTAGGTATGAATGTTGTATGTAAGTAACACAGGTTGTATGAACTTTCAGGCAAGGGATTACTGAAATACCCAAAATAACTACCGACTGAAAAATGCATTCGCAATACTTTTCACTACATATTATAAAACAAATCTCCCGCCGCGTCTGTCTGTCTGTCTGTGACCTTTTCACGCAAAAACTACTGAACCGATTTTGATACCGTTTTCACTATTAGATAGATTGATTCACCGGGAAGGTTTACATGGCTCTATCATGTTTAGGAGCTGAAGTTCAAGTGCGAATTTACATCAAGTACAAACGCCTCGATCGTGAGCGCGTACTTTGTTACATTGTTGCAACGTTGTATGGAAAATTGCAACAATGTAATTGTGCGCTACTCGATTGATCAGCCACTTGCTGCTGGCGACTTTGTGAAGACTGGCAGCCGAGATCTTTATATGAACAATAACTTTTAGTGTATTTTGAATTTATACTTAGAATAAGTGGGGCATATTCGGGCAAGATGACATGCTGTGAAGAGTTTTACCTTGGGATTGCACGAATAAACACCTTTTGTGTTTGACAGTATCAGTATGAAACCTGAATACCGAAATTAAAGAAAGTAAAACAATCAACAATATCATCTTGCCCGGAAGATATGCAAGGTCAGTAATTAGGTCCATTAGTTAGGTATCGATAAGTATGTATATATAAATTGTTATGACAAATAAAACAGCTTAAAATACAGTCCACTAATTTATTATTTCAAATCACCAGATGGGTAGAAACAAGTGGAGCTCTACCTCTTGAGTAACACCTGCAGAGGTATCTCACACAGTAATAAAATACACGCTCACGATCGAGGTGTTTGTACTCGATGCAAACTCGCATTTAACCTTCAGAGCATTAACACTTTTATTAATAAACTCGAATTAGCGATGTATTAACTAAACTGTATTTCGTCTCCGTCTAACAAATATGCAATTGATTATGATAGACGGAGACGAAATACAGTTTAGTTAATACGTCGCTAATTCGAGTTAATTAATAAGAGTGCAACAGTATAAGCATAGATTAAATAATAACTACGGAATATCAAGTCGGGGAAAAAATTTGACCCAGCGAGTTTTCATGGCGTATGCTGTCTAATCCGTCAGAGATAACAAAATGATGTAGGAAAGAGTTGTGTAGAATATTATGATCTACAAAAAAGTCCTCGCTAGCAATAGATAAGTAGTTATAAGCGTATTTATGTTATAAACCCCGTGCGGGGTAGCTCGCTAGTATAATAATAATTGCCTTTTAAAAAAATTGTACCGACTACAAAAAAATATGCACTGAAAGTGTGCTTTCCGAAAGCAAATGCACAAGTCACTATAAAAAAATACCCAAATCGCTTCAAGTGTGCCTATAAAATTTGAAGAGTTCTCGATTTCTCCAGGATCCCATCATCAGATCCTGACCTGATGACCTTGGGACCACCTGGAAAGTATACCCTTTCAAACAAAAAAAAAATGTTCCAAATCGGTCGAGGAGTCTTCAAGTAATCGGGGAACATACATAAAAAAAAAGATTCCGACGAATTGAGAACCTCCTTTTTTTGAAGTCGGTTATAAAATGAATAAAAATTGCATTATCATATTTTTACGAAACAGTGACAGCGTTATTTCTGTGACAGTGTGACACTCGTATTTTTTGATGATATCGTGAGAAAAGTGTATCTTAACTTTGATAAGATTTTAGATTGCAGATGTCGTAACAATATTTTCAAGTGTATTTTCTGAGAAATAATTTGCCAATATTGTAAAATACAGGAAAATATTTTCAGGTATCAGACAGATTCAGACACGAGATACGAACTCGCTCGTTTTCAAAATAACACTTAGTATTTAATTTTTTTACCTTTTAGCCGCATAACTATATAGTGCCACTTTTTTTCCTACTAGTTTTCCGCCCTCGGCTTTGCCCGTGGATATTATCGAACAAAATATCTTTCCCAAAGCTCATACAAAAATTCCATAGAAAAAGGACTTTCAGTTTTACCCGAATTTTCCAAATATCTTTCCCTAAAAACATAGATTAAATAATCTAAAAATCTTTAAAATATAGCTAAATCGGTCCAGCCGTTCTCAAGTGATCGTGATTACCAACGAACTTTCAATTTTATTTGTATTATAAAACAATATTTTTTTCATATCTTTGATCATTTATTAACTAGGTAAAGACACCAAATGTAATTTACCCAAAAACTTCATGATAACTAGATAATATTATGTATTGTAATCTGTATATTTACCTACGATTATTAAATGCGGCACAAAAGTAGGTAGGTATATGATATGATATCAGATAATTTAGATAGTTGGTAAAGTTTGTTACAAAAACCGATTTCAGAGGTTATACCTACTTAATTTTTTTTTTAAATATAATCGAACGGAACGCAGTTTCTTAGTGTCTACAGTCTCACCTATACATAGGCCATAATTTCTAAAAAAAGTTCGGCTTCTCATAAACAGAAAGTGCAAATCAATAACTTTAAGCTTCGAATATAAAAGAAGGCGTATGCGTATGAGCAGAGCGTATGCTACGTGGCACGCTGAGCGGTTGTATTACTCCATCTTTTCCTCGAAGACTTCAAGTTATTAAGGTTGAACCAGGTTGAACCCTTGTTAATTGGTTAAATATATTATTTTGAAGGTCACTACAGTAGAAAGGTCATCTAGATTTTGGTTTATTATGTAGTTATTGTAAGGTTGGCACTTCCGTTTATATTATAATATAGAGATATATAAACCTTCCAATTAGGCGGTACTTTAGTGCGTGACGCTCACAAAAATATTAAAAAAGCTAAAATTGGGGTCATCTTTTGTGATAGGTGAAATTAAAAAAAATACTGGTTTGTCGTGGTGATAGTTAACTTGTCAAAATGTCAATTTTGTTTATAGAGAGAGAGAGTTTAAACATGTAAACAGATGTCTAATGAAAAGCTGACCAATAAAATATACAAAGTAGTAATATCTAATGGCAGCAAGAACACCCAAGACGATAAAAATCAAATCTGTGTACGGTTATTTTTACTTTCATTGATTTATTTAAATTATTTACACATAAACCTTAAATCTATTAAAAATAACTAAAGAAACCATGTCCGTGTGGAATAATGGCAAGAATACTAGCTGCATTTTCCCGCTGAATCGCGATGCTGATTCGTTGAGCGAGGAAAGAGCCAACCCTCTTGTCACCAGAAGAGATAATCAATCGAGGGGATAAATCTTTAATAAACTTTTTAGCATTTGAACCCCACGGACATAGTTTCTACACCAAACGGCACTTTGTAGTTTTCAATATTTTGAACTATATTTCCGCCGATTTAAAAAAAAATACGGTTATATGTGAAGAGAAGTATGTAACTTGGATCGAAGCATGTGGTGATCCAGCCATCCTGACCTACTCCTATAGAAAACATGCGTGAAGGTATATTTATGTAGAAAAGTGTATTATAATGGAATAAACAAAAATAATGATAAGTACCTATATAAATTCGATATAAGCGGACTAAGCAACATATTATTGTCATGACACAATTTTTTGCAAGCGTTTACAATTAGGTATCAAATTGTAAAAAAAAATGAGTGCAATTTTAACAAGATATAACTTTGACGGAATTATTATTTAGCGTGTATTATATAAACCAAAATAAATAAATAATTGAGTGGCCATGTCCCAGATCTAACACGTCCTCACTATCGACATTGAAGATACAATAGAAATTTTCTTTGTTATTAATTTGTAAAATGTAACACAATTACTAAGTAACGATGCTCTTAGAATACCATTCTCCACATTTTTTATTTTAACTAAGTTTCCGCTCCCCTCCCTTTCGCCTGTGGTTTTTTTAAATGTATCATGATAAATTTATTTCCGGGATAAAGGGTAGCCTATTTAAAAAAAAATCACGTCGGTCCGTTGCTATGTTGTGGCATGAAAAAAGAACAAACAAACAAACACTCTTTCGCATTTACAAAATTTCAGAAAAAAAACAATTAATTAATTATGGGTAGCTTTCGAATTCCTGAAAAGAGGTCATCTATAAATTAGGTCATACTATAAGGGAGAGATAGTCTAAGTACCACGGAGGTAGAAGAAATATAAATCTAAAGTATTAAAACTCTAAACTTCAACTCTAACGAATTACTTTTCCAATACCAAAAAAACGTTCCAACGAGTTTGGTCAAAAAAAGTAAAAAAAATAATTGTTCTAGTACTCCTGAAGACAAGAAAAATAATTCCAGAGATTTTAACCAACATAATTTTTTTTTCCTTTTCAGAGCTACCTTGTATAATTTTTTTTGCGACACATGTATGTATGCTACTTGATTGAATTTTCGTATATCAGAACTGAAATAATAGACACTTTATTCTCCTTTTTCAGGAACTCTAGCATTATTTGAAAACCATTACTTCAATAGATATTCATCATGACGTATATTATGCAACAAAATAAAATAAATTGCTGTAAAAACGAAACTGTAGAGATAGGTTAGATAGCCAGAACTTTAAAAGGGGCAATCAAGTTGATAAAATGTGATCAAGTGATATTCGCTTCACGGAATTACCTTATTGATGGCATTTTCCACAATTAATTAATATAACAGAATACAATAGCAAGCATTTTCTGGAAAATCAATACACCTTAACCTAACTACAATGACGCCTAATTATCATTCAATTGTGCACAAATTAAGTTGCTAACACGAATGGAATAACTCAGGTGTAGTAGTGTAAAGGTCTGGGGCTATCTTTTGTTAGCAAAATTTGTAAGACAATAAATAATTTATTAATGGAATAGTACATTGCGATACAAGGGTGGTAAGTAGGATATTACAATCGAGTTGACACTTTGAGTATTTAAGACTGGAGACGGGAAGAGCTAAATAACCGAACAATTTTTTCTGCCATTTTTGGCCGGAGGGGAGGTAAACGTCTAGTACTAGCCCCTGTACCACTGTATTTTCCTGTCGTTTTATTGTCGCAACGGATTTTACGTTATATGATGATTATGTTAAAATACAAACATAATAATTATAATTAATGATTGGAAACACTATGTTTCAGCAAGTTTGACGTCCTAGATCGCCTTTCCCATTTAAAACATCACAATTAACTATTTTCCTAAAGCTCTGTCTTGCGACACTAATCGATACCAACAAAATCTAAGGTTACTTATTACTGCGCACCTGGTCAGTTTAACTGGTCAAAGGGGGAAAAATTGGCGAAAGGGGAAGCCCGTCTATGGCCCCTCCATAGGCTTAGTACTCTATGAGTTGACATTGTCACGAGTTTGTAATAACCTTAACACCCGTGTATTATGCGACGTTTTGTGAGAAAAATAGGCAAATAAAACAAGGATAAAATAAATAAATAAAAGGTACGCAATGCGCATGCGTAAAATTTGTTTTTAATTGTTACAAAATCAAGAGGCAAAGAAAGTGAACGTACAGATTTTACGATTATTTTTGATAAATAAACGATTTAACATTTGAAATCTGCGGTATTTAATATACAATTTACAATAATGTTTATAATTTTATTGCTTAGCTTTTATTTAATTATTTTTCTATATATTACCTAAGGCCTAAGTCGGCATAACTTTCAACCTTCAGTTAAAAACTTCTTGCTAGCAAACCTTTACACTGGACTTGTAGAAATTTAAAAAAAATTGTAAAGAAATCGCCCTAGGGCCTAATAATCAACTTACGAGCCATGTTTACTGACTTTGAAAGTTTATTTTTCGAGCAAGTGTATTGAAAAATATATTAATAGACAGTTGTAAAACTTACCTAGTAGGGGTGTGCGAATAGCGTTCAAATCGAATCGAATAATTCGATTTTTCGAAATTCGATATATCCGAAAAAAAAACGAATTATCCGAAAAAAATCGAATTATTCGAAAAACATTCGAAATAATATTAATATTCGGTTCGGAACGAATAATTCGTAAGTTCGAATTATTCGCACACCCCTATTACCTAGTTATTTGCTGGTCAGTGGTATAGGCAATCCCACAAACAATAGCCAAATTACATTCTCAGTGGACCTACTACTATATCTAGATCACGTACAACTATTGTCCCGCTTGATGGAATGCGGAAATTGTGACAGTCGGTAGTTAGTAGGTTTCTCTATCCAAAAATTGGAAAAGTTGGCAGAAAAATTGGAAAATTCGTGAAATATTGAAAGTACTCTCTTCTTTATATAGTATATCATTGCTTCTATGGGATTTTTGTATGAACTTAAGACCATAATACGGGATAAAATTTAATATGGGCTCCACAGGCAAAGCTGGGGCGGGGCGGAAAGCTAGTTTTGGATAAATTTACAATTTCACAAAAACTGTATTTAGAATCGATTTCATAGCTAATAGTAGGTAAAATTTAGGTATAATAGATTACCTACTATAGAACTAAAACTAAACATCAGAAAAATTACCTAAACTGTTTCAAGACCCAGTCGCCTTTTACTACATACACATACGTATTACAATATAAATATACCTATTCTTAATTTTAAAACCTTGTACAACAAAGTTGGATAATTGTATAAATAATTAGGACGAAGGAAACGAACAATTTAACGATTATAACTATTAAAACGTTTGTATTGTAGGTAGGTAGGTACTGTAAGGAGGCTGCATGTTTTTGCTATTAATGATTATGTCTGATTTTATAAGAAGATCTTTCAGATTCCGTGAAAGTCAGTGTTTACAGCTTAAGATTTTTTAAATTTGCCGCTCTTTTGAAATGACACGATTCACTGGACGGACAGACTATATATTTATAAATTATTTTTATTTTTTTAATTCTACTTCGAGTACGGGCAAAGCCAATACATTAAAATTTGTTTTTCGGAACATTTTGAAGAATCTATTGATGAATTTATAAAACAATTTAAGGCGGTGGCCGTATTCTAAAACATGCAGCCTCCTTACAGTACATACCTATCTACTTAGATATAAGAGGTATATATATATATATACATATATACTAATATTATAAGTGCGAAATGTCTGTCTGTTTCATGGCTTGAAAATTTGGTACGGAGCAAGTATAGAGAACTTTTGAACTCTAGGAATGACATAGGCTACTTTTTTTATTCCACTTCACAGTTCCACTCCCTAAGAGAAGGAATATAGGGGATGCAAGTTAGTATTAAATAAATCTATAAGGTTCTTAGGTAGACAATTCTGATATAAACAGGTCTATTTAATTTACATCAGTAAATAAGTCCCTATTTCGGTTTTATTCAATCGCTTTTCCTAATGTCCTCTGAGCATTTCCCGAAACTTTTCTAGCCGCGTAGTAGGTAGGTACCTACTTGTAGCATTAAGTATGTATCATATTTGAAATACCTACCATAAAATACGTAACCATAAACCTACTAAGGTATAAGAAGAAAACTAAAAAAATTGGTAAATGTACTTATGTAGGTAGGTATACCTATTTTTAGGACTAAGTACTTAATTCAAATCTATCTTTACTAATATTATAAAAAGGTAAAGTTTGTAAGTTTGGATGTAAGGGGTAATCTCTGAAGAAACTAGGTAGGTACTAAACCGATTCTAAAAATTCTTTCACCCTTTATTTTGTTCGAAAATATCCACGGGCAAATCCGAGGGCGGAAACCTTGTTGTCAGTTATATTTTAGGTAGGTACAATAAATAACTTCATCAAATAAACAAATGAAGCTTTTAATATTTGATAAGTGAAAAAGCCGCTTTCAAGATAACCTTACAAAATTTCCGTGTCAAATTTGACACTGAACTGTTGTTACATTTTGTACAAAATAAAAATACATCTTTATTTGGCAGCATTATACTAGCCTACGTGACTAGCGGGCCTTCTTCAATGGTGTCGTGTCATACAATTTCCCGCCTTATAAATATTATTCGAAATTTGAAAAATACATACAAATAAAATGTTAAAAAATAGGTCAGAGACGCGTAGTAAAGATTCCGTTAGTTTTCTATGATAACAAATCAAGAGTTATATAATATCTTATAGTATAGCACGTGGTATGATAAGAAAAAAAATACTCACCCCAAGACTTGACGTTGGAAATACATAGTAAAGCGAGAACAAAGTATAATTTGAACATTTTGGTATTAAAAAAATAAATAATTGTCTATTTGTTTAAATGCACATCGGAGCGAGGGTTTGCGAGTTCCAGTGAAAACGAGCGTAACGACACAACTCGTTGCGGTCTAAACCGAAACTGACGTAAAAGCGACGACCGACAGAGCACCGTTCGTTCTTCAGCAAGTCCCTCCCAAACTATATACATAGGTTTTGCGTGCGTAAATCGTTGCTAAGTTCATTGATAACTACAACATTTTCTTTCAACACATGATATTTGGCAGGTTTATCATATGACTTTTATTTCAGAGCCGCGACTTCGCCCGTGATAAAAAATAACTCCGTCATTCGTATGGGTAAGCCACGGCCAAGGTTATTAATTTTATTAACAGTTACATAAGACACAACGATTTCTTATTCATAAGAAGAGAAATCAAATTGTTTTCTCACCAATCACCAGCCCCATCAAGTTGGATATCATTGTAAACGTCTTGTTTTATATGGCTTCTAATTCACCTATGTATTTCTGCCTGGTTCACATTATTTCAGTAGATTTTAATATGTATTGAATGAAAAAAGTGTCAAAATCGGTGTAGAACCAAATACATAATTTCATTTGCCCTTTGACTTTTCCAAAACCCTAAGTTGGAATTCCATAAAAAAAAATCATTAAAATCTATCAGCTGACAAAAGGACAAACAAACATGGTCTTGAATAAATATTCGAGCACTCGTGCTGCCTCAGAATATAGAACAAAAGATGCAAAGGCGCACTGAATAGGTACTAAAATATTTCGTCGTAGAATTTGAAGACACGGGAAGCACCAGCTTTCAAATAAAAAAAGAATCATCAAAATCGGTTCACCCAGTCGTAACAAACATTAAAAAAAATACAGTCGAATTGAATACCTCTTCCTTTTTTTTTTTTAAGTCGGTTAAAAAATATCACCTTTTCTATGTTCTTATTGTCTCTAGTGTCTCCTGGCCACACCGCAACAAGGTATTGAGGCCGTGAAAGTTTGTGTGTGTGTTTATGTTCTTATTCATTTTTCTTATATTGTAATTTTATCAGACATACAACAACCAGTTTTACTCTATATTTTAGTGTTAGTTAGCCTCAGTTTGAAGAATTTATGCGGATTTTGCTTTATTCTAAGGTTGGGATTCAGAATTTTTAATCCAAATCTATTAGCCGTTCTGGATAGAAGGACAAACAAACGTACATTGCTGCCTATGAAAACACTAAGAAACCCACAACCGTTTCACTTTTAGATTCATTCGATAATAAGTTCGTAAATGTCAAAGAACGAAGTATCTTTGCTTGCGACATACATTTGTCATTTCCCTTCGCGAACACTTGTCAACTTTTACAATGTTACATGAGTTTTTATTTTTATTGACCTTGATGTTTGTAGGTATACTTAAATAGCATTACCATATTTAAAACTAGAAATTATATCTTCATCATTATTTTAGACTAGTTTTTGCCAGGAAATAACCACGAGTTTACGCTTGGGAAAAGTTCATTGTATTTTAGTAGGCGTTGTACGTCCATCCAGTCATCCTGTTTTCGCGGGTAATTATAAAAAAACTAAAACCAAATGAGCGCAAACTCGATGGGGTTACGTCGTTTCATTACAAAGATCCTGTGGCCACCTTCCGACTCCATCATTAGGACCCTGGACATAATCTAGGAACAGAGTACCTACCTACTTGTGAAGACAATTCAAACGAGCGCAAACTCGACGTTCGCTTCGTTACAGAGTTCCACTATTCACCTCCTGGCTACATCATCAGATCAGATCGTATACCACATTATTGTATTGTCATTCGAATTACATACACTTGCAAAGCCTCAAGATTTGTTTATGTCGCCGCCAAATGGTTAAATCAGCCACTCAATTAATTGGCTAGGCATTTCATTAAATGGCGGCATTCAATTGAATGGCTAAATGATGCTTAGCCAAATTGTTGAAAGAAACGTTTAACATAAGGGCTGAACGTCACAGACTCTTGGTTGTTCGTCGTATTCAATAAGTTTAGACTCAAAATTTTGTTTAAAACTAGTGTCCGGCTTATTATTTGCAGGCATTATGTGTACCTTTTTTTTTTATTATACTGTCTATTTTAATTCAAAACAAATCATTTTACATAAAACTTATATTAAAACAATATACATAATAAGTATAATATTTGTACGAATTCACATACTGAGAAAGTATTATTTGTTCATTTAGTCAGCGTACTTACGTATTACGGTTTCAGGGTACCGGAAGACCAAGTCTTGAGAAATTAAAGACGTTTCGGCGGGCTTTGGGGAAAATTATATACCTACACAAAGTAAAAATTATATTTATTTAGTTGTAAGTAGTTGAAAGAAAAGCAGAGAAAAACATCTCTGACAGTGTCTTCCTGTTCCACTTGTATTGTGTTTATAACACTAAAACTCAGTGCAACAAGAAGTCACTTTCTGTTCGGGTCAGTAATCGACTATTATTTCTTATGCTTTGTGTAATAAATAATTTGTTAATAAGTCATTTTTGTCCCATACAAATCAGACGTTTTATTTTTCCAGTTTTACGCAATATCTGTAAAAAGATAAATATATTCTAAAGTTTCTCATGGAAAGAAAATAACCAAAATCAGTTACACCTAAGTTTTGTGAAGCCATGAAAATCCTCAATTTAACGCGTATTTCAGCCAAGTTTGTGACTCGATAATTTACAATTTTCTCGACATTAAAAGATAGATAATTTCACATAATTTAAGACTAACTAAAATTTGATAATTCTAATAGTTTTTGAAAAACATAGAAAAGCCGAGGTCCTTTTCGTGTATTTCGAAATACCGATTTTATTGAGAAATCGTACCGTCTCATGTTTCTGGTACTTACGTGAATCTTGGTCTATCATATCTTATCCTTAGTTATCTTATTGATTTTAATAGTAATCCATCTTGCTCACATATTTCTAAAGAGATATGGACAAAATAAAAAAATGGAAAGAGGAAAAGATGTCTTCAGTCAGCACTGCAGGTGGCAAGACATTATAAATATTGCTGGGACTAAGTGGTGAAGGACAGCAATGGAGAGGAAATCTTGGAAGGCTTTGGGTGAGGCCTATACCGAATGAAGTGGTTACCAATATCTGCATTGAATAAATAGTATTGCATTGTATCGTATCGTAAAGTATAAAAAAATATTTAAACCCGTTCAAAGGCTGGGGGATTTTAAAAAGTAAATAAATCATCTTATAATAACTATAGCATATTGGCTTTCCATCAATCGTAACACTGTAGTTATCACGCGTAACAGTAATTTTGACATACAGAGAGAGATCTCACGTCGATCCCCTGTGGCCTGTATAGCCGGGAAGACATTCACAAATCATTTTGTCTTCCACTTTATATTATGACAATGCAAACAAAACAAACCCTCGTTCCTTGTGAAGAATCATTTATTTATAGCATACGTGACAATCTCTCTAAGTTTTCACATTCCGGTATACCGTGTATTTGATCTTCGATGTTATAGTTAGCTACAATGCCCTGCGGGTTTCTACCGACGTATTTAGTTACTTTTATAGGTTTTTGGTCTGGGTTTGCATGTTTTGGATATTTCCAAACGGTGTGGAAACTTAAATCAGTCCAGTATATGAAGTCTTTGGACACAGTCAAGGCGTTAGGAGTATGGTCGTCATCTGATCGGAGAACAGTCTGCCTATTTTTCCCATCGAAGTCTGTACTTTCTATGGAGTAATGGATGCCCTGAAGGTTGTCTGACCAGTAAATTCTTTTTTCACGCTGATCGATGGCAATGCCTGTCGCCATGTAGAGGTTTTCATGCACGATGACTTTTCTCTCTGTACCGTCAAAACGCATTCTTTCTATGGTGGCGTTTGGTGTGTAAATGTTGGACCAATAAATATACCTGCAACGAAATTTTATTTTGGATTACAAATGTTTTTACTACGTCGGAGGAGTTTACATTAGTTGATTAGAATTATATTTTCAAATTCGAATAAAAAATTTCCGAAGATTGACACGCCCATGCAACTACAGTCCGAAGGGCACGCGTACATTATTAGGGGTGTACACTGAAACCAGCTGAAACTAATTTAAATTTTGTTCTTGATAATCTTGATTAAAATCTATCACAAATTATTAGGAAAAAAGTTATTAATTCTGAATCGACAATCCCATTATAAACGCGAAAGTTTGTATGGATGTATGTGTGGATGTTTGTTATTCAATCACGCCAAAATGGCTGAACTGATCTGGATGAAATTTAGCACAGAGATAGATTATAGTCTGGAATAGCACATAGGCTACTTTTTATCCCGGAAAAATGTATGGTTCCCGTGGGATAGATTTGTTTTTGTTTTTCTAGGGATCGATATGATTTTTTGCATAGTGGTAGTTTAGGGGTCAGAGAATGACATATATATACTACTTTTTATACCGCGAAAGCAGGCGGGAGAGAGGCAAATTACAGCCACGGGATTATTTCTTTTGGATCTATTACAGAAGCTTGTATAATATATATCCGGAAATCTTGTATTTAATAGATTAAATCTGCCTCTAAATTCATAAAAAAAAGTAACAGTTAATCCGCAATTGACTACCTACCTATTCTACCTACTGTAAATATATAGCCGACACCAAAGTGTTGCTTGTTGACTTTCCTTTCTTTCTTCTTTAATTTGTACATGTTTCTGAAAAGTAGTATAAATAATAAGTTGTCCTTACCCTCTACAGCTATCTACAGCAACAGCCCTGGGTGTTTCCGTTTCCTTATCAGTCTTTAGCAACAAATTGCCATGAGCGCTGTTGTTATTAGAGTTAGAAAATAGAGAAGTCCACATGATGCTTCTTTCAGCAGCGTCAGTCCAGAATAGGAAACCACTCAAAGGATCGAAAGCCAAGCCCAGGACATCTTCTGCAACTTTCCTTTTGACCAAAGGTTGGAATTTATTTTTACCTAAATGGTAACTGAATATAGAAGCATTATCGTTGTATTTGTCAAAGAACAGAAGAATGTTGTGGACAGCGTCGTAGGCCAGTGCTGTGAGGTCGGTCATACTAACATCCTTTATATCTATTTCAGTGCCGCTTGAAACAAACCGTAATTGGTTCCCGGCGGTTATTGCAATATCTGAAAATAGAGAAATTATATTAACGTTCAAATCTTTTGTCACGCTGTAAATAATGGACTTTTGAGGTACCTACCTAACACAGTGTAACCGTGTTACCGGCCCCAGGGTGCCCAGAGATAGAGCGTAGAACTTATTTTCCACTTATTTCTATAGAAGAACTCAACCGTATATCGTAAAATCTCTATTACAAAATCGAATTATAGAATTATAATTAATTCATACAAAAAACGTTATATTATTTATCCAAACATATTTATTTGTAAATGAAAAACATACTAATTATCTCCGATATCCCCGTCTTCAAATTCGTCTATTTGTAAAATTGGAGATGCGTTTAAACAACTATCACCACTGCACTCCGAACAAGCGGCACTGCAATTACATCCACAAGCAGCTTCGCATCCTGTCGTACATGAACAAAAAATACTTTTCAGTATGTTTTCTGTAGCTGGCTGTTGATTCATTGTTATGTCTCAACATCCCTCGGTCATGTTTCCATCCCCACTAGGCGGCCATTTGCAACCTTGTTAAGCGACTGGTCTATCTGGCAACCCAGGTATTTGGCGGTTTTTGCCAACACCTTCTTTTTTGCCCACTCTACGACCTGTCCTCGCAGTTTGAGTGGTGGCGGTAGTCGTCTCTTGAAGGTGATCAGTGCGGCAGTCTTACCGACGTTAAAGGACAACCTCGATTTGTCGAGCCAGTCTGGCAAAACATGCAGCAGACATTGCGTCTTCCATGCCGCATGGGTTGCGTTCACGGAAGAGGCGAAAAAGGCACTGTCGTCCGCCAAGAGGGCCAACAACATGCAACAGAGTCCCCTCTTCGCCCAAGGGCGAGGGTCCCAAGTTTGGTGTGTCATCAGTGTATATCGCGTAGAGTGCAGGAGATACTTGGGGTACTCCGGCTGAGATCGTTCTCAGATTCGTTCGCCAATACGTGGAGTACCTACTCTCACAAGCTGGAGAGTAGTAGGATGCCCCTCCCTGAAGCCGAATTGCTCCCTACGGACTTCGAAACAGGGTCTCAGAAGTCCCCACCACAATAAGTGATAAAAAAGCACAACAACAATATTTTTAATGACCCCAAAATTGCAATAGGTTATATTTACATCGTGTACGTCATAAAACTAACAGCTCAACTCATGCAAACCGACACCTAGCAGTTTCTTACCTTCAATTCTCTTTTGTGTACCTGAGACCTCAAAAATAGGCTTTGCATTTAAAATAATTTCACTTTAGGAATTACAGTCTAAACTTTACAGTAAAAAAATACATATACACTATGTTGCAAAAAAACGAGCACTTAAAACTTTATTGGTTATCATTATATTTTGAAGTTAATAATGTTCAATAATTATTGTTTATGATGTTTCAACATATTATAATCGATTTTCTACATTTTTTAATCATCACAAGTATAAATCTGAGATAAATTGAATAAAAAAATTAAAAACCAGTTTATTAAGTAATTTTAATGAGTATGAAGTGACAAATTAAACTTAAATTATTTTTTTAATTAATCTTGTTTAAATGAACCTACACATAAATCAACATCGAGTATGTCCACCTCTCGCAGTTATTTATTCACAATTTTTAACTCTGTGACATTTTGTGGAGCTGGAGTTACAAGCCGAACCCGGCGTTTTAGGGTTGTAGTCGGGACTCCTCGCTGGCCAATCCAATCGAGGAATCCCAACCTCCTCCATATAGGCGGTTACTGCAACGGCACGATGAGGACGAGCATTATCATCCATAAAAGTGGACCTGTCTTCCATAACAACGAAAGCAGGTTGCACATGTGGAACGAGAATTTCAGAGATATAGTGATGTGCATTAAGTGCTCCATTTGGCAAAAAACTAACTCCGTACGAGCTTCAGAAGTTATTCCTGCCTAGAACATTAAGGATCCTCCACCGTACGGTGTTACCTCTTCAAAGCACACGTCGGTATAACGTTCACCTTGTCTTCTCAGTACTCTCCGACGTCTGTCTTCACCATGTAGACATATACGGCCCTCATCGGAAAACAGAACCCTACCCCAATCCTCAATTGACCATAGTAACAAATTTTGCCCAAATCTTAGTCATGCTACGCGATGCCCACGGAGTAATTTTGGTCCTCTAGCGGGTCTGTGAGAATGTATGCCTGCTTCGATAAGTGTCCTCCGTACAGTCCATTTGCTAACTCTCACTAATCTCACTTCTTCACAGGTGGTTTTTAAGATAATTGTAAGATTTTCGTCGATTTCTAAGAGCTTGACTGACAAGGGATCGATCATCCCTCTGCTCCGTACATCTTTTTCTGTCAGAACCAGGCCTTCTACAGAGAGAATCAGTCTCTTGGAACCTCTTCCAAATCCTTTAAACTTTGGAACGTGTAATTCCAAGCCGCCGTGCCACATAACATTGGTGCTCTTAAGTGCTCGTTTATTTTGCAACTAGTGTATATATAAAAAATCAAAAATTAAAAAAAAAACAGAAAGCGAAACAAAACAACATATAAACATTTTAATATGTAATGTCAAAAACACTTTCCAAAAAAAAAAAGAAAATTTTGTCACTGTTGACTTCGTTCGAGGTATAAATCTAAACGAATGGTGAAAGTTTACTACGAGTTTTCCTGATACTCCTGCCTACCCGGCCATCCTGGCTACCCTACCCCCGACAAGTTTTCATAGAAAAACGATATCGTAATGTTTTGTTTTTCTAAAATGCAGAAAGGGCAGAGGATATGTGTTATGCAGCCATATTAAACTCTATGAAAATATCGACACGCCCATGTGGGTGTCACTTGACAGTTAACGCGCATGCGCAGTAGGTAGGTGACCGCGGTTTGCAGGTCACTTTTTGTTTTTAATATAACTACACCTAACTTTACTCGCTTTGTTGAGTGATAGGTAAACCTGGTGGTCTATTATACTATAGGATTATTTAATCTATCCTAATTTAGGTCCTCAGGTCTGAAACATTAGTTTGTACGATAGTTAACTTTGCATCACGGCCTTTATACCTTACGGTGTGGCCAGAGACACCAGTAACAGTGTCCACCATTTGCCTGTTGTCTATATTGAACAGAACAGGTGTCAAGCCTGTTGCTGCCTAGATGTGTCACTTTTTTCATTTTTACCAAATAAGACAAGACTAGAAAAATGGACCTTAGATAAAAAAACGACGTCTGTTGTGTTCAGGCTATGATCAAGGGCGGATCCAGCTTTGGCGCCGGGGGGGGGGGTCACATATAGTCATGGTCAAGTCACCGCAAGAAGTTATAATTTAAATTTGATAATAATAGATACAAGTAAAAAGTAGGTATTTTATTAATAAATGTAAGTAATGTACTTAAAATCTATATTGTGACAAAAATATATAAAAACATTATGATTAACAATTTTAATTAGTGGTCCACCTAGGTCCTGGACCCAGCCCAGGGGAGGGTCATGACCCACATGACCACCCCCCTGGATCCGCCCTTGGCTATGATATCATAAAAAAAATACTCACCCCAAGACTTGACGTTGGAAATACATAGTAAAACAAGAGCAAAGTATAATTTGAACATTTTTCTAATTATAAACGCACATCGGAGCGAGGGTTTCCAGTTCCAGCCAGTTCCAGTGAAAATGAGCGTAGCGAGTGTAGCGACACCACAACCCGTTGTATTTATTCTCTGCCGTTGCTCTATTGCCGTTATTTGTAGGAGGTCGTGACATTTTTGGCAACGATAAGATAAAAAATTGATAAATCTGGGTTCATACTACGAAAGGCAATATCGGTCTCTCAAGTACTTTGACGTAATAGAAGAACCGGGAAATCAAAATGATCTTTTGTTTACTGTAGGCAATCGACAATCAACGCACAGCCTAATGAAAATTGTAAGGTCCTTAGCGGGTGTAGAGGTGCAATAAGAAATAATATTTCGAAAATCAACCCCTAAGGGGGTGAAATTCCTTATACAACGCGCGGGCAACTGCTAGTATAAAATGCAATTCCAGATATATACGCTAGTTCCTCAACGATAATATTACTTCTATCGGAGACAAAAATATCCTATCTAAAAGACGATCTTCTGTGAGTATCGAGATGGAGGACAGTGTTTCTATCGCATTTCCTACCCCTCTCAAAATACCCCTAAACGCATAAAATCACCCCTTTTTCATTTATTGATATGAGGGCTTGTTGAATGGGGTTTTTATCAGGAAATTTAATAATATGGATAACGTTAGAATAGAAGTCGCGGGTTCGATCCCCACATCCGACCATACCAATTGGTTTTTATAATAAAAAATCTATGTACATTATCCGACAAACCGTACAAAGAGGCTTTTCCATCTAGATCTAAATGCCTAGGTGTACTAGCCCCTGTCAACTGTATTTTTCTGTCGTTTTATTGTCGCAACGGATTTTACGTTATATGATGATTATGTTAAAATACAAACATAATAACTAAGTTTGACGCCCTAGAGCTCCTAGAGCTCTGTCTCGCGGCACAAAACGATACCAACGAAATCTAAGGTAACTTATTACTGCGCACCTGGTCAGTATAACTGGTCAATGGGGAAAATCATCGATGGGAAAAAATTGGCGAAAGGGGGAGCCCGTCTATATGGCCCCTCCATAGGTTTAGTACTCTATGTTCGGACCACGATCTGTGGTTCGGACTATAATTCGCAGTACTTATTTAAACATATTAATATTGATTGAAAAAATGTACCTACCTATAGTTCCACAAACATATCTGACCCGGTGGCCAAAAGTGGAACTAAACTCAATAATGAGTAAATAAGTAAAATGTTCATGTTTCTTCTACATAAAGTTCTTTCTACCTAAAATGAATATGGCCAAGCGTTTCAACGTGCATATTATATACCCACTTTACATTGAAAATTTTTTATTGGTAAAACATGCGACAACAGCGCCGCTGTCACCGGGCCAGATATGTTTGTCACGCTGTACCATACACAATTACCCACAACATGTATGAAAGATATGATGAATATAAAAGAAGCGAAAGAGGTATGTCAGGATTGTAGCAAATGTCATTCGATTGTCTCTGCCTACCCCTCTTGAGATAATAGGCGTGATGATAGATAGATAGATCAATCTTTATTTCAGTTAGACATTGGTTTTAATTTTGAAATCTAGATTACAATCAATTGCACAAGTTGTCCACACGATTTTGCATTTGCTATTTATCTTTGTAATACATAATTGCAATAAAATTACCAAAGTAGTTCGACAACGTGTGTAGGAAGTAGGAAGTATAAATGACTATATCCGGATCCGGAACTAAAGTGATATGTGACATTTCAATTACGATTTATTGATAAACCTATCATAATTATCCTTATTTTAAATTGTTTGTTTGTCTTTCTTTTATCTCAAAAGGGAGCAACTATTTATTACAAACTAGCTGTTTGAAAAAAAATCCTAGAACCCGATTGCAAAACCACCTAGCGGGTTAAATTCGGGTGAATCTAAACCATCCAGGAACCCACTCAAACACACAAAAAAAAATCATCATAATCTACCCCTACCCCTACCCGTATCACTTACGACTTACGACCGATCGTGGGCCCTACCGAATATACACAAAAAAATTCATAAAAATCGGTCGAGCCGTTTGTGACACGGGAATTTGCGGGGAAAATTCTTTTTAGGATCTCGCTAGGGAACACTATATGGGAATGAATTTTTCAAATCGGTGCAGTAGTTTTGGAGTATCTAATCTGTGACCATCATTTTGTTGGTTATCAAGGTGTGACGTCATCATCGCGCCGAGAACATGATTTTTCAAAATGCAAATATGTAAGTAGGTACTTATCAAATTTTCAAATTATTTTATTATGTTATATTTTAAAAGTATTAGTTACCAAAAAAATTGCCATCATCCATATTGCTATTAAATATTATTTTATCTGTGTTTCTAATCTAAGTAAATAAATATACCTATAAAAACATTCATCATTCATCCGAAATCATGAAATTCGTGTGACGTAATTTATGGATGGCCCCATGGCCGCGATCGAACCGTGGTCCGCCTAGTTATATACCAGACGTTAACCACTCGGCTACCGGCGCAATTATATTTCAATAAATATTTCTTTGTTTTTCAAATACCAGCTGTCAAAGATGAAAGTTTTCGGTATAAATTTCCGCATCTTACAACTTGCGGTGGCAATCTTTTATTATAATATTATAGGTGGCGCCATCTATGAATTAATGCGTCAAACTGTATAACTGATTTTTGCCGCAACATTATTATCTATATTAGTAACAAAGTGTATCAATAGATGGCGCGTAAAGCGTTCTCTTTTTTGTACTTTTTTGATTTTTATTACTTCAACTAGCTTTCCGCTCCCGGCTTCGCCCGTGGATATTGTTGAACAAAATAAAATATAACCTACGTCACTCAGGGATATCGTAGTTTTCTATTAGTGAAAGATTTTTTAGAATCGGTTTAGTAGTTTCAGATATTATACCCCACATCCGAACTTTACTATAATATTAGTAGATAAATACAATAGTTGTCATATTTAGTCATTGATATAGATCAATGTATTTAGTACAATCTTTCCTCCCCGGCTTCGCCCGTGGAAATGTTCCAAATATAACAAAAATGTATACCGAAGGATTACCGGGATAAAAACCTGACCTACTCTCCGGCCCTATGTCTGTGACAAAAAATAAACACGTCGATCTGTTGCTGACATGAAAGAAGGAAAAACAAACAAACAAATAACGCACTTTCGCATTTATAATATACCTAGATGACCCGTGCGAATACTTCGCAGTTTTGCACCGTTAGTGGTCATAGTTCAACTGATCTCCAAATCTCCAATAGATGGTGTCTTTTACAAAATAAATAAATTAGTCTAATTCTAAAAGAAACATTTAATTTTGATTTGTTTAAGTATTTATTTTTGGACATTAGAGGAAAAAAATAATTTTCAAAATATCGTATCAAACAAACTTTGAGAAATAATATTATTATAATGATAGGTAGGTAGGAATCTTTTTGATATTTTCAAATTTATGTAAGTAATGGAAATGATTTATATTTTAAAAAAATTAAGTGCAAAACTAATTATGTAGATAGACCCTCAATTTTTAACGTCAGATAAAAATCCATTTGACAGTTGGCAAAGAATTATTCACACGATACAATTCCTAGGGGATAATGTTTTATTACTGCACTTGTTGTTTGTAAATCCCCCGAGATAATATGCGTATGCGCCTTTATAATGTTAGAGAAGGGGAGAAATGAATGTGTGTGGATCGAATTATTTAACAAATTCTGAACTATTCATTTATTATTGCCATCCACAGTAGGATTAGTATCAGTTTACGCAAACTATTGTGGCCAAAATACAATAAATTTACTTTAATGGATATAGGGATACCTACATAAATACGCTTATAGCTACTTATCTATTAGAGATAGATATATGGTACCGCAGTTTTTTTGTAGATCATATTATTCTACACAAATCTTTCCCACATCATTTTGTTATATCTCTGACGGATTAGACAGCATACGCCATGAAAACTCGCTGGGGCTAACTTTTTCTCTTGATACACTCCATATAATATGAAAGGAGTAAATCGTACTTTTGGATCATAAAACTTTACTATTTGAACAGTATAATTTCCATGAAGCACTTGAAGAAAGTACCTGTTATTTAGCCACATTATAGAAAATATTGTTATCTAAAAAGTTAATTGAGAAAACTTTTAAATTAATAAATAATTATTGAATTATAACAAGATAATTGAGACGGGTTTTCTCAATTTCCCTTTCATCATCAAGTTTCAAACTTCAAATATCTGAAATCACTTGCCGATCTCACAATTAAAAAATATTAGACTATAAATATCCTCAGGAAAATAGTTATCAGTAATTATATTAATATTTTGGTTCTTTTCTTCAGAAATTAAAATCACAATCATATTAAAAAAAGTTAAAATTATAGCGCACAAATTTGTTTACTTTCTCTATAAATCTCACTTCATTTTAAATATTTAAAAAAAATGCTATTAAAATCAGCGCGCGATTCATTGACTAAAAACTGCTGGCATATAATATCTTCACAAGATTTTTTCTCGATTAAGGTTTATGTGTATTAAAAATTGCCTTATAAGGGATAAAGCCTATCAGCGCGATATTAAAAAATATTCTGCCTAATCCGGAGAGATATAATAAAAATCATGTAGAATTTAAATTTGCGTAATTAAAGTTAAACCAGTCTGATATAAACTAGAAATGGCGCAAAAAGAAAGTCGATTGTCCTTCGCTTGAATATAAACGGAGCCAAAGTAAGATTTTTCAGTGAGCTCGTAACTTGAATTGTTTGGCAAGTAGCGCATTTTACAGCGAAACTTTTCAGTAAAACGTACAAAGTTTATAAGGGCGGTGTTAACAGTCTCGTTCGAGGTCGCAACTTTTCGACTTTTATTACCGATTTAAAGTATTAAATTGTTCCATTTCTCCTTTAATCATTCTGAAATTATAAATGAAGAAACAAAAATTGTCTACATGGATTTGCGACACGCTGAGCGTTATGTGAGGTATCCATTTCTTATTGATCGAAAATTCCCTGGCAGCCAAATTTATCTGAATTATCAGTAATTATTTTATATTATGCCCTCTTTACAAATACACT
Source organism: Nemapogon koenigi (assembly GCA_963924495.1). Lineage (NCBI taxonomy): Eukaryota > Metazoa > Arthropoda > Insecta > Lepidoptera > Tineidae > Nemapogon > Nemapogon koenigi. The sequence goes on along the minus strand of OZ004640.1, from coordinate 10,011,509 downwards.
ACCTTCATCTTGTTTTCATCTTGACCCTATAATTCATACAAACACTACATTTTTGATACACTTAGAAAATATCGTGGGTCTGTTAGTTTATTTCATCATAGATATATAATTTATTTGTGTATCCTAATTTCGCTTTAAATTTTACAACGAAATATATAATTATTGTTTTTATTCACACTACAAACAAAAATCTAAAATATACATTAAAAATCTTAAAAACCTTAAATACCTTAAAACTAAAAATAAAAAGAAAAAGGATGGAGGAATCAAAGATAGAATACCTCCTCCAGCTCTGAAGACAATCCAATCGTGCCAAGAACACTCGCTGCGTTACCCCTTTGAATCTCCAAGCTTATGCGGCGAATGAAAAAACTCTTAGCTCGGTGTTTATTTATTACATTTTTTTGTTTACATATTAAAGTTTTTTTGCTATGTAGTTTTTTTTTTAAATTTAAAAGATCATACTCTCGGCAAAGAAATATATAAATCAAAGAACAAAAGACAAATCTATTGGGTGGGAAGTAACAAATGAAAACATGAAGAATTCTATTACAATAATAGAACATCCAAATCCTATACTAAACCTACCTAACGACGAGATAGTTGTCAGGATCGTGGTGACATAACTGCGACCGATGTCTACCCAAAATGTGATTCACGGTTGAGTATATTGAAGCAAACTTATTCTCTAGCACTATATATTTCACAAGTATGAAAGAAATGTCTGAAATTTTCAGACCCGAAAAGTATGAGCCTTTCCTTCACCAACCGAGAGTACCTCATTTGAATACAAAATATTTTTATGTTATTTATGGTGAAACCCGACTTGGGAGCATTCTGCGACCTGCATCAATTCATATTACATTCTTATATGAAGACTGGAACATCTTAAATCTTCCACAAATATAATGAAATGTGTTTGTACTTATAGTATTTTTATTACTATTGAAACTAACACAATTATATACAAACAAGATACAAACCCGGCTTTACTGTACATACATAATGACTTTTTTTCTTTACAAATAATTTTACTGTTTTATTTAGGTAATTATATGAATTGGATAATTATATAAAACGACGACTGGAGTTGTCCTGAGTTATAAAGTTCATGGCTCAATAACAAACTTTTTTTAATATTCTAAAAATAAAACACAATTCATGGCTCAAACAAACGTTACTGTCACATTGAAAATTGCTTCTGACCTTATTTATTGAAATTACTCGATTATACAAATTTTGCGGATTGATAAAAATTTTTTTCTTAACAATTTGGTATGCGTTTGAATCATCGATGATTTGAATCAAGTCTACCGTACCCCTTGTCGAAATTATTAATATAGATGCTTATTACAGTTTACAGGATAACTTAATAATAATCCAATCAATTTTGTGAGCTCGAGAGATGTTAATCGTCAACTAAACAAAAACCTATTGTGCCTACATATACTTTACCGCCAAGGAGTTTGCATATGGTGTTGCCCGCCATTAATGTGAGCGAAGAAATGCCACATACTCTTACGCTTACCAGCGTGTTTAGCTACTGGAGTAAAAATTATATAAAATTAGCAAAAGCAGTAAACCTTTTTCTCTTCAAATTAAAAAAAAAACGAAACTAAACCAATCATATTGTAGCTTTGTAAATGTGGCATAAATAAATTGGTATAACGTGCCGTGGAGGGCCTTCTGAATAATATTATAAACGCGTTTGTAAGGATGGATGGATGTTTGTTCCTTCCTTCATGTAAAAACTACTGGACGGATTTTAATGAAATTTTCTTAAAATTTATTTCATGCCATTGTATATCCGAAGCAAACTCTGGATTCTCGACAGACAGACAGACATAATCATGATATATTTATTATTAGAAATACAACAGGATGACTGTATTATGTTATCTTCTATTACAATATTCTCAGTAGTCTTATGACTATTAACAAAATAATACCAACCAAGTAAAATAATTTCCTTCCTTGTAGTAAATTGGCAAACAAAGAAAATGTTGTTTAAAATTTAGGTCAAGAATACTCGTGCAGAGCGTTATCATAATGCGGATAGCCTATGTGCTATGTGCTGTGTGCATCAACGTAAAGAAAACAGAATGTTATCTTTTACATTTCCTTTGGTCGTTAGTGTAACAACACTTACAAATAAGTAAAATCCTCCGCTGATAGTAACTAAACGGTTAGTCACCCTTGGTTAAAAACCATACTAAAACCAACCTTTTCTTATGCTATTCATCCACATCATCACACCACATGGATTGTTAGCAATTTTCACATTTGGTGAGAAGATTTTGAACCAGAAAGCGACATTGTAAAAATAGTCCAAGATGTCAAAACTAAGGAATTAGGTTCACTTAAATTGGTTTCGATTTTCTTTTCTCTCTTTAGTTAGGGATTTATTCGGATGTATAAATTTGCTTAATTGAATCGAAGAGTATTTTATTAGAAAAATATTAGCCACCATGTTTCTCGCCTTAGGTATTGAATTTAAAAAAAAATCGAATCACGTGTTTCGTAGGGGTTGTGTTATAAATGTAAGACATTGTTTTTCTTATTGCTTATACCATAAAATAACCTTTATAAAAATATACAGTTTCACACTCTCCACAATAATCCGACAAAATTACATAGTGGACCAATATGAATCGATTTTATGAAACACAGGATGTCACCCTGTCTACCCCTATAGGAAACAAGCGTGCATTTAACAGTGGTGAATGAATAATAGATTCAGCGAGAAAAGTTAAATGTTTGTAAAACTGAAAACTGCTGAAGACCTATTTCCGTAATTCGTTAATGAGCTCACGCTATACGATCGTGTCCATGAAAACGCTGAAATATTTACATTTCGTGGTATTTCCGAAGCTATGGGGATATAATTAGTGGATCTTTGTTGACCTCTACAGAGACGAACAAAGGTCAAGCATTCGATCGACCTTCTTCTTTGTGGCACTTCTAGCTACCTTTAGATTAATAATATCATAATCTCATCAAATTCATATTGTTATGTAGCTAGGTAGGTCGTACCTACTATAAATTAATTAATAATCTTATAAAAAAAATCAGTGTGTGCTATAGGGGAAGGCGGGCACGACCGAGTCACGGGGGAAAACCACTAAGAATGAACTTTACATAACTTTAACAAAATCCTAATCATGCCATAACCTACCATTTTTTTTGTTTTATTATAGTAATATATACTTATGGTATTATATACCTTTCATTTCGCATTTGTTATAAGTACATGCTTTGATGTGGTATTTACAAAATAACTGCGATAGATTTTGTAGAATAATTTATTTATCCAAAGGAAAGAAAACTAGAATTATCTTTGGCTGAAGAATTGTGCTCACATTGCCTGCACTGCACAGGTGTAGATCATGAAGATTTAAAAAAGTTCAGTATTCGACTCTTCGAGGACCCACCAAGGAGACCCACCAGTAGGTACTGCACCCGCACTTGCATTTACTACTAGTTTAAATTTGCCATAAATAAAAGGAAAAACAGTCAACTTTCATTATGTAAGTAGCAACTTTTTGACGGTTTTTCCTTAGCATGCCCATTATGACCATCCATACCATACCATAAATCAAAATCAACTACAAAAGAAACCAGTATTTTTCGTAAAAGTTTTAAAATAAAATAAAGAACATAAAAGTTAAAACACGAACATCACAATAAAAAAGGTTCTTTTTGTTTTTTATGTAATTGGGCAACTGGCTACTTGCTCTTGCTGGCTACATAAGTTTTGTTTGTTATTATAAGAACCTCATAAATAGAGTTTCGTTCTCAAAACTTAACAAACTGTCACTCACTTTTATATACCTATAATGCACTATTTATGTAATCACAAAAATATTTATATTATATAGTACCTAATGTAAGAACATAATTTAGTAGCATCGTTCTAAATTCTAAATACATGAATGCGGCGAATGCACTTTATAAATAAAAACATCTCTCTTAAACGTAAGTTAGAGCGAAATGGGTATACTAATTGCATCCATTTCACAAGACGCATGCTTTTTTTGATTCATTCGTTCGTTCGATCATTCCTCCGCCCGCCACCGCCAGCCGGTCGTTCATTCACTCACTCACTCAGTTTCTTCAAAATAGCAGTAAAGGTTGGTTCTGTCGCTCCCGCAAAACAAATTTGAATAAAAATATTACGTACCTTCAAAACTTCTATTGAAATGTAGTGTTTAGAAAGTATGTGCTTTGATATTTAAATACAATTAATTTATGTTGATAATAACGATTTTCTCAGTTATATTTGTGAGTTAAAAGCGATAGTAAACTTATTTACAGTGTTTGTCTAACCTTGTGTGGTGTTGATTGACGTGAGTTTTTTTGAACACAAGTTATTTTGGCGGTTTGGTATGATCTAATTGTGGTCCCAAGTTCGAGACCCGGCCAGTACCTGCTGTCGGAATGAACTTGGCAATGCGCTAACGGGATACTGCAAAATGCACACATCTATGATGATGGTAAGATAGATAAATTTTGATTTACTTTGTTTATATTTGGCATTATTTTGTCTTTGTTATTGTTTATCTATATTATAAAGAGGTAAAGTTTGTAGGGGGTAATCTCTGGATCTACTGAAACTATTTTGGAAATTATTTCACTAATAGGAAACTACTTTATCGCCGAGCGCTATACCCTAGGCTAGACCTAGGCTATATTTTATTTTGTTCGAAAATATCCACGGGCGAAGCCGGGGGCAGACAGCTATTATAAATAAGGCCTCTTTTTCGACATTGAGGTGAAAGAATGCAGCTGCTGCAGTGTTTGATTTATCAGCAGGGGTCTTTTGGAAGAAATGCGCATATAAAAAAAATCCTTTATATTATTTATGTGATTACCACCCTTGACTGATTCAATACTTATTTTCCCATGTTGTTTTTTCCTTAACACATTATTATCTTTTTCAATATGCATTATAAAAACACTAGGTAATTATTATTGCTGTACGTCTTGGTTTTGAAATTGCAGCGTTTTATACATCTATGTTTGTATGTAGTTGTAGGTAACCTATACTATACAATATAATAAGTAAAATATATATATTTGCTCGACATTCTCGGGCCGGGCATTCCTTTGCTGGCCAAAGATGTCACGGTTATGCTAAACCTCACCGGTTGTTGTATTTCTTGATAAAAAGAAAATATAAGAAAAAATTATAGGAACGCCTAGAATGGGTGTTATTTTTTATCAATATTATCCTTATTTTGATAAAAAGAAATTATCCCAAAATTGGTAAAACGACCGGTAAAATCGCGTATTTTTTGCACAATTGACGGTTTTACGTTCGCCGGTTTTTAATATTAAACTAGGTGTGCACGGCCGCCTACTCAGCCCCATTTAGCTCGTAGCGTAACCTTCCAAAAGAATTATTCAAATCCGACTAGCAGTTCCTGCGATTAGCGCGTTCAAACAAACTCTTTAACTTCATTATTAGTAGGTATAGGTTTTTAACATAAAAAAAATCACGTCCATCCGTTGCTCTGTGTTGACGTAAAAGAAAGACAAACATAAGAGGTACCTAAGTAATTCAAAGTCTTGTTGAAATTCAAACTTAGCTCACAATTACAAGTTTGCAGGTTTATTTGCGTGTAAATCACCTAATTGTCTCGAATAGTTTCGTGTTAATTAATTGTTTAATTAAACGTATTGAACTGAAGGTTAATTGTTTGAACGCGATAGAGTGAACTACTTTCTGTTAAGTTGTTGTACAAGTTAGTTACCTATAATCTGCCTTGGCTACGTACCTAACTTTGTATTGCATAGGTACAGGTACCCACCTAAAGATTAGCTCAAGATTCACATATTCCGACAAACCATACAATAGATTTCCATCTCAAACCTCGATACCATCGGCTAAATGTGGAAGACTTTCTTCCACTGTGTCAAGACTGGTAAAAAGTTATAATAAAATAACAATAGCCTTTTTAAAAAAAGTGTACCGACTTAAAAAATTATGTACCTACTGAAAAGTATGCTTTCCGAAAGCAAATGCGCAAGTCACTATAAAAGTATGCCTATAAAATTTGAAGAGTTCTCGATTTTTCCAGGATCCCATCATCAGATTCTGACCTGATGACCAGGGGACCACATGGAAAGTATACCCTTTCAAACAAAAAAAAATCCAACTTGGTGCAGGCGTCAAGTAATCGGGGAACCTCCTCTATTTTTGAAGTTCGGTTAAAAATATTAATAAATACACTATTTATAGGGATAAATATAATTTTTAACATTTGAAAACAAAATTTTTGGTTTGACTCCAAGATTCAGGGGGAATGGCAGCTGCTCAGGACCTGCCCCCCCCCCCCCCCTGCGTACGCCCATGTAAGATATTTCCTTTTAAACTTTTAATGAACCCATGCGAAATAGGAGCCTATAGCTAGGTAGAAATAATAAGAATACATAGAATAAAATTGCATTGTTTCGCGTGCTATACCTACCTACCATTGTTATGAGATTATTGTTGTTCTTAAGTCACCCACATATCGTGTGTGTAACAACTTACAACTATTATAAATGTACATTTAATTGTCTTGTGAGAGTGTTTTAATTTGTTGTATTGCTCTGTTGATACAACTTTTTATGAAGTAAGTATTTTTGTAATTATAAAAAGTTTTATTGTAGAGGTGCAATGCAGAAGCAATTAGATTTCATTGAATTACTTATGTACTTAAATATTTTGTTGAAAATAATTTGGCATACAAAGAGCAAAAATAAAATTGTTCTGGGTAGTTTTCGATTAGAGAAAGTCTACTTTCTAGAGTTACTTAGTAGAGAACATGAAAATATGTTTAAAATATTTTGACCAGATTCTGCAAAAAACCTTAAATTGTCAAGTGATTTTTAGGTCTACTAGATTACATAAAGTTTAGGCATTGGAACTTTTTTCGATTTATAGATTCGAAAGCTGTCCAAAAAAAAATTATTAAATTTTTATTAATATTAAGTTCTAGTTTAAAAATTGGGTTCCATGTTTGGGGCAAGGCCATGTACAGGAATTTACTTTGGTTTCTCTCAACTTTAAAAAAGTTTAAAAAAATTTAAAAAACCAAATATAATGATTTGATGAATATGAATGATTTTACAAGTAGAATTCGTAGATCACTTGACATCTCGTAAAAACTTGGAGTAGGGTCATTTACAATTGGCATTAACCTTGAGTTGCCCACGCGAGACGACTAAACAATAAACAAGGAACCCCACGAGACCTATTGTCAAATGCCCTTGTCCTTAGGTATGGTCAATTTAAAATCGTAGAAAACCAGTCGATCGTTTTAGAAACACGAATTATTCTAGATTCTAGGGTCTAGTTCTGTGAAAGCTGGCAGGCATGCGCCGAGGTCCTTTGATTTTATCTATGCTAATATTATAAAGAGGTAGGTAAAGTAAGTTTGGATGTAGGAGGTACCTAATCTAAAATACTCATCTGATTTCAAAAAATATTTCACCAATATGCTCTATACTAGATGACCCGTGCGAATACTTCGCACCGTTAGTGGTGTCAATATTGTTGTCATAGTTCAACTGATCTCCAATAGACAGCGTCTTTTACAAAATAAATAAATAAAAAAAATATTTAAGTTTTATTTGTTTGTGTATTTTTGTTCATTAGAGGGAAAAATAATCTTCAAAATGGCGTATGGGCCCCACGGGCGAAGCCGGGGAGAATAGCTAGTATAAAATACAGATGGAAAGATCAAGTACCCAAAAATTACATTCACACCATTAGTTTATTTTATTAGACGGATTCGACAAAATATTTTTGCATTAGATAGCCCAATTCTTAAGAAAGGTTATAGGCTAATAACATCACTCTACGACTATTAACGCGGATGTAACCGAAGGCACAGCTATAGCATATAATGAGGAAAAAGTTTAAAGAATCGCTAATTAGTCAAAATTCAAACAACTACTTAAGAGTGTAGTGTACCGCGTCCATGTCTATACAAACGGAGAAAACGTTTTACTACCCCTAAATATTATTTAATTTTAACGATTTTGTAATATTTTACTGACATAATGAAAAACTACGTACGTATTTTTTCCTTTTTTCAAAATTCGTAATACGTCAAAAGTTATAAGCCCCTCAAAACTCGGTTTTTTTGGTTCATAACTTGCTGGTAATAAACCGTCTGTATTTGAGAAACAAAGCAAAATTTCAAAAAAAGCAAAACGTACGTACGTAGATTATAATCTGCTAAAACGTTTGACACCAAAATTATAAGGTTTCGTTATAGTTTAGTAGGTGTAAATCGTTTTCGCCCAAAACGCAATTTTCAACGAAGAACATACCTACGAACACTCACGAGCTGCAGTGCTCTCTGTCACACTGATGCCCGAGGGAAGAGTGCGCTTGAGACAGAATATGATTTTCTAAATACCTATTTCGCTGCGTACGCTGAGCTACACGATCCTCTTAAGTCTTATTTTTACAAAGTAGAGACTAGGTTAGGTACCTCTATAAATGGTAGAAGGTGCGTCGGTGGCCGAGTGGTAAAGCATGTGGCGCACCTGGTTCGAATCCCACAGCAACCGTATACAAATAGGTTTTTTTAAATGACATTTATATAATCCGAAAATAATCTACAATACTCGTATTATTGATTGAAGTTTGTATCGATAGTGTCGATACCAACTTGATAAGATATTGAGATGAGTGGCGTTGCAAAATTATATCTTTTTTGAAATCTAATTGCCACAATTTGACATTTGCATTGACGCGTCAAGTAGACTGTATGTGAATACTCTCTCACAACTAAGTCACACACAAGGGAGTAGAAAGCGTCGGCGTAGATTGGGTATGACGGCATGCCGTTTACCGTCACGGCATACGAGTCGGTCTTGCCCTCAAGGCGCGCCAGTAGATGTTATCACATTAAGAGGATGTATAGAGCTAAATGCGAGTTTTAGGATGCGTAAAAGTACATGATCCACTGCAGTGACCATAATCAAAAAAATATATGATATTCTTGAGGTTATGCGTTATTAAGATACTGTTTTCAAAACATAATACAACTATATTGATTCGATAGAAAAAAATCAAGAATGAACCTCTAAAAAAATATTATACTGTCTAGAAACAGTACTAAAATGCATGCAATGATTCTGATTTTTTGATAGATTTTTTATCTAGCAATATACTATCGTAATACTGTTCTATTTTTTAATCAAATTTTTAGCAAGTTCCTTTATTCTCATTTTCGAGATTTTATGTACGCACTGCACGCGAGTGTGCGTAAGCGTTCGTGTACCGACAGTACCGGCTGCAGCCTGATGCTATATTATTAGTGTATGTGTACCCGCGTGGGGGCGGTGCCATCTCTCAAGGTTATTGGCTCTATTCAGCGTCTTAATGAATGGAAAGCCATTGTCCGATTTTCTGAAAATATAGAGGCAACTCCCATGTTGCCCATGTTGCCAGTATATCTGGCCTAAGCTATACATAGATACTGACGATACAGTCTCATGGCAGCCTCAGACCAGGAAAATTGCAGAAGAAATAAGCCTTTTAGAAGAGATAGTGGCCTTCAGCTATTTTTCCAAAGTTTCATGTAATGATCAATTAATTTTATTTAAGGAAAATATATCGAAATTGGTTTAATTTTAATGTCATTTCAATGCCATTTTAGTTTCCTAAAGTGAAAGGAAATGCTGGCAGAGGACGACCTAGGTGTACTTTTATTGAACATATAAAAAATGTATGGATCGATGGCAATATTAAAAGTACATACAATCGTCGAGTATGAAAGGTATGATGAATATAAAAGAAGCAAAAGAGGTATGTCAGGATCGTAGGAAATGGCATTCGATTGTCTCTGCCTACCCCTATTGGGATAGAAGGCGTGATGATCTAGATAGATAGAGTTGAAAGCTGAAGTCCACAAAGAAAGTATGTTCTATGTTCTAGAAAAGTAATAGACTGCCATAGAGTCCCCAGTTAAAATAAATACTATCGCTACAGGACCAGCCAAAGAATGCCCGGTCCGAGAATGTCCGGCCCAACAATGTGCGGGCAAATTTACAAGTACACAAGTACACAGAATTTGCTCGCACATTTTGGGTTCGACGGTCCGGCCCGTGCATTCCGTGGCAGGTTATTGTATGGACATAAACGTTTTTGGCCTATGTCTAGTCACTAGTCAAATATAATATGCTCACCCCCCCCCCCCCCCCCAGAATTTAATTCTATACACGAACAGAGATTTATCTTATAATTTACTGATCGTAAAACGTATTTATGTGTGAGTACGTTACTTTATGGAAATTGCTGTAATAAGTTATACCTACACCCGCGTTTGTAAACTTTCTCCATTTAAAAGCGTTATTAGGAATAAAGGTGTGCTTTATATTAGAAATATTTGGGATATCGTTGATAAAATATAAAAATATTTGGACAAAGTAGTATGTACTTAGCTACATACGTTTAAGTTTAACAATTTTTTAAATTATATAATCTTGTTTATTAGGGTTTCGTAATCCGATGGAAACTTGTCTGTCCGTCTGTCACAGCATATTTTCTCCGAATCAACTTTACGAAAAAGGTTGAAATACATCAAAATAATGTAGAGTTTGATGACCTAATCACGGACGTATAGCGTAAATAATTCGAATTTCGATTTTGGGGGACAATTAAAAGTTAGAAAAAAGTTATCATGTGACATCAAATGAAAGGAAATAGTTGTAAGAAATACCTTTTTTTTAAATTGAGTGTCCCCTTCCCCTTATCCGAAAATACTGAGTCTAAAATATTTACTATTGTTTAGCTAAAAATTTTCATACAAAATTAGTACAAAATGCGTTAACGTTTCTACCCCACTAAACATAATCCGTTCTGGCTGTTTTTTTATATGTTATAGAGACAAGTAAAAACTAGGTCGACTCGTTTTTGTTTTTTTCATATTGTTTATAAATTGAGAAAAAATTAATCCTCAAAAACAGTTTTTTTAACTAAAAAACTTCCTCATACTTATCTCGTGATAATTATGAAACTAATCAAAATTTTGAAAAAATCAAAACTAGCCGACTTAGTTTATGATGTAACAAAACGATAGAGACTAAAATGAAAAAAAATCGTTAAGAGGATCGTGTAGCTCAGCGTACGCAGCGAAATAGGTATTTAGAAAATCATATTCTATCTCAAGCGCGCTCTTCCCCCGGGCATCAGTGCGACAGAGAGCACTGCAGCTCGTGAGTGTTTGTAGGTATGTTCTTCGTTGAAAATTGCGTTTTGGGGGAAAACGATTTACACCTACTAAACTATAACGAAACCTTATAATTTTGGTGTCAAACGTTTTAGCAGATTATAATCTACGTACGTACGTTTTGCTTTTTTTGAAATTTTGCTTTGTTTCTCAAATACAGACGGTTTATTACGAGCAAGTTATGAACCAAAAAAACCGAGATTTGAGGGGCTTATAACTTTTGACCTATTACGAATTTTGAAAAAAGGAAAAAATACGTACGTAGTTTTTCACTATGTCAGTAACATATTACAAAATCGTTAAAATTAAATAATATTTAGGGGTAGTAAAACGTTTTCTCCGTTTGTATGGACATGGACGCGGTACACTACACTCTTAACGTTTAGGTATAGTAAAACGTTAACACCTAAACACCTATTTTGCGCGTAATTCAAGACAATTTCGTCAGAAGCCTGCAACCCTCTCTATCGCACACGTGTAAGTGAACGCGGGGTGACTGATGAGATAGCAAATATTCGAAAAACGCACAGCGCCCGAACTCTGTAACTAAACGATACTCCTCTCATAGTTTGCAGGAAAACCTAAACGAAAATCCTTTCTTAAAGTTCTGACCAAAAATGTGGCACGAACCCTCAGCGCGCGAGTTGTACTCACAACTTAGCCAATTATTTTTATTTTTGTGTTTCGGAACTTTTTTGAACGTAAAGTCTATATATTATAATAGATGTCGTCCAATGAGTAGTTACCGCGAAAAATATCCGTGACATACAGACAGACAGATCCCGAATCTCAACATAATTCGAGGAGAAATACTTTGATCCGCTTGTGAAAATTTGTAGACTCCTATAAAGGTTTTACAAGGTAGTTCTCAGCACAGATTATTCCCGAATATAAACCTATAATATTTATGAAGCAATAAATTCTCGAATATGGGCTTCGGGCGGAAAAAATATCGTGTAGATATTGCCACACGCCACATTGGTTTGGCGATCCCATCAAATGCAAAATTCGAGCTTTTTTAACATTTTAGATAAGATTAACTTATTGTTATTGGGCCCAAAAGTAATTGGAACGAATTTTCGTGTCAGTAATAATAATCCTACAAAGTATGGTCAGAGTTTTGAAGTATGAAAAATAAACCTCCATTGTGTGAATTTTGTTTTGAAATTAACAGTTTTTGTGCATGGAATTATGTAAAACGTAAAACAAATCATGAAAGTCCTTATACCTTGCGGTTATGGTTGCCAACCGTCCGGGTTTTCCCGGATTTGTCCTAGTTTAGAAGGCGTCCGGGGAACGTGCAGGCGGGGCTTTGCAAATACTCCGGATTTTAAAGACAAGAGAGAACTCAGATTTGTTGACAACTAGAATTTGGAAAATCTGTCTAAACCAATAACTTTATAATTTAATTAATTTCGTTTTTTTAAATAGAAATGTCCGGGTTTGAATTCATGTCCTAGTTTACTGATTTCACAGATGGCAACCTTACTTGAGGTGTTGTCAGAGTTGTACTAGCGATGCCAGGCGTTAGGATAAGACCAGACATGGTTAAGCTTTTTTTAGATTAGATAACAATGGCCACATATAGCGTGTTTCCAGTCATTTAGGATTGAACACACAACCTAACAAATAAAACTTTCCTACTAAATAACTAAAAATCTTTGACAAAATTGTCTATTGAATTACGCAATATCTGTATATTTTTTAAAAGGAAAAATATTGTAACTAAACAAAATTGAGTTTGAAGGCTAAAATGCGATAAGAGGTGACGCCAGAAACTTATCAGCTTTTTATCAGGGCATACCTGGCGTGCCTTTTAGTTTGTTACATAAATTTAATATAAAAATACTAAAAATAAACAGGTCACGGAAAAGGTTGCTACAACACTTTGTCAATGAAGTTGCTATACAAAGTAGGGAATTACATGTGCCGTTTTGAGTAAAAGTTCCAATGAAATTAATTATAAAAAAAGGTGGACGTCACGGGACACCCGGTTGATGTGAAACATCGAAATTTACGTGCACTCATACGTAGAAGCAACGAAGTATATAGTAGGTATACGCGCCACGCTCACACACGGTGCGTCGGTGGCCGAGTGGTTAAGACGTCTGGTATTAACTAGGCAGACCCCGAGTTCGGATCCGGATCCGGGCCATGTACCAATGGGTTTTTTAATTAAAAGCTTATCTGTTGTCTGGAAGAGATCGCTTATAGCAATAAGACCGCTTAATTAAGAGTAAAAAAAAAAGTATACGCGCCACGCTCACACAAGGGAGTTGGTAGATAGCCGCGGTAGAGACGGGGCATGACCCAGTTTACCGTCACGCCATACGAATCGGTCTTACCCCCAAGACGCGCCAATAGATGTGTGCATACAAAGTCTAGGAAACAAGCTGATGTTTAAAAATGTGGACCATCCACACATAGTTTGAGGCCCTCTGAGTAGATGAACTGTATCCAAAGAATCATGACACAGCCTAAACCTGTGGACCTAGCCATTTGTGAGGAAATATTCCTTGTACCCTAGGATGCACTAAGGATTTTTAGAATAATAATTTGAAAAAGTAAGTAAACCGATTGGATAAGACGTCTGGTTATAACTAAGCGGACCACGATCTAAATATACCTCAACAGAACTGGCCCCTCGTTATGTATAGCCTCACAAATACCATCAACTAAAAAAGGGAGACTTGGTCTTCCGCTGGATACCCTGGGACCGATAACACGGTTTCGGGAGCTGTGTGGCAGCCCGTGAAGAAAAAAAAACATTAATCATTCCTTATTGCACCAATGTACCTAAATAAATATTTATCAAAGAGCGATTCAGTCGATAATATTAAATAAATAAATTAATAAAAAAATAACTCGCCGATATCTGTATCTATTCTGGGAACTGCTAACGATAAATAACACCGCCAAATGCAAATATTTAATTATTATAAAAAAAGTAATCTTATATGAGCCGTCTGTCCGTCTGTCCATCAACATATATACCTACAAGACTTCTTGTTGACATAGAATCATGAACACCACATTAGTACCTATTTGGAATAAGGTATTGAAGTACAAATAATTCTAAATATTCCCGGCCCTGTAGCAATGGGTTTATTGTAATTAAAACTTATGTAGGTACATAATCCGACAGAGGCTTTTCCATCTAAATATACCTCAACAGAACTGACCACTCGTTAGGTATAACCTCACAATTCACAAATACCACGAAGGAGACTTGATATTCCGCTGAGTACCTACCTACTCTGGAACCGTAACACGGTTTCGGAAGCATGTAAGGCAACAACCCGTGATGAAAGAAAAGATAAACTAATTTCAAAGCCTATTCTGCACAAAAATTGGGACAAATTAAAAGCCATCATTTATGTTTCAGTATCGTAAGTAGGTATTGTATTATACCTACCATTAAAATTATTTATTAGGGTTTGATACATTCTATGAAGAAACGGAACCCTTATTATATAGGACTAACTGTTTCCCACGACTTCGTACGTGACTATTTCAGAATGTTGGCAAACATACACTTCATACATAGCTTTTGTCATGTTCATCTCTGCCCACCCCGTTCCCGTCGTCAGGGATAATGTAGCATTCCAATGGTGAAAGAATGATCAAAATCCGTCCAGTAGTTTTTGAGTTTATTCATAACAAACATACAAAAATACAAATCTTTCCTCTTTATAATATTAGTATAGATAGATCACTCTTGTGGCTGTCTCTCTGTCCGTCTGTCACAACTTATTTTTCTTGAATCTACTGGACGAGAAAGGTTGAAATTTGTTACATATATATGTAGAGTTTGATGACCCAATCACGGACGTGTAGCGTAAAAAAATCGAATTTTGATTTTGCAGGGTTATTTTTTGGGGGAAAAAAAGTGCATCATGTGACATCAAATGAAAGGGCTCGTTATCTAAACGAAAATCCTGTCCTAATGTTCTCACGGAAAAAATGGTACGGAGTTCGACTCGCTGTTGGCAATTTTTTTTCAAGATTCAATTAGTATCATAAGAAAAGTAATTAATAGTAACAAAAATTGCTTAGATATGTAACAGTTTTAGCGTTTATTGTTCTTTGTGTTATATTTTGGCATGTTGTTTCTATTCACAAGTAGTTGTGCACCCACAAAGTTCACACCTGTTGACAGACCTTTTTTAAATAAATAAATAAAAAGAAAATATCTTGGAAATTTCCATCATTTTTCAATTAATAAACTGACTAAATGTCGATTTTCCCCACTTCTCCTTAGGAGAGTAGTATATCTTCATAACACCAGTCTTTCACATTGACAGCTCCATTCGCAGTTAAAACATGTGTTGTGTAAACTATTCTATTTTAGTTCACAATTAATTAGTTTATAGAGCGGGACGGTAAATTGAAGCGTACTAGGGACAGCCACCGAGCTATTATTAGTTCAGAGTTTGTAGTTAATTGTCCCCACGACTGCAACAAATGGGAGCAGGAGATGTGACTTGTTCATCTGATGATACATCAATGAATTAAAGTACTAAAGTACTGTTCAATATGGACAACTGGCAAAAATTGGACACTGTTACTGGTCACAGCAAGGTACCGTGAAGGTGTGTTAAAGTGAGAAAAACCTCGGTAAAATTCCGTGAAAAATACTATATTTTTGTATGCCAAATCCATAATTCCATACTAATATGAATGCGAATGTAACTCCATCTGTCTGTTACGATTTTGATGAAAATTGATACGGATTGAATCTAAGGACATATGCTACTTTTTGATATGTAACATCTTTCCCCTCGCTTTCCTGCAATCTGCGGAGTGATTTCGTAAAAAAATCTATTTGATTTGACTAATGAGCGCGCGCGGTTGTAGATTTGGCCGTCAGATGGTACCAACCCATTTTCCGAGAGGTTGGCAACGTCAGCCAACAATGTGTTTGTGTGTGTGACGAGAAAGAGAAAGGGAAATAGAGAAGGAGAACGCATCAACTGTGCGCTTAACTTACAGTGTTAATGTTTTCAGGATATAATGTTAATGTTGCTTATTACCAAGGTGAGATGTCAGATGTTACACATCATATGCGAATACAATACAAGGCAGACTGTTCCACTTCTCTATATATAGCACTACATATAAAGAATTCTCGTGTGTGTGGACTGTGGAAGTGTGTGTGTGATTCAGTAATAAGGTAGTTTAATAGTTCGGAGTACTCTCCATGATACAGTCGGTACTCGGCTTAGAGATGCAATGTCTATATTATGTAATTTTTCTCTTCTATATTTAAAAAATATATTATACGAATCTTCACGTCTGATTCTGGTTTTGGTTATCAGGCTCGGTCTCCGCAACTTTAGCGCCTATTTTGCGTGAGGCGGGAATTTAGTTACTCCTTACATCCCAGCTCTTCTAGGTTGCCACATGCCTCCCGAAGGGTCCTCGGGGCAACGAGATGAGGCAGCCCTGTATATTCTGTCAAACCTGCACACTCCAGAAGGATGTGGGTGACCGTTTCTTCAGTCTCCATGCAAGCTCTGCACTATAGTGGACTATCTGGGCCCATGTCCTGTAATGACTTGTGTCATTAATCTCAAGTGTCCTCACGTCTGTTTCCCATTGGGATAGAGAGAGAGGAGCTCCATAAAGCGTTTTATACATACCTGCTACTACCTGAGAAAATAGACTTATGATATTGTTTTTAGTTTAGTGAAAACTAAAAGGAACTTGTTTACGTTCATTGGAGCAGTTTTTAGAGTTGTGTTAATTTTAAACACATGCACACATGCGTTTCCGCTCCACAACCGATATTTAGTTCATTCTTCACTAATTAAGGTTACTCTATATTACAAACAATTAACATGTTAATTCTAATTCTATGTTACCACACTGTTACGGCATTTTTTGACTATTGGTTAGTGATGATAAAAAACTTAAAAAAAACAGCAGACAACAACTACATGTAGCTGAAATGAGGATGCTGCGCTGGTCGGCGGGCGTCACCCTCATGGACAAGGATAAGATAAACTAATAACTATGTCCGTAGAAGTCTAAAATTGGCACTGATACCTGAAAAGCTCACTGAAACACGGCTACGTTGGTATGGTCACGTGATGAGAAGGCCCGAAGACCACATAACCCGGAAAGTGTTGGACATTGAGTCAGGACCGAGACGCCGCGGCAGACCACGACTTATGGCTTTCAGCAATCAATAATGACCTTAAAGCCTTAAAACTAGACCCACTGACGACCCGGAATAGATCGAGCTGGTGAAAAGCGATTGGGAGAGTGGATAAAGCCGGAGAAAGAAGGTCCTACGAAGAAAACTATTCGACTTATAGATCCTATCAAAATGAAAAAAAAAGTTTATATTACTTTTGTGTAACACGCGATTTTTTGTAATCGGTTTGTGTTATTTATAATAGGTACTTGGTTAAAAATAAAAAAAAACAGTCAATCATTTCAAGTCAAATATTTTTCATTGCGAATAGATGCGGGAAAACATGTCAACGATAATAGTTACTGAAGAAAAAGGCTAAGGGAAGATTGAAAATATGTAGACAGATCCGTGAGCAAAAGTTAGTTGTTATAATGTCGTGGGCTCTTCGTAGAATTCGGCCATTTCATTTCAACTATATCTCCCACGTTAGTCATTTTTCAGACCACGCTTGGACATATCATAAGAGTGTTTGTAAAGGGTTTTTTAATAAGAATCTATGTTTCTATACTAATATTATAAAGAGGTTTATCTATCATCGCGCCTTTTATACCAAGAGGGGTAGGCAGAGACAATCGAATGCTATTTGCTACGATCCTGACATACCTCTTTCGGTTCTTTTATATTCATCATACCTTTCATCGATTGTGTGTACTTTTAATATTGCCATCGATCAATATGTACATTTTTTATATATATGTTCAATAAAAGTACACCTAGGACGTCCTCTGCTAGCATTTCCTTATACTTCAGTTGTATAAACCTTTAGTCAATTAGCCTTATCCGTCATTCTTTCAACGTTGAAGGTTTATGCAACTGAAGTACTTTTGCCTTTTAGTTCTCACTGGGAACTGAAAGAGGCCTCGCAAAGCTGATGTCGCCAACGTCTACATTTGGTCTAGCGCCGCCACTGAAGCCAGGGGCTGAAAGCTAGTGTAAAATAAATTAACAAATTTTTTATTTTGTATAAATTCAACGATATTTTATGGCAGACTTTAGTTAGCCATCATGAAACAAATGGCTAATTCTACGATTAGTCCATAACGTATATAACCAAAACATATTGTCAATATGTGTTATATATAGATATTTGTATTTGTGCTACAAACACAAGTTACAGAGTAAATTATGTAAGACTTCGAAGGTTTCTTTCTATGTAACAGGTTGTCTGAATTGTGTAAATTTTCCTGTTAAACTTGCGCATAAGAACTGTGCCAATATTTTTTCAAAAGGAGGAGGTTCTCAAATCGACTGAGGCCTTCAATTCTTTCGGATTGGTCCCATTTATGTTTTCGTGAAAATTAGTGCCGTAGTTTTTCAGAAATTTTGAAGAAAGAACATCTGATTTTATAGGCAATTTTACTTATTTATCATCACTGCATCAATATAAAAAAGTCTACGTCGCGTCTGTCTGTTCGGTCGGACTATCTCAATTCCAGTTAATTTTATATGTATTTTGTTTAAATTTTATACAACTTGTAATTGATATTTTTGTCTTTTGTGCCAAGATTCTTCTTCATAAAAGATCAATCCTTCGTAGGTACTTTCAGTAATTTTTTTTGAATTTAATATGGCCAGAAGCAACATAATGCCATAATAGGTATAATCCTTTGAATACATACTCAAAACGGAAAGGGCAAGAAATATCTCCAAAAATCTGCCACCTGCCGTGCGAGCATGACCGCGTAGAGCAAATCTACATCTACATAGGTGTACTATCAGGAGCAGAATTGCAAGGACGACTAGAAAAAAAATTCGCTTGACACTTTAAAATGTCATGAAAACGAAAATGAAAACTATGTCAGTTGTGATTTGATCTGATTGGTTCATATCTATTTGAATGTTAGGTTGGCATTAGAAATGAAACAGTATAAAAACTTCAATGTGTAAGCGAATATAGCCTTTACGGGGTTCTACCAACTCTGCTCCTGATTGTACATCGTAACCACAAGGTACAAAAGCTGTGTAAAAAATGCAGATAATTCTTAATAGTTAAATATACTGGATTATCTCTTTTAATATATGACTAAGCATTCGTGTGTCAACAATGCAGGTGTCCCTGGTTGCGTAATATGAGGTGCAAGGAATGTTATTATATATTCATTCAAAAAGGGTGCGATATACATGGATATATTATTTAGGCTGTGCTGCTGTCAAATACAAAATATGTTTAGTATATTGTAATATCGCTGTTGTATGTATAATTTATTAGTCTAAATATTTCGTGCCCCTTTTTATATCATATTCTTATACATGTTAAGACAGCATATGGTACATAAACTGTTACAGCCATTTACATCACACAATTTTACAGTCAACAGTGTGTTAAGTTGAGGTGTAACGAAGACTGCACCGCTCAAAAGTGGGGTGCTCGACAATAATATATTTTCTCTTTAAAACGTCAATATACTAAAATATTAATCTATACTGAAAATAAAGCTGAACAGTTTGTTTGGTTGTTTGTTTTAACGTGCTAATCTCTGGAACAACCGGTCGGATTTGAAAAAATACTTTTGCATTTGATAGCCTCATTCTTGAGGAAGGACCAAGGAACATCACGTTACGACACAAAGGGGCGGAGCAGTAACTATTAACGCGAGTGCAACCGCAAGGCACAGCTAGTTAAGTAATAGTTAAGTATAGAACTAAATTACAGTTACCTTTATAAATCGCACCCTTTTTTTGCGTGTTGTTCTTAGGGCAAGCTTTAGCCGATAACCAGATAAGGAGCGAGAGTGCCTCAGTGTAAACAACTCGTCTCTTGCTTGAGTACAGGATAAGCAATGACATAGTCCCCGGCCGAAAGTTATACACTTTGTGCCTTGTTTTCTTGTGGTCCGATTAAATAGGCCCACTAACCCATTAGGGAGACTTATTTCTCATAGGCCCATTGCTTGGTTTGAGTAAAGTGTACGAATAACAAGTCACGTGGATGCTTTTGTTAAAAAAAATGCCATTATTAAGATCGAGCAAAAAACGCCGAATAAAACAAGTTTCTTGTATGGGGACCCCCTTAATTAAACTTTATTTTTATTATTTGTTGTATTAGCGGCTATAGTAATACATACTCTGTGAAATTTTCAAGTATCTAGGTACCTATTACGGTTCAAAAGATACAGCTCTGTGAACGACGGACGGACGGCGGAGCCTTAGGTAATAGGGTATCCGTTGTCACCCCTTGGGTACGAAATCCTAAAAACAAGTGGCTAAATGTGGACATTGTTACCAGTATATATCTGACTACGCGCCGTGAGCTGTAGACGCCGTGATGGTATATTATGCTACCAAAAGCCCTTAGTAATGTGTTAATTTGCTATTTGACATGAAGTTGTTAGAAATAACCGATGTTAACCCAGATACGACTAGTTCGTGCCATAACTGTGTTAATGCCACTCAGAACTCTTTGAACCTGTCCAACCCGTATGGTAAGTACTGTTCAAGATGGATCATTTCCTGCGATTTTCTACAAAAACAGTTTACATAATTATTAGTTTCAAATAACCCTAATATTATGTATGTAAGTGTATATGACTAATTTGAATCTTTGTTGTTGCAGGTAAATATTGGCCTTCCAAAAAGTTTGTAAACTCAATTACATTACCAAAATGTTTAAGCAACTAAAACCTCCTTTTAAAAACCTTGTTTCCAATGAATCACAAAAAAGGTGGGTCCTAACCTCATAAATGTTTAAAAAAGAAAATCAACAATATTCCAAATATGAAAGGAGTTACAGTAAGGTTTGTTTCTTAAAATTAACGAAACCCTCGGATAAGGCATCCGCAACAGCCCAAACATAATTTAACTGATGCAAAAGCATGATAAAAGTCATTAGGAGGTGCTCGACGACAGACAATGGCAGTTTTACTTATATAATAACGTAATTGGCTTTATAAATTGTTCTACACGAATTTTGAGATAAGTACCTTAAATGGGTCACGAAGGACCCAGGCGTCATATCTTGTAGGGTTAAGTTATGATAAAATACCCAATCATCGAACTTGCAAAGCTCGGTTTGGGTATATTCTCATATTTTGCGTACTTGGCTAGTTGATTTTGTATTCTTTGTCGTCTTCATATTTTTTTATGTGAAACACATGTCTATTGGCGCGTCTTGGGGGTACGACTCATTCGTATGGTGTCACGGAAAGCTGCGTGTGTGTGTGTGCTTAGCGCGTATACTATGTGTACAGCGTGTACCTATAATTCGACTACAGTATATTTTGACGCGTCAATTTCGATATTTTTTTGTGTATTATATTTTATTTTATTTTTGTTATGTTAATTATAAATGTATATTTGCAATTAGTGAATTTTTAATTACAAAAGCGTTCGTAATCTGTAAATGTATATTTAAATAATAAAATTACAGAGAAAAGGGCAAATGGCAGGGAAGTGATAATTTCGGAAATGTAAGCAATCGCTTAAGGGACTGTGTGTAATACCTACACAGAAATAATGAGAGGTCGAAATCCCTCGAGTGCGACGTTTTCACGGACCAAGGCATCGCTACAATTTTCTCCATTAAAATTTCAGAGAGTCCTGTTTTCCCAAATGGTTTACGAAAAATATACAAGAACTAGTGACCCTTCCCCGGCTTCGCATGGGTGCAACATCGGTTTACAAATACGCTTATTATTACTTATCTATTAGAGATGGATATGTGCTACCGCGGAAAATCTTGTAGGTAATTTTATCCCATTAATTTTATAAATGAGAAAGTTTGACAGTCAATCACGCAAAAAGTACTAGATGGATTTGTGTAGAATTCTGCACATAGACAGATCATGGCCTGGAATGGGACGGCTCCTTTTTATCCCGGGAATACCACCCCCTAATTGTGATGAAATTGGGTGAAACTTAGTATGGGCGAAGCCGTTAGAAAACCGACTCTGATTCAAAATAGTCCAGAACATCCTAGAGTCCCTTTTGTGATGAGGCGGTGCGGGGCATCACTAACAATCATATGTAACACAGAACAGATGGATTCGTTACCATTCGACACATTCAGGCACAGCTCCCTGACTATGAGGGATTAGACAGCATACGCCAATAACGCGCAGGGGGTTAGCATATTTTTGACGTGACATTTTTCGTGTCGACCATAAGGCCAAAAACGTTTTGTCCCTACAAGAGCCGGCCAAAGAAAGCCCGGTCCAAGAATGTCCTGCACAAGAATGCCGAGCAAGTACACGAATTTGTCCGCAAATTGTTGGGCCGGACCTCCCGGCCCGGGCATTCTTTGGCTTGCTCTTGTAGGAATAAAACGTTTCGACTTTGTCTTCGAGTCGAAACGTTTCTGTCCATATGTGTAGGATCTGGTACAGATATCATTTTCTTTTGTAAAGCTGAATATAACAGATAGAACATCCAATTTTTCTCAAAGATTCAATAATGATCACAAAACCCGTTTTAGCCACCTTTTATAATCCCTATCTTTCTATGGAAAACAGGAGTTTCCTTTAAGGTCCCTTTTATGGAGACACACTCCCAAAGGAAGTCGTTTCGGACGCAATCTTCGGTTACAGAATAGGAAGGTAGCTCTTAGTGGGGTAGGAACATACATTTTGGTAACTACTGTGTTTTGTATAGGGTATCTTTGACATACATAAGTTAAATTTTAGGAGGGATATCTAAGCTTACGGCTTTTGTCACTGGAAGTTCGATTGCTTTAAATTTTATATGAGTCGAAGCAAGTTTAATTAAAATTTATAACAATAATGAAGGTGCTTGGGAAATCGATAACGCTAAATGAGAACAAAATGTAGGCGTTTCTGATTCCGATAGTAGTTATAAATTAACTAGATGTGCCTTGCGGTTGCACCCTTTTACTGCTCTGCTCCTTTGGGTTATAGCGTGATGTTATAATATAGCCTATAATCTTCCTCAAGAATTGGGCTGTCAAATGCAAAAAGTGGTAGTTCAAACAAACAGACTTTCAGCTTTATTTATTAGTATAGATTAGAGTTTTCATAATTAAAAGACAATTAGCACAGTTATATTTTCTTTATGCTATGAACTAGCTTTTCGCTCCGGCTTCAACCGTGTATTTTTTTAAATATATAAAACAAAATAAAATACAGCCCATATACTTATTATTCAGGGATAGGTGGCATTCTATTGGTAAATTTTTCAATAAAAGTTCCTCATTTCTCCCATCCCATCCACATTATTCGTTACTGCTCTGCTCCCTTAGCGTGAGTTTTCATACACATAAACCTTCTTGGTGAAACAGACTATCTATTAGTGAAAACCGTATCAAAATCGGTCCATTAGTTTTGAATCTATAAAGCACAGACAGACTGACAGAATAACATAATAATATATAGATTAGTATTGAGTGCGGTTTCGATAGACAAAAAATCCATTTTCCCGGGGTAAAAAATGCCTCCTAGTCCCTCCAGCCTAAAACACGTCGATCTATTGCTCCCTTTTGCCATGAAACAGGACAAACAAACACACTTTCCCATTTATTCTTTTTCTTTTATTATGGTTCCAATGTTCATCGGTGATTTGCCAATATCAAGTATTAGAGCCTTTATAGTGTTTATAGCCGATTAATCGGTATTTAAGATAATCACGCCGACCGTGATATGTCTTATTAGTCGTCGACTAATCACAACCATCACATCCCCATCACGTCTCGGCGGGCGCGTGCGTTGTTCACCAAGGCGTGACATGGAATCCTTCCCATTTATTTATATTATAATTTATAGAAGAATAAAATTGCATTCTAAATAGGTATCTATCTACATAATGTTTTGCCAGACCAACAACCAATCAATCACAATTTAACGAGTTGCCCCTTATTGACCGCACTATCAGTTGTATGTACTCAAATTAAATTGGATGGAATTAGGTTATAGGGCTTAAAATAAAGGCACTTGATTGTTTATAAAAGGCCTGCCCCCCTATTATGACATTTTTACATATCTCTATTGTTAACATAATAAAGAAATCATCAAAATCGGTTCACAACTGGCAGAGTAATCGGTGCACATACCTACAGTACATACATAAAAAAATACGGTCCGAATTGAGAATTGAGAACCTTCCTCTTCTTTTTTTTCAAAGTCGGTTAAAAAGTATTTTTTTGGTTAAAATTTTTGAGATAATTAGTCCACAGACTTCACATTCATGAAATTAGTTGGAGTTTAAAATAGGTATCTCTACCTATTAAAAAAAAAACCTTTTTCTGCATTACATATAAGTGTGTAGAGTAGTTTTACTGAGTAGGTTCTAAACTACTATTACGTTTTTGCTTATAGAATAGAAGAATTCGTGAGTCTTGCCAAAAGATATAAAACTGCTTCGCATTTCCCGGAGGAATGAGATAGTTTTCCGGGATAAAAATTAGCCTATGTCGTACAACCTACAACTATTTCTGTCCAAAAAAATCATCTGTTAGTCTGTCTAATTTTCTCCAGAATTACACAGTAGAGAATGCTGGGTCTATCGCTAGTTTTAAATAAACCAGCCGAAAAAATAACCCTCCCCTAACAACTACGGTGCCGTTTTATTGGAAGCATTCGGCTGGTTTTTCTGTAGGAGATTCTCAATTGACCTGCATTAAGTTCTAACCAGAAAGGTTGACCATATAATCTAAATTGCAAGAACTAATTTATGTATGGTAATAAAGCCATCCAGTAACAATTAGTTGCAAGTTGCTCGGATCCAGCAATTGATGAAGTTGACTGGACTATTTTTCTTCACTTATTCCGGAGGTTTCTGTTCAATATAAACCATTTGCTAAATGTGAAAATTGTTACCAGTATCTTATGATGAACGCGATTGCCAGATTATCCATTCATGGACTTATTATTTGGGCGAGGTCAGCGGGGGAAGCTTTTTACTAAAATATTTACCTAAGCAATGGACGACATAATTTTTGCTAAAATTCAAAATTATTAGAATATGGACAAGGCATTTTTAAAAAGTAGTAACATTTTTTGTTTTGACATTACTTTGGCATTAATAAATAAAAATGAAATGCTATTCGTTGGTAAGCGCATCACTTGAGAACGGCTAGACTGATTGGATATTTTTTTAATGTTCGTAATAGTCCGAATCAGGTTTTGAGGGAAAGAAAAATTGGAAAATTCAGGAAAATTTAAAGTATTTTTTTTCTGTGTAATTTTTATAGGAACTCAAAGATGTGACAAGTGACTTAGGCCAATTTATAGGGGATGAAAGTTAATATGTCCTCCACGGGTGAAGACGGGGCGGAAATTTGTAATAGAATTTTATAATTGAAAAAATGTAATGTTGTCCATTTAAGTGGAATGTTTCAGGATCTTTCAGGATGAACATACGAGGTTATTGATTTCCCTTTACATATTTAATGGCTTTAATCGAAAACATTCTAAGCTAACAAATTGGTAGACACGAATTTTATCGAATTTAATCGAACGACAAAGTGCGGTAGAGTTTTACCGCTTCTAAAAGTTGGTGCGAGTTTAAATTAAAAGCTGGAACGGTCATGTCTGACTAGGTCGAGGTGCTCTAGTGACTATACATTCAGTCCTTATAGGGCTTTGTTATCGAATACTAGCTTTTGCGCGCGGTTTCACCCACAAGAAAAGCTTATTTTTTCCGGGATAAAATTGTCTTAACTACTGCACGAATTTGGATGAAACTTGGGAAGATTATGTTTACGCCCTGGATTGGAACATAGGCTACTGTTACCTATACCGCAAAAGGAATGAGGTTGAAATATATTACAGCCAGATTTTTTTTTGTTTTATTTTCACGCTGGAAAACCTTCACTTAATCGACGTAATTTTTTGCACAGAGATAGTTGGAGGGCCTAAGAGTGACATAGGCTACATCTCGGAAATCCTTCGGGTTAAATTCGTATGTAACATTTCTAAAATTTCCTCAGGCAAAGCCAGGTCGGAATGCTTTCGACATAGAAACAAGTAAGAATTATGTTTTAGACCCGTCGTCCTCAGTAAATATGATGCCTTGGCCTTTCTAGATTGCACTATGAATTAAAAATTAGTATTTATCTTTGCGCCTTGAAAATTTGTAGTCACCCTTAGAAATAAGCCGAGAAATTTTGCGCGTTACCTCGTCTCGATTTTACTTATTCAAGTTCCCTTTGCACGGGTCTTGTCTTATGTAGATTAGTTTCTTGGTATCAAGAGGGTACTAAATATATTGTTCTCTTATAATAAATGCAAAATAAAATGTAAGAAAAATGCCCTTTTTGGCTGTCAAGTGAAAAAATCATGTTTTATGAAGAAGCATTTACATTAAGGTTATGGGCCCGTTAAAATTTTTAAAAATCTTTCTGTTTATAAATGCAAAAGTTTGAATGTATAGGGATTTGTATTAAAATTGAGTATAGAGAGAACATGAGTACTTTTCAAACCTTTCTCATTATAAATGCAAAAGTTTATTTGTGATTACGACTATAGGGAATTGGATAGATGTTTGTATAGAGACATAACACGAAGATTACTTTCTAGTAGGGATCTACCGACTAGTATATATTACTAAATTATACTAAACTTATGTACCATCCTATGTTTTTATAGTCCGAAAATAGTTGGTTATTTTGGGGCCGATTAGTCTGCTAGTCGGTCAAATTCATAGTCGGTAGATAACTACTTTCTAGGCATGAAAATTTTTAACGTTTTAGACCCACGACAAAATATTTTTTTAAATTTTCTCATACTCTGACGTAATTTTTGAAGAATTTAATAACTTCGATTTCTTCGTAACGTAATACAAGACATGAGTATGTATGAAATCAAGTCGATGTTGGCATATTGTGTCATTTGCCGATAAAATACAGTTCTCTTGTTACCATCCATTCTGTACGTTAACACTGACGTTAAACAATACTGTTTATACTTAACGTGTTATTTGTGGTTAACTGAAAATTTCCTGCTTATACAATGCATTGTTATTTAATTGGATATAATATAATAAGTAATTTGTATCACCACGGTTTACTATAAGACTCTTGGCCCATGGTCATCAGACTCCAAGAAGTTTGCTGATAAAATTGGTAAACTTCTCATCGAAAAGTCTGGTGATCACCGAGCTAAGGGTTTTTCATTCGCCGCATAAGCTTGGAGATTCAAAGAGGTAACGCAGCGAGTGTTCTTGGCACGATTGGATTTTCTTCAGAGCTGCAGGAGGTATTCTACCTTCATCCCTTTTCTTTTTCTTTTTAGTTTTAAGGTATTTAAGGTTTTTTAGATTAAATTTAATGTATATTTTAGATATTTATTAGTTAATTAATTAAAAAGAAATAAAATATTACATTATTTCAGTATTTTTGAAAAAAAAAAGAAAACGTTTACTATAAGACTCGCTGTTATTGTTTCAATAGGTTTTATTGAATAGGAAATATGGGTGGTTAAACTTTGCCCCCGTTTTCTCTTTCATAATTCATAAAAACGCTACAAAATAAGCTACAAAAAAACGCGATGTATATAATTAATGGTATAACAGCGCTTCAAAAAAATTAAGAGCTTTGTGATAGATTATTATTTCTATTCAATAAAACCAATTAAACAAATAACGGCTATTTCACTTAGATACATTGAGTAACTATCTATATGCTAAATTACAGTGACACAGGTGGATTATTTATAGATAAATTGAGAATAGTTTATTCCCATACAAATTATGGATATAGGGCTCTTAACAAGTAACCAGCTAAAGAGGTATTTTTATTCAAAATATTCAAGAAATGCGGTCATTTTACGAGTGTTTCTGGCTACGCCGCAATGTTGTCGTTGAAGCATTGAATAAAGTTTTTCGAAATGTGATAATGAAATGTCCCAAGATTTCGCGTTTATATCTATCTTATATTAATTCTTTCAACCTGTCCAAACCAGCGTAAACTACTTTTCTTCATTTTAGTCACAATATCATCTTTTACTCCGCATTTTTCTCGCTTACGCTTTATATCACACATTCTACTTAAAGATCACATTTCCACTGCATTTATCTTACTTTCATGCTTTTTATTCATTACCCAAGTCTCGTTTCCATAAGTAAGTGATGGAACTAAAACAGCATTAATATTAATTTTACTGAAAGTTGTGTATTTCTTCATACATTGTTTAGTCCACCAAATACATTGCTTCCCGCTTTCAATCTCCTTTCAATTTCATTGTCTATCTTTCCACTTCTTGTAAATACCTGTACACTACCTACCTAAATAAACAAATTGCGTTTATAAATAAACGCTTTTCAGAAAATTAAATCGCATCTTGTTTAAAAAGTACACAAGTAGACCGAGATGCATTTCAACATTCTAAAAAGTATTCCGTTTACATGTATGGCTAAATCGTTAAGCCAAGAAGAGATCTAGGAGCTTTTTTTTTCTTCACGGGTTGCCTTACAGCACCCGAAACTGCATTACGGTCCCAAGGTAGGTACCCAGCGGAAGACCAAGTCTCCCTCTTTTAGTCGATGGTATTTGTGAGGCTATTACCTAACGTAACGAGTGGCCAGTTCTATTGAGGTATATTTAGATGGAAAAGCCTGTGTTTTTTGTGGCCGGGATCCGAGATCGAACCCGTGGTCTGCCTAGTTAATACCAGACGTCTTAACCACTCGGCCACCGACGCACCCAGATCAAGGAGCTAATAAATATAAATATATAATTGTAAATCTTGTCAGTGTATCTTAAAGTGAGCTGTCATATGTGGGGTCATAACTCGTTATTCCACTTTCTCAATACCCGAGATACCATGTGTAAAATATACTAGAATATTCCAATACATTATTATAACATAAATTATGTCTGTTGAATTTCAAAATTAGCACAAATTTTTACTAAGCGGCTTTATAAACATCATTATCTTTCACTTGCCTGTGGATATTTTCAAACAAAATATAATATAGCTTACATATAGGAATATCGTAGCTTTCTATTCGTGAAAGAATTTTTAAAATCGGTTCAGTAGTTCACGAACTTCATCCTTCAGTATTTCTTGCAGACTCAACTGAAGTTCCCTTGTTACAATTTCCAGAAAAAGATACTTTCTCTGTACTTAGAAGTAAACACGACGAGTGAATATTTGATTCATGAGACAAGTTTATGAATGGTAAACTTCGACCCTCCCATGTGTACGTTGGTTAACTTTACGAGTTTAACGTTGTTGCTGTCACTGACGTCAGTTGCATAAACTAACAAGTAGTTATTTATTTAGGTTTGTAGTGAAGTGTGCTATATAATTTGGTTGCGTAGTATACAGAGAAATACATATTATAAACACATTATATTCAGTAATGCATCCCATAATAAAAGTTGTTGTTGTGCTGGCAGCCCTGTAATGTAGGTAAAAGTTAAATTAAGAAACACTGTTTCTTTCTTTTCTATTTTGTTGCATTTTTAGTTGCTTTTTAAATACAAAAAATATGTGAATGCTTGTTAGTTGTGTTTGTTTCTTATTATAGCACCATTGACTTATGTAACACCGACTGTGTATAATATGGCTGACAAAAACTACTGAACGTATTTTGCTGCGTTTTTCACTATTAGATAGGTTAATCCATCGGGAACGTTTAAGAGTATTAAACATGAACCTATCATGTTTAGGAGCTGAGTATTAACAGTATAAGTGAATCAAGCCGGGGAAAAGTTAGCCGCAGCGAGTTTTCATGGCGTATGCTGTCTAATCCGTCAGAGATATAACAAAATGGTGTAAGAAATAATTGTGTAGAATAAAATTATCTACAAAAAAGTTCGCGGTAGTTTATATCTATCTCTAATATATAAGTAGTTATAAGCGTATTTATGTAGGTAGCCGTGCAAAGCCATGCCGGGGTCGCGTAGTTGAAAACGCTTTGCACGAAGCCCTTTGCCTATCTTCGTTGTAAAATAAAATTAAAGAAACAAGCTTTATTGCTTCAATGAAAACCCTAACAACATACATATCAATAAAACGGTGTCAAATATTTGGCATTTCCAATCCCACTTCTCGTGAAATGTCGTTAGAGAGCGTGTGGTACATTTCATAAGCTTTAGCGATTTTTATATGTCGTGCTATAGAGAAGTGGAATGGTCTGCCTTCCGTGTTCCCAGCCTCATGCAACCTGGGTCCTTCAAGCGAAATGTGAAAAGGCATCTCTACAAGCCGGCATAGTTAGGTAATCCACTATCCTTACAGTAGGGCTGGTTTCCACCAGAGCTGTGAAAGGAATCTGGGCAGAGAGCAAGGAAAAAGCCAGGGTAGGACATTTAAGCAATCCTGATGGTGAATTCTTTATGCGCACAGCTCTGGTTAAAAGCCAACTGGCGATTTTTTAAACTTAGACACCGTGGTAGAGTATAGAACAAGGCTGTCTCTAGCCACGCCGCAAGTTATAAATGCTATGATGGCGCGTTTATAAAGGCCGATTTAGACGTTACTAGTGTTTAGTAGAGTGCGTTAGGAGAGTACATTAGTAGAAACATGTAAACGGTAGTTTCTAGTACTCATATACTAGTACGTTCCACTCTCCTTTCTACTAGAATCAAATAGAATCGCTTTTTATTTTTGTTTCAATAAAACAAAAAACTGGCAATTTTTTCCCAACGTTTGGTGGTGTCAATAAGTATGCTCACTAATTTTGAAGCGGTTGCCTTTTCACTTTTTTTTTTGTACTCGCTAGTGCCCGCGTGTTTCGGCTGGCAAAAAATAATAATTATATAATTGGGTATTTCCTTTAATGCTACCGCATTTTTATCCGGTTGCCTTTTCAAAAAATTTTCGATTTATATTTATGGGGGACCATATCGCCGAACCTGTCCATTTGGGGTCACTTTGGCCGCTACCAGGGGACTCTGTACCACTCAAAGGCCCAGATTACTACTCGCCATCCGGTTGCCTGTCCAACATCGGCTTGACGTGCCATTGCCTTGAATATAAACGGTCAGTTTTAGTAGATTACACAAGTAGACAAGGAGACGCATGTGTGTTTTGGCCTACAAAATGACAATCTACTGGAAGAAGTATAAACGTCACTGGAAACCTACTAATGCACTGGCATTCGAGTGCCACTTACGCACTCTACTAAACACTAGTAACTTCTGATCAGTGTAGAGGGCTAGTCAACGGAACGACACTTAGACCATACGAACACCACATTCCGTTCAACTAAGCAATATGAGGAGGGATTGGATATGCCAGGGTCACATTTACCAAGCAAAAATGTACAGGAATTCGAGGAAAAAGAAGCTAAGCTAAGAATTTTTTAGTTATTTCATTAGTAATACGAGAAATCCACACATATTTTTTGTTCAAGAACTTTTTTTGGTTTATAATATGAAGCTTTCACTGAGCATGATGACTATTTGCAATAGCTTAGCGGAGTATACTGGGTTTAAGGCTCTTGAAATAATACAGACGAAACTGTGGCCGATAAGTAGACTACCTTTTGTTATCGATTATTTATTTTTTCCGACATCACTAGGTAATATTCTTCGCCTTGTGAATCAAATTGTAACAAAAAATAATTTAACAGTTAAAAAACCCCCGACGCTAAATATGAACATTTAAAAAACATCAAATAAATTTATATTCACTCGCTCAATAAAATCAATCATAAAAAAGACGGGGAGCGCTGATATTTTGGAAACAGCTTACCCGTTTTTCATCAGACAATTTAATCACCTTTTTTACCCGAAACCGTATTACGGTTCTAGGGTACGGTACCCAGCTGAAGAATGAGTCTCCCTCGTTTAGCCGATGGTATTTGTGAGGCTATACCTAACGAGTGGCCAGTTCTGTTGAGGTATATTTAGATGGAAAATCCTCTCAGTGTGGTTTGTCGGATTACGTAAGTTTTTAACTCTGCCACCGACGCATCTAAGCACCTGCTCTGAAGTATCTTATGCAATACAAAAAACCGTATCAAAATAATTCCAGCCGTTTTGGAACATAATGGTAACATACATATAAACACACAAACACCCTCATCATACCCCAAACACATACCCGTCTCCGTTCCGTCGGGGGTAAAAATCGTTAAGTACTTCGGAGAAATTCGCGCACATACAAACATACACGGCGGCGGGAGCCTTTATTATACATAGTGATAATAGGCACGATGACTAAAAAAATCTAATTAGTCCGTCAGTTAGATTGTCAGAAAATATTGGACACGTATTTTTTCTTTTGTCAATTAAACAAAAAATGATAAAGATATAGCCCGCTAAAATTCCGCGTGACGTCACATTTGAGTATACTTTAGACCTAGAAGTGACGTCACCAGCCCCCACTCCCAAACTTTGACGGGCTTTATCTCTGTAATTTTTTGTTTGATTGACAAAAGAAAAAATACGTGTCCAATAGTTTTTGATAATCTAAATGTCGGACTAAATAGAATAATATTTTGTTTACCCTGTCATCTCTCCTATTAAAATGAAAGAGGTTCTTATTACAAAAGAAATAAAATTTAAAGCTTAATAGTTTCTAATATGGGTCACTACATGGTTTAAGAGAACGCAACACAATGTAATCTAATATTACTACTGTCCTACATAACTGAACCACATACCGCATCTAGAACTATGTATGAACTATATATAAAATACTCACGCTCGCCTTAGTCTTTTTGATGATGGGCATGTAGGGTCCACGCAACAAGTATTGAACATGGACCTATCAAGTTTAGGAGCTGAGCATTAACAGTATACGTGAATCAAGTCAGGGAAAAAGTTAACCCTAGTGAGTTTTGCATATGCATATACAAAATGCATATCCGCGGTAACATATTATATGTTTATTTCAAAGATGAAGCTATTGTAACCAGTAGGTACTTAAATCGCACAAATAAATACCTAAACACATCAAGGTCGATAGACGTCTCTAGAAACATCCAGAGAGAAACGAAAATGGACCGTATGTGCCTAGCCATAGGTACCAAAATCGGCGACGCATCGAGGCGCGTCTACAACTTTGTACAACAATCTCGGCGTTTCTCGAATGTTCGGTGGGCAATATAAACAGAGGATCTTTGCCGGAAATAACACAGTGCGAATCAGAGCGACCAAAGCGAAACAGTGAAGTGGAATTTAGTGCGACTAAGTGTTATTCTATAGTGTTTAATTATTTAACTGTATTTTTGTGGTGTTGAAGTAAAGTTTGTCTATTTAATCGGTATTTTAAATCTCTTCGACCCCTAGCTCGTAACACTATTTTAGGAAACTTATTTGAATATTTTGGTTTTCTATGCAGAAAGTAGTTTTTTTATAATAGATTTTCAAAGTTGTGACAAAAGACAACAAAATGGCCTCATCATTAACGTGCCCCGTTGCACTATCAGTAATAAAAATGTGTTGAGAAATGGGGTCCAGTAGTTGTTAATCTATAAGAGACAAACATTATTTTTTATATAATAGCAATTACATCAGACTCATATTTCTAGTGATTAAATTTATCTGATCGGTGGGTGCGGCATTTCAACGTCTACATATTACGTATTCTTGACACGAATCCTTCCAAAAATGGAGTAAGGGCATTAAAGGAACTCGTTTTCTTTCGAATTTAAAAACCTAAATCATCAGAGATTTCGGTGTCTCGTCGAATGCTGTCAAAATGAAAATGAGTGTCCTTTATAAATTACTTTGCGGCACGTACGGCAGGTATTCTCTACATTGATTTTGTTCACGCCTACATTTTTTTTTATAAATGAAAACACAGAAACCAGTAACAGTGTTCACATTTAGCCAGTGAGAAGCCCACGTCACTTGAGTCGTTGAGGAGTTGCAGTAGGTTAAATTAAAAATAATTATTCACCATTTTTTATTCAGGAAATAACTTAAAAACAGACAAACAGTTAACATACGTAATGATGAATTTCATTTTAGTACCAGAATATACAGAATGCTTGCAAATTCATCCACTTATTATTTTAAGATTGTTGAGCAACTTGCGGGACCGGTTCACTGCACGTAAGAAATTAATATGGGGTCACTTTCCCACAGAAATCAATGGGGTTTTTGTTCGTATGGTTTCATTGTAATGTCCTCAGATCCCTGTGTAATGAGAATATATTTAAATCTATCTATATAAATAAAAATTAAATGCTGTTCGTTGGTAAGCGCATCACTTAAGAACGGCTAGACTGATTTGGCATTTTTAAATGTTTAGTTATAGACTGAATAAGGTTTTTATTTGAAAAGAAAAATTGGAAAAGTTCCCCGGAAAACTCAAGACCATAATACAGAAAGGTTATTGTGACTTAATTGTGAGCAACTTGGGATTTGCTTTAAAAGCTGAAAGACATTATCTATACCTACTAATATTATAAAGAGGAAAAGTTTGGATGTAAGGGGTAATCTCTCAAACTACTGAAGCAATTCTAAAAATTCTACGAATAGAATAGAAATCTACAATATCCCTGAGTGACATAGGCTATATTTTATTTTGTTCGAAAATATCTACGGGCGAAGCCGGGGGCGGAAAGCTAGTTTTGTTTCATACCGATTTGTAATAAAACTGAAATCATTGGAGATTGTCAAAATCAGTTGTAATAAAGATAATATAATATTGTTGTTAAGCTGAGTTAATCAACCATGTATCTCCGAACAATGTTCAATCATGTTCAATGACCCATATGATGCAGTCTTAAGGCATATGTCTCATTTTTATTAAAATAACATAATCTTACGATATTTAGACAATTTTAATATTTATTTTAATATTTATATTAAACTTTATACAACTAGACAGCGTAATTTATAAGCATCTATTTTCTCTAAGAATATACGTGCTTAAATCGACTTCTCGTGCTTCGGAGGGCAAGACCACAGTTCTAAAATAACAGATAGTTAAAGAAGTGACGCATCTAGGTCCATTAAGTGCGGCAACTGACTTGCCACTTGTTCTGTCTAATGTGGACAACTGGCAAAAATTGGACACTGTTACTAGTGTCTATGGCCACACCTGAAGTTATAAAGGCGGTGATGATGTGTTTTGTGTTTAACACCACAACATTCAGGTTTAACGACCTCTTATTTAATTTGAAATTCATTTTTTGCATTCCAAAATTTAGCCGCTGCCATTTTTAATTAATATTATCATTAACAACAATCTATCGTACTTGCTAGCTATTGCATTTTTTGTAGACACACTTGGAGCACCTCCTTCTAAGCTATTATTTTCGTCTGACAGACAGACACACCTTGTCTGGCACTGAACCTTTATGTGTACGCTCGTATAAAACTTCTTCGCCCCTCATTGATAATGTTGCTGGATTACAAGTTATTCCACAAATTGTTATACTCATATTTTTTTCGTTGTTAAGCTTGAGTTATAATAATAAACTAGCAAACGCGCTCCACTCCTATGAGTTTACAACAATTTCAATATCTACAAAAATACTATTATAACTACTTATGTATTAGAGATAGATAATTCTACACAATTCTTTCATACATCGTTTTGTTATATCTCTGACGGATTAAACAGCATGTCTTGATTGATTTATACTGTTATGCTCAGCTCCTAAAAGTGATAGGTCCATGTTTAATGCTTGTAAACTTTTCTCTTGAATTGAGCTATGTACTCGTGACAAGCGTATAAAAATCCGTTCAGTAGATTTTACGTGAAAAGTTCAGGTTGTTTTGTAATATGTTGTGATGATGAAGTGATATAATAATTTATGTTTTGTCCTTACAGGTATGTACGTGTTTAAATGCAGGCTATAAAATATCTATACAATGTAAGTTTAATAACAATATTTCAAATACGTACTCGTAATTTTAAAAGATTAAAACTCGCTGAGGCAATATCCAAAAGTACAAAAAATATCACGCCAAAGTTTTTCTCTTTCATCATTAGTATGAACTCACAAAAACTGAATTTGAATAGTGATACATGTGCTGTCCATAAGAATATACCTCTTGAATCAAGTTCGGAATAACTATTATCACATTCGTCACGGACCAACGTTCAATGCCACGAGCGAGATTTGAAGTAATGATAGCTCACAGGAGTTAGGAAAATATTTCTTTGGATTGTCCCAATTATAGAACTTTTTGGAATTTCTTAGGTTCTTGTCTGATTGGACTTTAATTTTTGATTTGGATTTCAAGAAAGCTTTGAAATTTTTAATATTTCACATCATTCATATTTATCTAAATACTTGCAAGTAGAGATGTACTACTGTGCATCTAGGTACTCTACTGAGTGTGTCCGCCGACAGGTGTTTTTTGACGTAATGAGTGATACAGGTCCGACATAGCAGCGGACACCAGGCAATTCTACCAACAGGTACGGATTGCACGTTGATCTCGATCTAGAATTCTGGACTCGGTAGGTGTTTACGCAGTGACAGACACAACACGTACCCAGTTGACCACGTAATGTCGATTGCCTAGTCTCCAACTATCAACAAAATATCAATCGTGGTGCATCATTATGGTAATTAGGTTGAGTTTATATTATTGTTGGAATTGGATTCCTCTCCAATGCTATCTCTGCGTGCGCTAGTTTGTTTTTAAAGTTTTTTCAAATTTTGAAAAATGTATTTCCAGCCGGATCCATTATCCAAAAGATACATTACAGATACGTGTCTGGATGTCTCGGACACATGTCCAGGTCCAGTATCACAAAAAAGTCGGCCTTGTACATCTCTACTTGCAAGTTGCAAACTTTCACGTTACTCTATACTCTATAGAAACATCAAATATAGTTTTGAAAATAAAGTAAATATAATTGATACCACATCCATGGTTCAATATAAATCTACGGTTACCAGATCGTGTTATAACCAAGCAACTATATTTAAGTAAGTTGTGCCGCCTCGTCAGATGGCCCCGTAAATCGATGTTACTAGTAGATACGTGCCTATAAGTATTTTGCTAACATATTTATCGTTTTTTGGTCTTTCAATGTTGAAAACATGTATGTTGTAGCCTAGCGTATTAAATAACGTATTTTCTAAGGGGAAGTTATCAGAGCTGAAATTGCCTTAAGTATAGCTATTATCAGAAGTCTATTTGATTGACCATGCCTTTACCTAGATATAAATACTTTTTTAAATATGAATAAAATATTGTCAATAAATAGACATTAATTGGTAATTTAGTCATATTTATTTCAGCATAAGTTTCTCTCACTCATTTAGATATCAATAAAAGTTCTAGCTAGGCGCGTCCAAGTCGTAATCGTACATCAAGTCGTATCACAGCAACATTATTTTGTAAATGGTCGTCTTCCTTCAAGTAATCGAGTGGAAAAGCGTTTATAACGAAGAGATAGTAAAATTTTATGATGCAAAATAGTTTATTTTATTGAGCTAACCCTCCTGGACTAACGATTATGGTTTATACCCAACCCTCTATTTACGAACCTGGTGATAAGATAGTTTCACGAGTTGGTTAATTGAATAGACTTAATACTGCCATCAGTTTAATTGCTTTCACAAAGTCTAATTGCTTATTCCCTGATGGAAATTAGTTGTCTTGTACAATATTATTCTGAATTTACATACGTACTCTTATGTTAATTATGTTCGTTTGTATAATGTTCTCAAATTAATTGTATTAGGTATTGCAATGGTATACCTTCGTAAGATTGTACTTTTTATGTAAGTATGTATTTGTTTTCATTCCAAAGCACAAATAAGTATACAACACTAATTGATAGTGGATTTTTAATGGTATACCAGCTATGGATATGGCCGACTAGCCGACTAAAGATTAACCGGCCTCAAAATTACCGACTAGTCATCGACTAATAAGATCCCTATATCTTAGGTAGACTTTTTGAACAATGTTTACAAAGAGTTTGTAAAATGGAGACCACCAACGTCTCGAGCTTTGTGTTGTGACTCCAACGCAAATTCTCCGCGCCTATTATTACCAATCTTACAGAACCACTAATTCTGTCAGCGGTCTCCAGTAATCATAATGATGACGACGCTTTCTCTGCAACCCGCATCGCTGCGCACGCGCCGCCAGCTCCAATAAACGTTATCCTCGATGAATATTTAATTCGTTTGCAAATTAGTTTATATTCTGTTTATTAAACTTATGTAAATATAGATATCTGGATACGCCAAGGCAACGACACACTAACTAAGATTATAAATGCGAAAGCGTGTGTGTTTGTCCTTCTTTCAGGCAAAACGGAGCAACGAATCGACATTAATTTTTGCACAGAGATAACTAGAGGCCGATGAGTGACATAGGTTACTTCTTGTCCCGGAAAAATACCTCATTCCCCCGGGAAAAAATAATTTATTATAAACACTTTTGTACCTGTGCGAAGTCAGGGCGGGTCACTAGTTAATAATACTTATTTTTAAAGTGTCACACAACAATAAAAACGGTTTCTTAGAAAGTCAAATTAAAAAGTTAAATTATTTCAATGTCGAGTTCTACGATGTTATTGGCAATGCGATATTACAGAATATAGTAACTTTTTATTGCAATACTAACAGCAATCATTTCGCTCGCGAAACTTACGCTAATTTTCACAGTAAATACTTGTATGCCCGGCAAATGACAGGTTTGTAGCTGGTACGAGTATATTGCTGTAGTATCATTGTAGACAACTGCATATTTTCAACATTTATGTAATAAAACTTTCTCGTGAGGTGTCTGGGACTTTTTTTAAATCTATTTTTGTGATTGTGATGATTAATAAGACATATCACAGTCGGCGGGACCATCTTAGATACCAATTGATCGGCATAATTATATACTACTAGCTGTCCGCCCCCGGCTTCGCCCGTGGTTATTTTCAAATAAAATAAAATATACCCTACAGCACTCATAGATAATGGCTTGCCTGCACTACCCCTACCCCTACTCTACCCTGTTTCCCACGACTTTGTACGTGTATATTTCAGAATGTTGGCAAACATACACTTCTTCCATAGCTTTTGTCATGTTCACCTCTGCACACCCCGTTCCCGTAATCATGCCGTGATGGTATATAGCCTATGTTACTCAGGGATAATGTAGCAGTCTAATGGTGAACATCATCGATTAACATTGGCGAAGCCACAATAAAAGAAAAAGAAGAAATTAATATGTTGTGTTTGTGTACCATTTGCTATAATGGCATAGATTAAATAATATAATGGTCTCATTGGCTTCTATAGAATATTCTTCAAATTTAATTTTAATGACAATTTTATCCTAAGCATTTCCGGGATAAAAAATAGTCTATATTCACTTCCCGGACAAAACCACTTTGGCATTTTTAATATTAGCTAGAATAACAAATTCACGGTGTCTGACTGAATTTATCCATACATTCGTCTACACTCTACAGCACACCCCATAATGTCCTGGAGACAATAGGTTTAGTACTAGGCTAAAATGACGGGGAGTTTTGATTGGATTTTTTAGTTATAGGCGTGATTATTGTTGAAATCGCTTCGTTTTAGGGTGTATTTGAACACCCTATACCTAGAATAACAAATTCACGGTGTCTGACTGAATTTATCCATACATTCGTCTACACTCTACAGCACACCCCATAATGTCCTGGAGACAATAGGTTTAGTACTAGGCTAAAATGACGGGGAGTTTTGATTGGATTTTTTAGTTATAGGCGTGATTATTGTTGAAATCGCTTTGTTTTAGGGTGTATTTGAACAACCTATACCTAGAATAACAAATTCACGGTGTCTGACTGAATTTACCCTATTCCATCCATACATTCGTCTACACTCTACAGCACACCCCATAATGTTCTGGAGACAATAGGTTTAGTACTAGGCTAAAATGATGGGGAGTTTTGATTGGATTTTTTAGTTATAGGCGTGATTATTGTTGATTCACTCAAAACCTACTGCATAAAGGGGGCTGAAAATTCTTGAAGAAGATGTCTATGTTATTCCTATAATGTACAAAAAAATTGCAGGATGTGCTAGCTTTCCTTTTACAATTTTCACAACTTAATCATTTTTCACGTCAAGAAGCAAGTTTGTTTTAAATTATTCCTAGGTATAAAACAGACAAGGGTATTTCTGTATACATTTTAAATCATACAATAGGAAATGCTCGTTGGTTTTCGTTTGACCACAACCTCACCTTTACAAGTGGTGATTTACCAGAGGACGGAACGCGCTCGCCCAGAAAATACCCATTTACCCTAGTTTAGAAAATACCCAAATTATAGGTTTGGACAGGCAATGTATGTGTCAGTACTCAACTATGTATTTTGAAATCATATCACTACTAATTCGAAAGTTTATAATAACTTTTTTTTTATTCACGGGTTACTTATATATAGTTGCAGGGAACATATCTCAGGAAAGCAGTATTTAACTTAATTAACGACCTCAAACGGCTGAACGGATGTCGGCACACAACTAGCGACCCCGCCCTCGGCTTTGCACGGGTACAATATGGGTTTACAACAATTTAAACACCTACATAAATACGCTTATAACTACTTATCTATTAGAGATAGATATATGCTACCGTCGACTTTTTTGTAGATAATTTTATTCTACACAATTCTTTCCTACATCTTTTTATTATATATCTGTCGGATTAGACAGCATACGCCATGAAAACTTGCTGGGGCTAACTTTTTCCCAAATTTAAATCACTTATACTAGCTTTTAAACTAAATACTCTGTAAACATTCCCGGTGAATCAACCTATATAATAATAAGAGCAAATACAGACATACGCGACGGGGGACTTTGTTTTATAATATGTAGTGAAGATATTAAAAAAACTCAGTTGTTTAGCAATTACTTAGTAATAGATATACGCTATGTTTAACTTATACAGAAAGCATTAACAGCCTGGGAAAATCTACTCAAGCGTGCACAAACTTCAACATTTACCTTACATTATATTTTTCCTGAGCTTTTTCTACATCAGTCAGTCTCTTTGACGGAAATGTACCAAGATGGCTTCGTAGTAAAACACGGGTTAGCTTTCATGTGTGACTTTGCACAGTCGTTTGACGTCATCGGTGTACCTAACTATTTTTAACAGAAAAGCTTTTGAAGCATTTAAAAAGTTGGAAATGAAAATGCGCGTCGCAGTTTCAAGTTCATGATCAGAATTGCCGTTAGTGTGAGTTGCCAGTTTTCTAACCGACATTTCTTATTATAGAGTTGATTATTTAAGTATTGAAAGCGACGAACAAGTTTTTACTTATCTTAATTTATTGTATTTCGTAGACACAAACACAACACCAAAAAAAACCTTCACGACCTTTATACC
This sequence comes from Nemapogon koenigi, assembly GCA_963924495.1. Taxonomy (NCBI): domain Eukaryota; kingdom Metazoa; phylum Arthropoda; class Insecta; order Lepidoptera; family Tineidae; genus Nemapogon; species Nemapogon koenigi. The sequence continues at coordinate 9,969,931 of OZ004640.1, read as the reverse complement.
TTGCGGTGTTGCCAGAGACACCCAGTAACAGTGTCCACTTTTTGCCAGTTGTCCATATTGAACAGAACAGGTGGCAAGCCTGTTACTGCATTTAATCGATTTCTTTAACAGACTGTTATTTTTAGAAGTGCGGACGTGCCTTCCGAAACACGATTTCTGAAGCAATAGCTTAGTCTGTCTTTGGATGAAGCATTATATCTATTCAAAATAACTCTTTTTAGCATGGCTCAAGTCGAGGAAAAGTTTGCTGCCAGCGCGTTTTCATGGAATATGCTGTGTTATCCGTTAGAGAAGTAGGCAAAATTTACTGTTTTAGCGGAATTTTCATTGCATCTCAAATTCCTGTTGTAGTCCAAAATTGTTTCCAGCTTTGAGCACAGCTTTGAGTCCTTGAAGCTATACGTGAAAAAACATGACTGTATGAGTGTTTAAACCATTAAAAGCATTACCGTGTTACCCGTCTCAGGCAGGGTACCCAGCGAAAGACAAAGCCGTCTTCGTTTAGCCGATAGTATTTGTGAGGCTATACTTAAGACGAGGAACGACTCAGATATTCCTAATCGTAAGCCACGCCCTAAAGATGTTTTTGAAGAGATGTTAAGTTATCGAGAAAATTTTCACCAATCATGTTTTCATCCTACACAATACTAGATATAAACCTCTAGTTGAAAACCCAAATTGTATGTTCATAGCATTCGTACAATTCGAATTTCAATTCAGAAATCATCTGAAATTATTTGTTCCTCCCCTTAACGAATGGTATAGCCTTTCTTGAGGTATATTTTATATGGAAAAGCCTCTTAGAATGACAAGAATTCAAAAGCTAAATTATAAACCGAGAAATCGAAAGTTTCTCAGTACAGAATGTCGTCACCAATTTGTGAGAATAACTGAATACAAAAAGGGGACGTCACAGACCGTTCATACATTCCAGGTTTCGGTCCCGCATATAAAATACCAAATCGAACTGAATTGGTTTACAAATTCCGCTCACGTGCCTATATGTATTCTTCTCTAAAGAAAAGTAACCGGCACTATGTAATACACACACGAAAACATATTCAACTGTGTCAGTACTCTGTGACTGATTGAATTTAGTTTTTATTTAAAACTTTGTATAAAATATATGATTAAGGCTTTAACATCTGTAAATAACCTTGACGATTTGACCTCTATATTTTGTATAAGCGAAGGAGCCGGCACACTCGCGCGGATAATCTTCAATTTAGGTGAAAAAATAAAATTCACGAGTAAAATGCGGACTAATAACAAAACTCTCAATTAAGAATATCAATATTTTTAAGACCTTTTTTGTGTGTAAAAACTAAATAGGTAAGGAACTTGTGCCGTTTTGGAGAAATTTTGCAAATCATGACGACAATAGGTACACATTGAAGATTTTTTGTCTAAAAAGGGTTGTAACGTTGTGCTCATTTAGTTAATAAATGAGACCATTTTTTTCAATGAGGTTGTTAACCTCCTTACAAAATAAGTTACTGGCTACCTATAATTTAGGAATTTTTCAAAATAATCTGAATTTGGAACAGTGTCTGCTATTTGTTTATTTTCTTCCATTTTTAGTCAATTCCGTTTTAGCATTGCTAAGTAGCACACCTATTTCATAATGTCAATAATTTAATACAGTGAACTAATTGCAACAAGCTGATAAATATATACTATAAAGGAGCATGATATTTGTAAGTACTATTTAAGTTGTATTGTGTTTAGATCCTATGATATCCTGGAAATCATTTACTTATTTATTTTATTTTCCAGCGTGCTCCTTTTTTTACTCCTTACTTTATATCCTTACTTCATTCCTTTGGCTCCATTGGATCCTTTTTGTCTTTTGTCCTTCCTTTCCTTTTAATATATTCTTTTCCTGATGTAAAAATACTATAATCTACATAAAAACTTGAAATAAAACAATATTATGGAGTAATATATTCATTTATTATTGTGGCTAGTTCCCCACTAAGCGACAGGGTATGTCAAAAATTAATTTGCCTGATGAGTATATACACAGCCACATGAGTAAGCAAATGCTAGTAACCTAAAAGTAAATGAGAATCCTACGTGCGCGACCAAGACCAATCGGTCATCTAACTTTTTAATTTAAAAATTGTAATATAATAGATGTTCTTTATTTAAGGAGACGCCCCATAACTTTTATTCCATACTAAAACGGACTTCAGCAATTCAAGTATTGTACAAAACTTATTAAAAATAACAAGTTCTAGTTGGTGGAACCTTAAACTATATGAAATTATCTATACTCAATATGTAAAAAATATGTCAATATATTCATGAAGCCCTGAAAGTCATCAATTTCACGCATATTTTCAATGGTATATTTTTTTTACATATCGAGTAGAAATAGTTTAACATACTTTATGGATCAATTAACTATAACTTGCTATTTCTAATATTGTTAGTACAATACATGAATTGCTGAAGTCCGTTTTGTGTACATATTTTATTGTACCGATTTTGTTTGGAAATTTTCTTTCTCTATTTATCTCTTTCGCTCGGACCAAGAGAGCTCTTAACCGAAAATTTCCTTCAACTCTTTTGAGAATTTTGAAAGACAAGCGATCTTTTACAAAACAGAGATAGTTCAGTCAATTTTTGATTATTTTGTAGTTGGCATGCAAGCATAAAACTTTTTTTAATATAATATATCAAGTTAAATGTGGTTTTTATGGGCACATGTCCTATGTTGATCTTTTGGTTAAAAGTGAAGTCGCGTAACTAGGTTTCTCGATCACTCATGTATGCGACAAGTAAGCGTGACGAGTATATTAACTGCATGTTTTGAACCTTGGCATGCGGAATTTATATGAATTTTGCTTTATAATCGCCAAGACTCTTTAGAATACCTAATTATTATTCTCTTTTAAACGAATTCTCGTCGTCCCTTTGCGTTTTTAATTTAGTAGGTATTAGAGGTAGAAAATCAAACGAAAGTGATCAAATAAGTGACATACAGACAGACCAAAAAGAATTTAATATCATTTTGCGAATTCAAGATGCTTTAAAAGGAAAGGAAGAGAAATTTTCAATTAAGTTAAAATAAAAGGACCTGGTACATTTATATAAGATCCACTATTGTCCACAAAGATATTGAATGATATCCTATTTAATATAGAACAATGGGGAATAGCGGAGAGTTCTTTAGTGCTCAAACAATCACAAAGTAAATCTACCTATACACTATTGTAAAGTATTGTTTCAATAGTGTTGTATTGTATGTCGATAGATAAGTTAATTTTTGATTAAATTTATCGATAAACGCAATATACCTATCGTCAAAATAATCGTTGAAATAGTATACAACTTTCAGTCTATCAAATGCATAGTTTAAAAATATGTGAATGTAATTAAGTAGTTTTTGCAACAAATGCAGGATGGTTAATTAATGCTCAACGATTTCTCTCATCAAAATAATACAAACATTTCACTTGACAAATACGAACACGAACTTGCGATACTCTGATGTGTTCAATGATCAGTAAAAAAGTCGAATCCAATCATGTGGAAGAATAATATGTGTTATTCAGTAGGTAATCATTTTCTTTGTGTAGCTGTTTCAATACGATGATAGAACTTTTTTTTATCAATCAATAATAAAACTTTTTACTGAAAGCTGTACGACTTTTGTATATTTGACTAGCGAAAGGTACCGACTTCGCTTGTATATAGGATACATTGGAAGATAAATAAAATATCTCAATACCCAAGTATTTATCTTCGAAAACCTAAATAGTAAATACAACTGAATGTACCATCAGTATTCAATAAGCCGCTTCAGAGCCTGCTATAGACAAAATAAATATTTAGACATCTAAAAAATCTAAGTTTTGACATGAAAGAAGGACATTATAAACTAAAAACAAACACACTTTATAATATTAGTTCAGGATTTTGTTGTTCTAATTTAAAAATCGTAGACTATTTTTAAAATGAAAAACCTCTTCTTTTTTTCTGGATATAATTTGTTGTTTTATATATTTTGAATACAGAGTACAGTGGGTACTATATCTATCGACTATAAAGCTTTATCACAATCCATCATTATGATAATCCTTGCAAGGGTTCCAAAGTAAAAGCCGGTAACTAGACGGATTTTTAATTGAACTTTTACAAAACCTGGCCATTTGTCAAGAGACAGCTTGAAACTGGGTAGTAAGGCAAAGTGCCAAGATTTTAGCAAGAAACTTTAATATAATGATGACACATTCCAAACAAAGGAACAACATCCATATATCATCAACATTATTATTATACTTTTAAATATGAACATAATTTTGATACTGCTACTTTCTCAGTACTATATCTTTGGCATTATAATTATAGTTAGAGAGATGGAGACAGAAAGTGGTTGTAAGCACTTGCCGGCAGAAAACCTCTTTTTCGTGTAGTCTGAGCCCCCCTCTACAAATTCTTGAGTCCAGCGCTTGTCGGTACGCCGCTGAGCCGATTTAGAAGAAAAATAAATTTAAAAAAACCTCTCCTACCAGCTGGCAGAAAATGAGTGAACATCATTTGTTTGGACCTCTCGGTTGTAGGAAAAATATTTTCTGCCAATTTACTCCCGGCAGAAAATATTTTTCTTACCGAGAGTCCCCACCGCTGTACCGAACAAATGCTGTTCACTCATTTTCCGCCAGCTGGTAGGAGAGGTTTTTTTTTAATTTTTTTTTCTTCTAAACCGGCTCAGCGGCGTACCGACAAGCGCTGGACCCCTACTCGTCTACAAGAATTTGTAGAGGGGGGCTCAGACTACACAAAGAGGTTTTCTGCCGGCAAGTGCTTAACCACTTTCTGTCTCCATCACTCTACCTATTATAATACTACACAACTTTTCATCGTTGTCCTTTGGGAAGTATTCCTTTTTGTATGAGTCGTTCAGTTCAAATTGTTGTGTACTGTAAATTTTTTTACCAATTCAAAAGGTAATATACATATAAACGTAAAAAACAATTCCGATTGTAAAAAAAGCCATTTTCTACATTTTAACCTTTATAGTGGCAAGTTTTCAAATATAAACGTTTTACATTTGACAGCAGGAGAGAAAAAGAGTTCCTGTGGCCTACTTCAGGCTCCATCATCAGACCAGCTACGTGGCATCATTATATTGAGTTGTCATCTGATTTACATACGCAAAATTACAGCTTAATCGAACACGGGAAAGTGGGTCAAACTTGCAAGTTTTGACCATCGCAAACATACCAACAAAAGCTTGTAAAAAAAGACTGGCTACTGGTTAGTTATAGCCTCACAAAATTAAATACCATCGGCTAAAAGACTTTTGCCCGCTTGCACCAATGTTAGGAGCGTCCTAAAGTAACGCGTAACCCATAACCTAAATAGGTTGTCCTAGCGAGGAAAATGCATTGCACCAACGTTAGGATGGTCCTAAACACGATAAGAGGATCTTATGTTTATGACGCCGATTTCGTTCATCCTAAAGTTAAAACACTCTTTTAAGCGTGTATTTCCCTATAAAATCCTTGATAAAATGAGCAACAGTGACGATCTTCTCGACTTTTTAGAAGATCTAGAAGGAGTTTTACCCAGATCAAGGATAATAAGGCCCAAACCCGATTTTTTTTTACAAATTTGTCATAAATTGTAAAAAAAATCGTAAATAATAAATAAATATTGCGACGATTTTTTTTAAATATCGCATATTGGTAATTATATATATCCAACCAAATAGATGAACGTTTGGAATACCTCACCGATCGGTAAGTTTACACAGTTATATATCTTCCTATTTATAAATTATTTTTGTCACTTTTTAACTTTGTACCCTTTGTTTATAGGTAGGTATATACATTTTTTAGGAACAGCAACGGTTTTTGACAACAATAATATTAAAAAATATGAAATACATAGAATACTACGCATAGAATCACGCAGGTCAGCCAACCGTAAAAGTAAAAATAGATTGATCAATCACTTAGTAAGGAAGCTCCTATCGTAGGACGATCCTGGCATTATTAGGTTGGTGCAACCAAAGTTGATACTTAGGACTCTCTTATATTAGGAGAGTCCTTACTAGGAATATCTTCGTGTGACTTTGGTGCAAGCGGGCATTTGTCTTCAGCTGGGTACCCTGGGACCGTACGGTTTCGGGAGCTGTAAGGCAACCCGTTAAGAAAAAAAATTTGCTGGTATATACTTTAGCTTAGCATATAGCATACAATTAATATGAACGTCAGACAAAGTTACTAATCAGTCCTATAGCAAATTCTCCGACAACATATTGATTGTAATAAGCTAAATATAAGCTATAACATAGAAAAAAGTTTCAATAGGATCAGGATATGTAGCTTCTGAAGCTCTTAGAGTATAAATATTAGAGATATAACATATAATCATGTCACAAATATACTCATAAATATTTAAATGTCATACCTTTTAAATATATATGTATAATGCGTATATATCTATCTAAAGAAGTTGGGCACCTTCAATTGATTCCAATGTCAGTAGCTTTAGTCCAATAATTTACTAGCAATTCGCTTCGACTTTTCTTGAGATTGGGACGGTTTATCTCTAAACTCAAATATTAACGAAGGACACGTTTAAAGAATGAAGGATGAAAGATTAACTAAAAATTGTTTATAAGAAAATGCTGGCAGAGGACGACCTAGGCTAGGTGTACTTTTATTGAACATATAAAAAAATATTGATCGAAGGCAATATTAAAAGTAGGTACTTACACACAATCGCCGAGCATGTATGATGAATAGAAAAGAAGCAAAAGAGGTATGTCAGGATCGTAACAATAGTGATGTATTAATATTATCGATAAGTTTAATACATCACTAGTACAAAATATGCTTAGATGTTGCCCTTGGAAACTAAAAAGATTCTTCACACTTACTTATATGGTTATGTTTGAATCATAATAACTAAGTGGAATAACTAATTGATGGGTGATATTGATGGTGTTTATAGCAATCGTTAGCATTTGATGAGTAAATAGTCATGTGTCTAAAATGTTTACTTTTTAGGGTTTCGTACATCCGATATAAAAACTAATTGGATCACTCTTGTGCAGTCTGTCTGTCTGTCCGTCTGTCACAGCTTATTTTCTTCGAATCTACTGGACGAAATTTGGTATGTGAGTACGTACACATACCTATGTAGAGTTTGATGACCCAATCACGGACGTATAGCGTAAATAATCGAATTTCGATTTTGGGGTTAATTATGGAAAATAAATAGGGAATAGTTTATAGGAAAACCTAAACGAAAATCCTGCCTGAATTCTGATCGAAAATTGAATGGTACGAAACCCTCAGCAACTTGACCAATTTTTTGTTAATAGAGATTTGAAAATCATATCAATATAATGTATATGTATGTTAGTTAGACAATAAATTACTTTTCGATCTCAAAAGGCATACAAAATGATGGGTTTTGTACTGAGGGTCGGGAGAGATTTTAAAGAAATTAATACCATTATGGTACTTTTTAATGCACTGGTTAGACCTATACTAGAATATAACTCCACAGTTTGGAACCCACAATATAAGATTTACATAAACATGATATAATCCATCCAAAAAAAGTTTGTAAAACATATCGAATATAGATTCCCAGATTTTACAATAAATTCCAGGCTCTCGTCTCTTTTGAAGCGCCGAACCGAGAGTGATCTAATATTTCTATATAAAATAATAAACAACTTCGTAGATTCTCCTTCTCTTTTGAATATGATTGAATTCAGATGTCCTCGTATCAATAGTAAGATTAAGCAAGTATTTGGTTTACAATTGTGTAAAACCAAATTACATGCCAATATGTTCATCAACCGTACTTGTAATGTTTTCAATGAGAGAATTAGTAACGTGGATATATTCGGTAGCACTCTTCCTGAGTTTAAGAAAGCCCTGAATGTAACTTATGATAGCTGACTGGTTTTTGTTTGTTTTTGTTTTTTAAGTTTTGTTTTATTTTTTTGAATTCACGTGTCTTTTATTCTGTATTTTATAATGTGTTTGTGTACCTATTTGTGTAATTAATGTGTGGAAACCTTGTTGGTTAATATGTTGTGTCTGAAATTTGTTATTCTGTATACTGTTTGTTTCCCAAATATATAAATAAATAAATATCAGTTGAATTGAAAAGAAATGCCAAAATTAAGGTGTTAATTATTTACATTAGATAATATTTAGATAAAACAACTATATAAAAAACCTTAAATTTAAATTTAACTAAGTAAACCAGGCCCGCGTGGAATAGTGGCAAGAAAAGGTACTAGCTGCATTTCCCCGCTGAATGGCGATGCTGATTTGTTGAGCCAGGAAAGAGCCAACTCTCTTGTCACCAGAGAAGATGATCAGTCGTGAGGATATTTCTGCCATTTAAACCCCACGGACCTAGAGTTTCTACACTACACATAAATGCCAAAATAATAGCACCGTACAAAGAGGCTTTTCCATCTATATATGTACCTCAACAGAGATGGCCACTCGTTAGGTATAGCTTCAAAAAATCATTGGCTAAATGAGGAAGACTGTCTTCCACTGGGTACCCTGAGGCCGACAGCGGTTCCCGGGAGCTGTAAGACAATCCGTGAAAATTATAATTAAAATATTCCTATGTCTTAGTGTAACCCTATTCCATTTGTCATCAAGCCTATCCCAAGAGACGTAGGCAGAGTCAATTAAATTCCATTTGCTACGATCCTGACATGCCTCCTTCACAAATTTTATTTTATCATACCTTTCATACTGTATGTACTTATCCATCTAGAATAAAATTGGTTCAGAGTTTTGGAGATGACCCTCTTTTATTAATGTGTATAAGTCAGACTAATGCACCGAGGGTTTCATAAAATTAACATCTTATTTTTTCGAAAACTGTTCTTTCCTTTAATTTACATCACAGTGTGAATTATTTCAGTTAAGTACTTTGGTTTGACAAATTCAAATTTATTTTAATTTTAATTCATCTCACGATTCCCAATGCAGTATTTTCCCTAAAGTTAATTTTAACTCTCCAAAATAAGCATCTCTCTATAAATTATTGCGACACCTTTAATAAGACTTGTTCACAAAAAGTACGTAGGTTCACCTTGGTCGTTTTTTTTCTACCACATGTGTGGTCATTGAGATATGTTGATTGCTGCCCACGATATGGAAATTTAAATATTATTCTTATGTAGGGCAAGATAATACATTCTTATACTCATATGTACCTACTGGTTTTATTCTATTACAACTATCAAGTCAAGTAGAAAAATAATCTGTAATAGACTCTAATATTAATCTGATACTAGCGTCCCCGCCCTGGCTTTACACGGGTACAATATGGTACTTGGTGATCAGCTCGTTCTCCGCAACTCGACGTCTGAAAGCGGATATTTTGCGAGTTGTGGGAACTTCATCACTCTTCCCAACCCAGCTCCTCCAAAAACCCCAGCAGACCTCAGATGTTGTTGCAGGCCTCCGGTAGCGTTCTTATGGAGCCGAGGTGTTTCACTCTATATACGACCACTCCCTCCCACTCCAAGGGTATGTGAGCAGCCATTCAATATGCAAGCCCTGCATAACGGATTGTAATACCAATGTTATATAAGTGTTTGTTAATAGGACCATGACCAGTGATGGCTTGAGTCACTGATCTTAGTTTGGTTATTTTTAGTTTCAAGATCCTTTGTGAGAGTCTTGTATTTACGGTTGGTAGAGCTGCCCTGGTCTGTCTACATTCAATTATAAATACTATTAGATATTTTATTCTATATAAATTCTTTCCTATATCATTTTGTTATATCTCTCACGGATTAGAGAGCAAATGTCATGAAATTTTTTTTCCCGACTTGATTCTCTTATACCGTCAATGCTCAGCTATTAAATATGATAGGTCCATGTTTAATACTCGTAAAGTTGTATGTATACAGTACTAGTTTTCCGTCCGTGGAAACTTGAAGGTGAAAAATAACAACCTGACACATTTCGAAAAAGCTTCAGGCTTAACTATGATGTTTTCTCTTTCATAATCTATAACAAAGGATTTTTTAATTGGTCAAGAATAATAAAATTATTATTATTTTGAATTTTCAATAAGCTACAAAAAACGTGACCTACATAATTGAAAATGTAAGAGCTTTGTCTATCACAATGATATCACTATGAAAGAGAAAACAGGGGCAAAAAATCCTTTATTTTACCACCCATATTTCTTATACAATAAAACCAATTGAAAAATAACGGCTATATCACTACATATTGAATAGTTATAGTTATATGCTAAATTACAGTGACACAGGTGGATTATTTACAGAGAAATTGGGAATAGTTTATCCCCATACAAATTATGGATATAGGAGTCTTAATAAAATAAAGCAATAAAAATTTCGCATTTATAATATTTGAATATTCCAAAAATGGAACGGAAGGGGGACAATAACTTATTTTGGGAGAAATAGCGTTTACATTTTTGAGTCAATGTATAAGAATATTTTATTTACCAAAAATACAACAAAAAACGTGTGATCCATCCGACCTTGTGAGTGGGATAAGCTTCTTATATATTTAATACTGAGTTATTTTGATCCTAAATAATAGACGTAACTAAGGACGTTACATAAAAAGCTCCTTTGTTAGCCCATCCGTTTGTACTTTGTAAAGCTTTTTGTATTCATATTTATTATAGCCTATTAAATATTTTACATCCATCTTATACTGATTCTCATGTTAGACATAAAGAGGTAAAGTTTGTGAGGTTGTAGGGGGTAATCTCTGGATCTACTGAACCGATTTTGAAAATTCTATACCAATTGAAAGCTACGGTATCCCTGAGTAACATAGGCTATGTTTTATTTTGTTCGAAAATATCCACGGGCGAAGCCGGGGGCGGAAGCCTAGTAATATTATAATATTAGTATTGTATAAGAGAAAATATTTGTAGGTATGCTTGTTTGTAATGAATAAACTCAAAAACTACTGGACCGATTTCAAAAATTATTTTACCAGTAGAATGCTATATTATCACTGAGTAACATAGGCTATACTATATATTTTGTATATAATTGTTAACCAGGGCGAAGTAGGGGCAAGTCACTAGGCTGATAAAAATTTTGTAGGCTACGAAAACAGGACGAGAAAATTAAAAAAAAGCGATTTTTGGTAGGGATAATCTTATGGATTCGCGACATGTTTTCGGCACAAGACCATGGATTACTCGACCCGAGAATGTCCAGGCAGTAATTCGTGTACTGGCTTCCACGTATCCCTCGGCAACGCATTTTTGGCTGCGCATTTCTGGCCAGCAATTCTTCGGTCCGGCCACAGATACATTGTAAAATGATCGCTAGATGGCGTTATTATGCGTTATATATAATTATGTCAATCTATATTATCATCCTTTTTCATCCACATTGCACAAGTGACAAGAGAAGATCTTACAAAATGTATTATGAACTTATTGACCTCATCGCTGATGAGTTATTGCATCCAACCTGCCCTTTATTGTATATCACGACACAAGCCAGACAAACTTGTTTGACAGCGTAGTTAACTTTGAATTGTTATGACTTTTCTTACTGAGTATATCCTATCAGTATCAAATACTTGTTACTGTCGTACTTAGGAAGTATAGCGGCTTTGCATGGATACAATATGAGTTTACAACAATTTGAATACCTACATAAATACGCTTATAACTCCTTATCTATTAGATATAGATATAAGCTACTATGGACTTTTTTGTAGATCATTTTATTATACACAATTCTTTCTTACATCATTTTGTTATATCTCTTGCGGATTAGACAGCATACGCTATGAAAACTCGCTGAGGCCAATTTTTCCCCATGATAGGTCCATGTTTAATACGTTTTACACGTTGAATCCCCGTGAATCAAAGTTTTTGGGTGAAAAGGACACAAATAGACATACAGACGCGGCAGGCAACTGAAAACTGTTTCGTGAAAATTCAATACTATAGAAATTTGAAAATTAATTCATCGATGTAAATTAATTTATCATAAAACAGCTGAAATTTTTTAATCTGTCCACTGAAAAAAACATTGGTATTCAGTGATAATCTTTTAGCCGATGGTATTTGTGAGGCTATACCTAACAGGCCAGTTCTATTGAGGTATATTTAGATGGAAAAGCCTCTGTGGTTTGTCGGATTATGTACATAGTTTTTAATTAAAAACCCATTGGTAGAAGATTACGACAAAGAAAACTCTTTTGGTAAATCATACTCTACTTATTTCCACACCAGTAAACTCATGCTAACCTAGAGCAAAATTTATTGGAGGTCCCATTGGTCAACAGTCAAGTGTCATAATCTTGACAATATTTTATTCAATCATATAAATTATTTAATTGACCACGTTTAACCTTCCAAGAGGTTATAAGATAAGTAGCATAAAGTGGTTTCTTTGTTAAGTTTTGCGTGATGAAAACTTCCGCAAGTACAAAATAGTGAAGTAGCTAAAAGACAGAGTGAGAAATATCGTGATAACTGAAATTATGTTAAAATTTTGGGGTTGGACTGATAAAAATCTATAAATCCTTGGAATGGGAGTTGCTAAATCACAAAAGAAAAAAATCAATTGAAAAAGGGTGAATGTGTATTTATAATAAATATATTATGTAGGTAATGTATATATTTCTATTGTCACCGTGATCCTTTAGGTAAGAGAGACACGCAGAAATAATACGATAATATGATATAAAAAACCGGCTAAGTGCGAGCTAAGGTCTGACCAAGTTTGACGCCCCTGTAAAAAACGCCGAATAAAACAAGTTTCTTTAACTTTATTTTATGTTTATTATTTGTTGTTTTAGCAGCCATAGTTACACACTCTGTGAAAATTTCAATGGTTCAATATTACGGTTCAAAAGATACAGCCATGTGATGGACGGATGGCGGAGCCCTATAGTAATAGGGTTTCCGTTTGTACCCTTGCAATAATATTTTGTTAGAAAAAGCTCCCTCAATAAATTGGTTTTATGTAGAGTAAAATATTTTAGGAAGTAAGATATTTATTTCGAATCTTGGCTGTTTCTTTATTGGCTTATTGGTTTAGAATCATGGCCAGGTCTTCTATTTAATGGTTTTTGTTATACCTATAAGTAAACACGGAGTACATCCTATTATGGTTTAGGACTAAAGTAAAATATGTAGTTGTTGTTTTGTAAGTGACGAGAATTCACAGAGCGTACCTAACTTTAATATCTATATATAGAAAATAACAATGCGATGTCCGCTCCTTTGATATCTAGTTATCTTTAGTGGGAAACTACACTGGCTATTGTGTTATTTAGTCTTTGTCTGTTTGATTTGATTTCGTTTTAAACTTTGTCTAATGTGTATTATATATGTGTGTTTCTAGTAAGAAATTAGAACGAACATACGTCAAGCGAGGTCGTTCCATTAGTTATTCAAGTTCCAAATGTAGTAACTTCAGGGTCCTTAAAAGGGTTGTACTTGTACCAAGTCCGTATCCAGGAATTTTCTTTGTGTGGTTACCCTCAACCACATTTAAAAAAACATAGGTTATAGTTAACATGAAATAATAATAAAAACCGGTCAAGTGCGAGTCGGACTGACGCACGAAGGGTTCCGTACCATTATCTATAAAAACGTTTGTATGAAAATAGATCCTATAAAAACAAACAAATTATTTTTCCAAAACTCTAGCAAAATCTTTGCAGGCTTTATCCAGCATCTTCAAAGACAAACGAAATTATTGTTGATACAAATTCAGTAAGGAAATTCAATCTCATCTCACGCCCATCTCATTACTAACGCATTGTGGTCCAAACGCAAGAGGGTTCTACTAAAATTAAATTACCCCAAAGATTTACAATGGAGTAGCGCTCACAAGGTTTCTAATTAGGTAACAAATTTTCCGACCGTTCTTACAACCCCAAACGACTGCTTTATATATTGCATAGTTTCTGGTTCTTGTAATTGAATACTTGGCGTAGATTTGCAGTAATTTTAAAACTTTAATTCCGCCTGAATTTAAAGAATACCTACCTGACAGTAAATCTCAGTTTTGACATATTTATTTTTAAATTTGGCAAGGCCAAGGCTACGAATTGTACGGCCAAAGTATATAGGTTACATACGATTAGATTAAAGAAGTGACAGTTCTAGGTAGGGTGTGTATGGGTAGGTAATATACTAAATGTGAACACTGTTACTGGTCTCTGGTCATTGTATTTTGAGAATCAATAAATAAGTTTCTTGTTTATTGCAATATTAATCAATAATTATCTAACTGTGCCGTCTGAAGATAAGACAAGTCCAAGTCAATCCATAAAATATTTCAATAAAGCAATATTTAAACTCCCTGGTGATTGACTGATAGCATGCAAGTGAATATTATCGTTCAAGATGATAAAGGAATTACTGAGCGGTGCATGAAACTATGTAGCTAGTGTTTTTAGATATCTTATTGCAACGGTTGTTGCTTCGGTGTATATTAAATTTAAGTGAATTTTCAGCAGAATATGTTCAGGTATGTATTTTAATAATAAAAATAAATTAGAATTTAAACTAGTTCCTTTCAAAAATTTGCACAAAAACAAATCTATTATCTAAGATATTTATTGTGTGTACTATGGCATCAACTGACTCCAAATTCTATCACTAAATGTTTAATGATGTTTTTCTTGCTTTTTTTTTTAATTTTTTTATTTTTAACAAGCTTGGATATTTAGCTTGACCTGTAAATGCTGTAACTTCCTACTCTTTTTTCACAACTTTGTTTCAATTAAGACTTAATTAACTTTTTTCAAATAACAAATACATTATCAATCAATTTTATGTAAGTATGTTAGGGAACTCTAGAATTCTACTACTAAATCTTCAAGAAAATTCCAACGTCTATGTTGTATTTACATAAAGAAAATTTGTTTTGTGCCAGTTTTGCTGACACGTGATCCGTAAAAATGGGATTTCCCTTGAAATCGTAGCGGCTGTTTTGTAGTAACGGACCTTTTTGTTTAGATTGGCCTGGCGCCACTAGTATCGATATAAGCGTAAACACTTGGGGGACGTTGTTCTCGAATTTTGTAATTTTGGAAAACCCTACTGATGTATTTCAAAGATTAAGCTATTTTAAGAAACTAATTTGAACATTCAGTAGTTTTCTTGTAATATTTTTTTCAAAGTTTTGCCGATAGATGACAAAATTCCTTTATCATTTAGATGAAGTTGCCATTCTGCACCATTTCTCCACACATTTGTATTACTGGTTGTACCACGGGGCAAGTTTTGGCCCAGAAAAGCTCGTCGGCAAAACTTTGAAACTTTATTATAAAAAACTACTGCATAGAAACCAAAAATACTTTTATTTTACATGCCGAATTAGTTCTAGCCGGCTAAACCTTGTTGTAACAGCATTTCATCATCACGCTACTGTGAGATAAAGAGGTGGACATCGAAGTCAATGTATATTTGAAACCTATAACACCTACAAAATACAAATAATTAACTAGTAATTAGTTATGGAATGATTCCATTCCATCTATGTGTCATAGCGAAGTACTTTGTTAATCTGCTTAACGATTTGACCTATTTACTGGTACAAGTACCAAGCAATATTAAGTCTACGTTCGTGTACTAAAATAGATTTAATAAATATGTTTATTTTAGCGAAATCTTTACCAATTTACTTCTGTGCCTTTTCACGATTTGACTTCTAAATTAAATTGGATGAACAACTACGGGGCCACTCATAGAGAGTAGGGTTCTGTTGTCTCTGCTCTAACCCAGGATGTTGCAATTTGCAATACTGTTTATTTTTTATTTCGGATAGTTTATTTCTCTCAGTGCCCGTTAAGATTTTTAGTAGTTTGTAGTAACATATTGTTACCGGGGGGAGTTAATATCACTCAATGGGTTGGGGTTAACATATTTTTTTCATCTCATCTATACATAGGTACCTATTTTTATTTTTATTATCATTTTATTTATTTACAAAAATTATTTTTGGTTTTTTATTTTCAGTAAAAACCTTAAATCAAATCTAAAGATTAAAAATAACTAAATAAACCAGGTCCGCGTGGAATAGTGGCAAGAATACTGTCTGCATTTCCCCGCTGAATCGCGATGCTGATTCATTGAGCGAGGAAGGAGCCAGCCCTCTTGTCACCAGAAGAGATCAGTCGAGGGGATACATCTTTAATAAAATTTTTGGCATTTGAACCCCACGGACCTAGAGTTTCTAAACCAAACGGCACAAATTTGTAGTTTTTAATAATTGAACTATATTTGCGCCGTTTGTTAGACTGCGATTTCCGCTGCAGCTTCCGCTTTGATTGCTGTTTCCCTGAGATGAGACGGGGCTAATGTGTCCTATTATTTGAGATCTATAGGAGTATATATACCAAATTTTAACTGTTCATAACAGTAGACACTAGAATTTTTTGAAAGACGGACGGACCGTTTGACTGAACAATCATATAAGGGGGTTCCTTGTTTTACTAACGAACTCTAAAAATGTAGGAAGTAATCTCTGAAGAAACTACTAATCCGATTCTGAAAATTCTTTCACTAATAGGAAGCTACATTATCTCGGAGTACTAATATATAGACTATATTTTATTTTGTTCGAAAATATCCACGGGGGCGAAAAGCTAGTATGTAAATAAAATTGTCGGTTGCTTTTTCATATAACTTTCAAATATAAAACTGAATCATGATATACCTATTACGACCATGAATGTAATCAATACGTTTTCTATGAATCAAGGAAGTATACCTTGGAGACATAAGCACGTTTATCTTTACAAATAGCGCTAACTATGCTACATTGTAAATTTTTGAACAAAGACAAGCGAGAATGATGTCCTCACGACCGTGTACTAGATTTGAATAATTCATTCATACAAAATAATGCATGGATTCATTCAGGTCATAGCCCACTTGTTGAATAAAATTTACTCCTTTATTTTGATTTCTTATCACAATCGTTTCCGGAATTCCTAGTGAAGTATGTCTTTGTATGTTTCGACGACTGTATTTGTCGAATTCAATACAATCGGAACTCTACTGTAAAATATTAAAATATTTTTATATCTAGATACAAAGATCAGATTGTTCACTGAAAGTGTTTCGGATATTTCTCAGGTGTATTTCTCAAATCTATGATCGCGTCTTTTATCCCAAGAGGGGTAGGCAGATTTATAATCTCATATGTAAATATCCCACCCACCAGTAACTTTTTATTTATTGGTAGTAAAAGTAGCAGTTGCCCGCGACTTCGTACGCATTGTACATATTTTTTTTACTATTTTATACGATTTTTCATACAAACGTTTACACCCCATTTTACTTTCTTAGGGGTTTCTTATTGCATCTCTACACCCTTCCAATTTTCATATTTATATCTTCAGTGGTTTAGGCTGTGCTCTGATTGTCAGTTTTATATAGCATATTTAGATTACTAACTTGGACTGTTTTGGGAGATTCCAACTATCTCTGTGCAAAAATCATGTTGATCAATTGTTTCGTTTTGTTGTGAAAATAAAAAGACACACTTTCGCATTTACAATGAAGTATAACTTCATTGCGAAAATCGTGATTTTTTCACTCTGAAAGGGGTAGTTTTACAGGCAGCTTTTAAATATGCGTTAGGTTAAATTAAAATATGTACGAAACATAAATATTAACTCAAAAAATACCCTGCAGATCTTATAAGCTGAAGTGAGCTTTCCTTTAGGCCGATATTGCTTTATATAAATAAGGCATTATAGGCCCGCAGTGAAAAGTTTCGTACATGCCCAAATGTCTCCACCCCTTGGGCTCCGTATATCTAGACAGACATTATCAAAATTATTATTAGTCTACTAACTTCACTCTTGTAACACTATATTTATTTCAAAAACAACAAGTATTATTAAAAAATATTAATAATCGTTTAAAAACTATACTAGCTGCATTCTCTCTTTGTATAGCCAAGCTGATTCGTTGTCCTAGATACGTATCATCTCTTCGATCAATTCCAATTTTTTTTTCGTAATGTTTTTTTTTTCTCAAAATGTTATGAGTATGTATATTACGAAATAGCGGTCAAGTGCAAGTCGGCCTCGCGTACGAAGGTTTCCGCCATGCCACTTGTTTCTTATAATAGAGGTCGTTTAGGTTTTCGTGTAAACTATGAATGCGAAGCCCTGTAACAAAAATTTAAGAGGATGTATAGAGCTAAATGCGAGTTTTATGATGCGTAAAAGTACATGATCCACTGCAGTGACCATAATCAAAAAAATATATGATATTCTTGAGGTTATGCGTTATTAAGATACTGTTTTCAAAACATAATACAACTATATTGATTCGATAGAAAAAAATCACGAATTTACCTCTAAAAAATATTTTACTGTCTAGAAACAGTACTAAAATGCATGCAATGATTCTGATCTTTTGACAGATTTTTTATCTAGCAATATACTATCGTAATACTGTTCTATTTTTTAATAAAATTTTCAGCAAGTTCCTTTATTCTCATTTTCGAGATTTTATGCACGCACTGCACGCGTGTGTGCGTAAGCGCTCGTGTACCGACAGTACCGGCTGCAGCCTGATGCTATATTATTAGTGGCAGCCACGTCGTTTGGTGTGTATGTGTACCCGCGTGGGGGCGGTGCCATCTCTCAAGGTCGTTGGCTCTATCCAGCGTCTTAATGTTTTGAAAATTTTAGCTTGAAATATTTTTTACTTTCTAATTTGCTCCCAAAATTAACCTCGTAAATCAGATTGGGTAATCTTACTCTGTATAAGTACTAAATTTCAACTTTTTTCGGCCTATACATTCGGACATCGTGGAACCCTAAAAAATTAAAACCTACGGGCCTTTCTTTCCATTCTTCTGTGTAGCTGTCTAATGCCTTTATTTTACAAAATTTAACCGCATTTTGTATAATATTTTAAACTTTCAGATAAAAAATTAACTTATTATCTTCACAACTTATAATAATTTAGCTTATGAAATTATTAAAGTATCAACTGTAGAACGTGTCATGTGGTTTTTGGCATTGTATGCAAATCTATGAACGTTCAATATTCAGTACACAATGTTATATAATGGTATTTTAATAGTTACAAATTAAATTCAATAGAATCAAAGGAGGCATTCCATTTTAGTACACAACCTACATCTACACGTGTTGTTAACCATATTGAGAAACTTATTATATTTCATGAGTTAGTCATTATATTTGACCTGAGCTAGCAAAAACAGTGGTAATAAAGAAAATTGTACTCAACGTGGTTGATTTTTGTGTTGCCTTAAATTTGAAGTTTAAACAATTATTTTTGATGTAACAGTCTGTATAGATAGGCATAGGTCGGAAGGTAACGAAAAGTGCAGCAATCAGGCAGTAGTTGACAAAAAGTTATTTTTCTCTAAAGTAAATATTTTGTGAATAACATTCACATATTATGTATTTTTTCACAAAGTCCCAATGTTTTGGTAACAACACATTTTGATCTTTAAAGAATTATTTATTTCAAAAACAAAAAGCGTTTTGACCGCATCCGGAACGATGTCATTAGAGAAGAATGCGGGGTGAAAGATGATATTGTGACTAAAATGAAGAAAAGTAGTTTACGCTGGTGTCCAACCAGCGTAAACTACAACGAAGGATGAAAAATTTATTAAAAAGGTTTATATGACTGAAGTGAAAGGATACGCTGGCAGAGGACGACCTAGGTGTACTTTTATTGAACATATAAAAAATGTACACACAATCGCCGAGCATGTATGAAAGGTATGATGAATATAAACGAAGCGAAAGAGGTATGTCAGGATCGTAACAAATGGCATTCAATTGTCTCTGCCTACCCCTCTTGAGATAAAAGGCGTGAAGATAGATAGATAGATTAAAAAAATCCAGCTCTAACACATACAAATAATAAGAAAAATATTTATTAAAAGTCAATGTAAAAATTAATCAAGTTCACGTAATTCGTTACGAATCTTATTATTGCTATCGCTACTGGGCGCCAATAATGAGTTTTTAATATATGTAAGTTGTCCGCGAACAGAATATTTAGGTGACATTATGTCAGAGAACCATTTTTGGAAGGAGAGACTACTAAGTGATCGGGCGTGCGTGAATGGTTACGATTATTGCTGCCTATTCCCTTTTATAAATACTTTTAGACGTTCATTACGGATACCTAATGAAAAAATAACCAGGAGATAAGTGCGAAACTCTGTCTGTCTCTTAGGTTTTTACAGGTAAACCATACTGTACCGATTTTGATGTTTGATAATGAGAAAGCATAGGCGTACGCAAGGGGGGCAGATAAAAGCTACCCTCCTGAATCTTGAAGTAAAACTAAAAATTCTGTTTTCGAGGCAAAAATGAAATGAAATTTATAACCACCCCTTAGCAAAATCCTGTTGCCCATGGGAGAAAGCTTGAACCCAAGAAAAGGACATAGGAGAAGACTAAATGAGGAAGACCCTTGCCTGGTGCCGATAACACGGTTCCTGGGAAGTTATAAAAAATACAGCCTGAGTTTGCGGAGGAGTGTCTGATGTTATCTGAAAACTACTACATATAACAGTGGCCAGTTCCGTTGAGGTATTTTAAGATTGAATCCCATCGATCCTTAGTCACAAGAAGCCGGAATAAAGAGTTATTATTTGTTATGTGATAAGCTCTGGTGTTTGGGTTACCGGAAATGCCTGATATTTTCAAGATATACGTGTCATTCACTTCCCTCATACCACGAGCGGCCTTATAAAAACGTATTGTTTAATCAAAATATAATAAAAAAATGGCGCTGTAAGAAAAATCGATAAAATTAATTAAAAACTCGCCAATATAGCAAAAGCAACAAGAATTTAATTAAGTTCTGCAGCTTCCTTTTCCCCAGTATAATCTGAAACAATCTCATCTTAATACTTCTTAATTTGGAATTTTCATAATTTCTATGACCAATTAAGGAAGGAAATGGGGAATTTCATACTAATGACTTTTCTTTAATTAACGTCCCGCAATGCCAAAATGCTACTTAAAAACATTACTCTCACTAGCTATTGCTTATGGCTTCACACGTGTTATCCTAATATTAGCGTATTTGTTTGTCCTTCTTTGGAAAAAAGTAGTCGCATATATGATGTGTAACATCTGACATCTCACCTTGGTAATAAGCAACATTAACATTAAGTATATCCTGAAAACATTAACACTTTATACACAACACTGTAGATTAAGCGCACAGCTAACGCGTCCTCCTTCTCTATTTCTCTTTCACGTCACACACTGTTGGCTGACAGTACCAACCTCTCGGAAAATGGGTTGGTACTAACTGACGGCCAACTGTACCACCGCGCGCGCTTCCACGGCTTCCTGTTACACACTTCCGTCCCTTTTCACGAAATCACGAAAGATGTTACACATAAATATTCCACGGGCTAAGCTGAGCCCTGATTTTCACATCGAAAAACGGAATTTATTGTTTGACAATTATGAAATAATCGGGTATAATGACAAACTATGAAAAATGTGCACTGACTTTAAAAGTGTAAAGAAATCACGTATGTGTTGAGTGTTATGATCTATAAAAGAGAACTTACCTACTCTTATAGGTAATGCATGTGCGACCTACATTTCTGTCGGAGACGCGGTCAAGATAATAACATACTAACTGAACTGGAAAATAATGGAAATTATAGGAATGGGCCGAATGTTCGTTGCATGTTCGGTATTAGGCAAATTCTGCAGTTTTACCGAATATTCGTATACGGCCGAATATTCGATCAAGACACAGTAAATTAGAATCCTATATAATACAAAATGAAATAAGTAATATTATTTGTGTTCAAAATTTTAATATAATTGTTTATTGCAATTGGTAAGAAATAGTTACATTACTACAACATTTTGTCATACATAATATTATAATTCAAAATATTTCTAATTTCATTTGACTAACATTATTACATTATGCATTTCTTTAAATTGCCTTGTAATAAACTTCAAACGTTTATTTAACCAATTAACCAAAAAAAAAGAGATCAAAACAAAATCAAAAGAAATCAAGAAAACAAAACACCTGCTTTGGTAAACCGAACATTCGGCCGAATATTCTGTTCGGTAAATGTTTAACCGAATATTCGGCCGAATGTTTATATTCGGTGAAATCCATATTCGGCCCATCACTAGAAATTACTATTCTGTACTGAAGTATTGGTTTAGTACTGGTTAAATAAAGGGTTAAACTGATTTAAATGACTATAAATTATACTCTTCCTTGATTCATAAACTCATTGTACCTAAGTTACGTTACGACCTAGAAAACACATAAGATGTGACTAAAATAAAACTGGTACCTTTTTATCCATCTATACTAATATTATAAAGAGGTAAAATTTTATTTTTTGTTTGTAATGAATAAACGCAAACCTACTCAAGCGATTCTAAAAATACTTTCACTACGATATCCTTGAGTGACATAAGCTATATTCTATATTGTTCGAATATATCCACGGGCAAAGCCGAGGGCAGAAAGTTGTGTTGAGGCAACTGCTAAAAGTATACAGCTCACAGACAACAGAAAAAAAATTAAGTAAGTATGTAATTGAATATATAAATTTAAACTAAAAAATATGTTTTACCAACTAAAGTAAAGTAGATATAAAATTATTTTAAATAACTAAGTAACTAACTAAGTATGTAATTTAAACTATATTTCATGCAAAAATGGTACAAAATTATTGAAAAAGATTCCGAGACTTGTTGAAATTATTTTGAGTATTTTATAAAGAACATAAAATATTGAATACATTTTTACATTGGTGAAAGTTATGTAGTTATAGAGATATTTGTACAGAAACACCCTGTTTTCATTGTTTTCATAACGTTTAAGAATCGTACAATGCACCTCAAAAGTCAACTTTTTACCAGTTTCAGTTAAGGTCGAAAATCAAACTAGTCAAAAAGTCAAATAAAAATAGGGTTCAAGACCAAAATATAAAAAGATTGTTATTACAAGAAATGTAATAACACTATAAAATAAAGTAAAAGAATGGAAACGTTTTATATCTCTATCAGTTGTGTTATTGCTGCTCCAGAGGAATATCGTAAAAAAACTCGCTTTTCAATGTGCATATAGAAAACAAGTAAAATTTTATGTTGATGTTCGCTTACCGAACTGAAACCCCTTTATTTTTTTATTGTCATTGCTTCGTATATTCATAAAAGTAAATTGTATACTATATTAATTTTGTCTGTTTTTCTTTGTTAAGGAAAAGGGAGTAAGAAAAGCATTGGGAAAATGTTGCCTACATTTTTCGTGAATTAATTTCAAACGAAACGATATAGCAATATAAAAGGAAGGTCTTTACCAAAGTTAGGTAATTTTCTTTTCACAATTTAATATTTTTATGAATGTCGGAAACATGCTACAGGAAGTTACATGTTAGATACGTAATAATCTACATACATACATAAAAGTTTCCTAGAGGGATATAAGGCAGAGACCACGGATTTCCATTTGATACGATCCTGGCATATCTCTTCCGCTACATTCCCTTTCATTATATTCTTCACGCATGTCTCCTCGGTTTAGAGTACTTCTGGCCTCACCTTTCTCGAGGACGCTTCCTATTTGATCTACATTTATCAGGCGAGGTCTTCCCTTTCCAACTGTCCCTTTTTTTAACACAAGTTGGCCACAGTAACTCTGTATCGAAATGAAATAACCCCATCGAGTTTGGGCTTGTTTATTTTGTCTTCACAAGTACTCTGGTCCTAGATGATATCCAGACTCCTGATGATGGAGCCGGAAGGTGGCCACAGAAACTCAATGTTCTCATTTCTATTGAATTCACTCGACTTTGGTGTTTATGAAGTCGTTATTTTCATTGTTATATCTTCGACACCCTAACTTTTTTAAATAAAACCGTAGAAATAATATAGCGTTGAAACGGTGTAATATTTTTCAAATTGGTTCAGTACTTTCGTGTTCTTCTTCTTCTTACAAACAAGCTAACACAATCTTTATATCGAAGGTCCCGACCATATGTACCGATGGGTTTTTTAATTAAAAACTTATGTATATAATTCGACAAACCACACTTTAGTTAGAGAGGCTTTTCCATCTAAATATACCTCAACAGAACTAGCCACTCGTTAGGTATAGCCTCACAAATACCATCGGCTAAACGAGGAAGATTTCGTCTTCCGCTGGGTACCTTGGAATTATATAGATCAGTCTTTCTCAAAGGGGGCGATAACGCCCCCTTGTGGGCGCTGTAGGCCTAGAGGGGGGCGGTAAGGGGCCCAGAAAACCTTGGAATTATATAGATCAGTCTTTCTCAAAGTGGGCGATAACGCCCCCTTGTGGGCGCTGTAGGCCTAGAGGGGGGCGGTAAGGGGCCCAGAAAATATTGGGGGGCGTTGAAGTGGTTTAGGGGGGCGATAGCTGTTGTAATTTCATCTATTTAATATTGCACGCCTCACGGTAGAGTTTAGTGCTATATTATAGGTTTGTCAAAAATTATTGTTAAAATCATCAGATTCATCCTTCACATTAGATTAGTTATAAAATTAAAATTGATAGTTTGTTAATTTTAATAAAAGATACAGTTAAAGTTTTGGGTAAAAAAAAGTCTCCTTTAAACTCCAAACTAATATAGCACACTATAATTAAATTACAGTAATGAATGTCATTGTGATTTTTAAGATGTGGATAAGTAAAAAAAAATAGGGGGGCGCTGAAAAATAATTGATTTTCAAAGTGGGCGGTAGGCAAAATAAGATTGAGAACCTCTGATATAGATAGACTAAAGAAATCGTAGCATATGAAAACTTAGGTTACAGTAGGTAGAAAGTTACTTAATCTTTATTGCCAACAAAAGTAAACTTGGTAAATATCACTCTTCTGAATTGTACAAGGGCGGAGAACTTTCTAGTCGTATATAAGAAAACTTTTAATCCCGACCTAGGTCCCAAAGTCCCACATAAGGTCTATATTTACTGGCACGTACGTAATACTTTTTTCATTACGAATCTGGGTGTCGTTTTATAGTTTCCGGGGAGAGCGATATGCATAACATATCACAGTGTTTGAGGGATATTTACAGAACTAGGAAAAGGAACACAACGCACTCTGAATTGCAATGATTAATTCCTTTGAAGTGAAGCTTGGTGCGTCGCTATGGTATTAACTAGGCAGACCACATGCTCGATCTCGGATCCCGGCCATGTACCAATGGGTTATGTACATAATCCGACAAACCATACTAAATATTCCTCAACAGAACTGGCCACTTGTTAGGTATAGCCTCACAAATATCATCGGCTAAACGAAGGAGACTTGGTCTTCAGCTGGGTACCCTGGAATCGTAACACGGTTACGAACAAGGTAACCCGTGAAGAAAAAAAGTAAAGCTTTGAACAGATTCGATTCCTACCGAGCAAGCATGACTGCGTAGAGAAAATCTACAGGGGATAGATAAAATCTACAAACGGTAGCATGACGTCCTCAGTTTGTCTATTTAAGAAATTTGTCACGATCTCTTAGAAGATAAATTATCTAGGGATCACGTAACAAATGTCATAAATAGACAACTGACACCGCTTGTAGATTTTGTCTAACCCCTGTGGATTTTCTCTACGCGTCATGCTCGCATGGCTGGAAAGCACGGTACTTTACTCGATTATCTTTCCGACTCGGCTTCGCCCTTGGTTTTTTTTTAAATTTGACATAAGTCTCTAAGTGTGGTCTGTCGGATTATGTATATAAGTCATTTAATTATTTATAACCCATTGGTACATGGCCGGGATCCGGGATTGAACTCATGTCTGCCTAGTCCAACTATCTCTGTACAAAAAAATCAGGTCTAAAGAAGGACAAACAAACACACATTCGCATTTGCAATATTTGTTAGGATTAACAAAAAGTTAAGAGAATATAAAAAGAAACGGCAACACTTTCCTTTCATAATGAAAAGCTAGTGAGTGGGTAATAAATATTCGTAAAAACAGCGGCTGTAATTCGGAGCCTACATAATTAGTTCACGTTTTTTCCTCCCTCTCCCTGGATTAAGCTAACAAAGGTGCTCGAGTTAAGCCCGGACGGAGCCAATGAATTTCAATGGCATCTCCGGTATCTTTACCTAAAGCTTGGTACAAAAATATCGTAGATTTTGTGGTTCCGTAAGAAAAAAAACCAATTTGATTATAGATTCAAAAGTTTAGCGCTCGTGATACTTTTATTGAGAAGTGCACAAATTTCCGCCCCGACTTCGATTGTGGAAATGTGAAGAAAGAAGAACAAAAAAACACACTTTCGCATTTATGATATTAGTTTCTTCATAGTTCATTAAAGTCATAGCTGAGAAATATTTTTTCAAGTTGTTTCAGGAGTTTACGTTCTTAAAAACAAATTGCAAACAGAAATATGACCAATGGGGAAGATATATTTGTCGGTCAAAAAAGAAACCATCAAAATCGGTTCATAATCAGAAAATATTTACACAAAAAAAATCTGACGAATTGAGAACCTCCTCAATTTTTAAAGTCGGTTAAATTAAATCATAATTTCTTAAATTACGGAACCCTCGGGGTACAATTTAAAATATAACGTCATGTTAGTTTCTTTGTAGAATTTTTGAGATTACGATGCTACGGTCATAATGGGTGCAGCGTCCGTCTGTCGCCAGTCGTCACGTTATAGGATTTACGGCGCGGTAACTACTTTGTGGGATTTCTATATCTTCACGACTTTGAAATTTGAGAGTGGACAGACGAGTTAAAACTAAAAAGAACACAGTGACAGCGGTCTTAATGACGTATGGTTTTTTTGAAGTGGAACTTTAGGCAGGGTAAAAATTGTTCATATTTATTTATTACACAATTATGTTGAAGTGGTCATAGTTCAACTGATCTCCAATAGATGGCGTCTTTTACAAAATTAATAAAGAAGTCTAATTTTAAAAGAAACTTTTAATTTTGATTTGTTTGTTTATCATTAGTCGGAAAATCTTCATAATGGCCTACTTATCAAACATTGGTTGATAGTGTTGATACCGATAAAAAAACACATTTGTGAAATAATATATAGAAATAGATAACTTAGTATATATAAATCTTAATTATAATAAGCCAAAGAAGTATCACTTCACAATTTTATTTTATTTTTTAATAAAAAAGTAAAAAATCCAAAACAGGGTTGGCCTCAGGCCTTACAAATGGGTACCCTGCGGCTGGGAGCCACTAGCAACTAGTTGACAATGCTATCAGCATCTGGCCACACCGCAAGTTTTAAATGCCGTAATAATACGTCGCCGGCATTGACTTGTGTTTAAGTTTTATCTATAGTTGTTTCTCCCCGGTCACCGCCCAGTTGACGGCATTAGCACTAATGGGCTTACTATGTCGGCCCTTCCTGCACGACTACCACGTTTCAAATACACTACTCAACGAGTTAACGACTTGTGACAGCCAACTCTACTCTAAATGGATTGCCAATTTTCATAATTTCAATTTGTAATTAGGAAAAGCGATTTTTTTGTACTACCAGTGGTTCTAGTAGCAAAGCAATGTGTCTTGCTTTGGTTCCAAAATTATTTATATTAAATTATGTATATTTATTTTTCACGCGGGCAGAGCCATCAAAGATTTAAATTTTAATTTTTTTTTTCAGGTAAGCTTCGAAATAAAAGTGACCGTGAGGCTGTAACACCTGTAACTTCTATAGCAAGTAGGTTAGTTAAATCTCGTCTAAATAACATTGCAATATCATTCCAAATTACTGAATTACATTTTGATTACGTATTTGTAATCATTTTGACCGGCTGAAAATTAGCATCTAACCCAATAACAACAGCCCGTACCATCACGACCTTTATAAGAGACAATGAGATAAAGACCTGGGAAGCGAAGTTTTATTTATTTATTTATTGACTCATTAATATACACATGATAATAGAAGAAAATTACATTTAGCATTAGTTTTAAATATGTTCTCCAAAATAACGATAACAGCAAGAATTATACACATTATAACTACAAAATAAATAGTAGAGTAAATATATAATAAATTAAAAATCAATTACAGAGATAGGATTCAGATTTACTGCGAAGAAAGCTTTACGATGATATGCGGACTACATTACTCTTTTATATAACTAGATGACCCGTGCGAAAACTTCGCATTGTAGTGGTTGTATGCTACCTCCATGGTTAGTGGTGTCAATATTGTTGTCATAGTTTAACTGATCTCCAATATATGGCTTATTTACAAAATAAATAAAAAAAAAAATCTTCACGGGTTGCCTTACAGCTCCCCGGAACCGTTGCCTTACAGCTCCCGGGAACCGTTGCTGACCCCAGGGTACCTAGCTGGAGACAGTCTTCCTCACTTAGCCGAAAAAAAATTTTTTTAAATGATTAAATGTTTCTTTTAAAATTAGACAAATTTACTTATTTTGTAAAAAAGCCATTTTAATAAAAAAAAATGTTTTGTTTGTTTATTTTTCGTTATTAGAGGGAAAAATAATCTCACAATGGCGTATCAAACATTAACTTTGATACAGTATTAAGGGACATATTTGATACCGATTAAAAATAATATAGATAGAAATCGATTCTATTCTACTCTTGGTCCCATTGACTTTAAAATAAAGAAAGTTTCATTTATAAAGACAAAACCAACCCGGGTGCTTGACAAAAATTGAAAACAGTAAGTACCTATTGTAAATTCAGAGATAAGACCAAATAGCTTGTCCTAGGTAAGTCTCTCCCCAAGGGACGGTGAGTGAATCGTTTCTACCTTAGTCATTGTTGAGCGAACATTAGAATGCGATCTGATAAAATGCTTTTACGGGCGCGGTCGCACGCTAAACAATGTTTTTACGTCACATTTTAGGACTTTTTAATTTTTTTTTTCCTTAATGTAGACTTATTATGTAATGTTTTCTTCGGTAGCCAAATTGCAACAGTAGCTAAATTTAACTCAGGAGGTCAATTTTAAAGATTTTCTGAAAAAACCGAGGATCACTCTTTTGTCTGTCTCTCTGTCCGTCTGTCACAGCTTATTATCTCCGAATCTACTGCGAATCTCGATCTACACGTTGTGGCATTGGGGCCTACGTTGGAGCCTACACGTGGAGCCGGCCTAAGATTCGATTGCGTGATTACTGCATTCATACGAAATACAATTTTTTAAAATAATTTAAATTAAATTAATTAATTACTGTTTTTGAATGGTTTCGATCGATAGGGAGCATGCTCCATATAAAATTGGTGGTAGATTCAGGTTCCAATATCATGTCAATTTTTTTTTAAATTTGAATTTGGACATAAATTTGGACAACCAGTCTGCAGTTTTTAACAAGAAAATATGGCTAAATCCAATTAAAAATAATAACTATCAGCAATTTGAGTTGAAAATGTTGTATAAATAAACTCATTTTCTATGAGATTTGCCATATTTTTGACAGAAGTAAGATGGCCGACAGGACCCTTAAAAGCACTCAATAGTTTAAATAATCACTTTACTTGATTACTTAATTTAATTTTAATTATTTGATACTCGTACTTCCAAAAAACTACAAATCACCTTAGGGCGCGGTATATAAAGTATTGCGCAGGTCAAGCAATGCATTAATTATGATAATAAAGTTCCGTTTGTACGAGTCACTTTAACTTTGTCGTTTTATGTGTCCACAACATGCTACCATTTATTACTTTAAACTTTGAACGTTGTTTTTTACATTTAAGAGGGTATAGAAATGGCAATACATAATGCCAACGCGTGTCGCTGGAAAGCATATATATAATATATGCCACTAGCTAGCGCGATACAGGTTTCAGTATTGAGACAGTAGCGCCATCTATCGATGAGCCGCCATGACTCCCTTCCGATCGATCGATCGATTCCGTCGATACAGTATGAAACCAACATCCACGTGGGACCGTTCGACTCTTGGGCCCGTCCTTACTTCCATCACTTATTAGATCCCCTTAGGAGGGTGGATTAAACAAAAAGTAGCCTTCTCTAGGGTTCAAGCTATCTCCGTACTAAATTTCATCAAAATCGGTTCAGTGGTTTAGCAGTGAAAGGGTACACACAGACAGCCAGAGTTACTTTCTCATTTATAATATTAATTAGTATGGATAATGTGGTTATAATTAGTATAGATAGATGAATAGAGATGTATGGAAATAGATTTTCATTTACGCCAAACATGAATGTTTGAGTTTGTATACTTAAACAAACATAGAATTCCATCAAAACCAATCTCCAAGCTCTACTAATGTAGAAACTCATTACAACTCAATTTGTTTTCTATTACACCCTCAAATGAGATTTCTTAAAAAGTTGCCCAATGGACAATAAAGAACTCATTCTGTAGTTTATGATGCCAATGTAATTTACTCTAATTTACATACAGGTCCCCCATCATTCTGCCCCCAGGTGGAATATGTGAAGTTATTTACTAGTGATTCGGCCCGACTTAGCCCTGTTACATTACGGATATATTGAAACCATCAAATATTGTTGTCAGGACCTCTAGAATTACGGATATTTAGTTAATTGATATTTAATATAAAAAACTTTGTTAACAATTTGTTGTACACCTACACTTTTCATAATTTCATGATTTTTTTTCATCTAAATCCTGAGAAATGAGTATGTACTTAATATCCCCATATTTTTTCCTGGTCTTGAAAATTCTTGAAAAACATTTTTATACATTTTTTCGGTACAAAAACAATTAGTTGTACTTTTTTCATAATTCCTGAAAATAAACTTACCGTAAATAGCTTATATAATCATGTCATAACAGTCGAATATTGGCGAAAAAATGTATATATATATATATATATTATATTATTTTTGTGCATGTTTTTATTCAAGGAAGTTTATGAGTGTTTCAGATATTAATTTAATTAAAAATATCCTGAATAAAGTACCTTCTGCATAAATATTTGATTCAACACTGTAAAGTCATTCATCGTATGTACCTAAGTTTTAATTCTGACATTTTAATGTTAGTACTGAAAATATAAGAAGCGTCTGACGCGTAATGTGATTGTTGACCCTACTCATTGAGGCCAACGCACTGCTTGGTTGCATGTATGTATGTAGGTACGGACAGCAAAAATAGTATTCTATATTTCTAAAGTTTAAAGTTTTCTTATTTTAAGATGTGTTTTAGTTGCTACAACACTAATAATGAATAAAAAAATTTATAGGTACAAATAAATAAAATTTAAGTGCCTGTCTGTCTGTCCCCATGTTAGTGTGTGTGTGTGTGTGTGTATTTTATCTAACAAGATAATAAAATATAGGATTGGTTAAACCTACCTAAATTAAACAAATTAAAATTAAACCTAAAAAATACCTACAAATAAACAGGTAGGCGACAAGGTTTAAATCTTTTCATTTCTTCTTGTTTTAAGACGTAGACAGTCTTCGAATAAAGTTATCTCCTTGAAAAAGGTCAAGTACACATCTCTAAAAATAAATGTATGAAACACTGTATGGATGTAAGATGAAGAAGTATTTATGTTAGGATTGAAGGGAAGTGATACTTTATCATCTCTGGCTATTCCTATGGAAGACAGGCGTAATTTTGTAAATTTCAAAACATATGATCACAATGAGTTTTTAATTAAATAACTTATGTACATAATCCGACAAACCACACTTAAAGGCTTTTCTATCTAAAGAACTGGCCACTCGTTAGGTATAGCTTCAGAAATACTGTCGGCTAAAAGAGGGAGACTTCAGACTTGGTCGTCCGCTGGGACCGTAGACTGTAAGGCAACGCCTGAAGAAAGAAAAAAAATCCTGTTTGTTTTTGTGTCCTTCTTTCACGCAACAGACCAACGTATTAACATGATTTATTTACACAGAGGTAGTTGGAGGTAGAGAGTTACATAGGCTACTTTTTGTGAGTCGCGGAAATCTTTACAGGTAAAGCTTTTGTCATATTTTAAAGAAATCTACGTGGGAAGCCGGGTCGGAAAGCTTGTAAATTATAATTTAAGTCAATATTTCAAAAATGTAATAACACTTATTTCGAAACAAAGAATTCTAAATCGCTTTGTCGACACCAAATTGTGTAATTTGGTGTGAAATAATTTCTTTGAACTTTCGTCCAAAAAATATCACTCTTTTTGTCACAGTCTAAATTTGGATTCTTAGTATGAAGTTGCTAATTTTATTTATTTTCAATGAAGAAAAAGTTTGGATGACTCATTGAATTTCAGAGTTTGTTATTCTTCAGGCTTGTTTACATATTATTACGTGGGATGTTGTTAAAAACTTTGTTTTCGTTCTTTGATTTTAATATACAAATCAGGTATGGACGACAAGAATTTAGACTTCCCTCATTTCTCTGTGCCGATGTACTTTTCATTTGACATTTTCAGATTTATTTATGTTGAAAAATATTTCAAAGGGAAGTTATTAAGTAAAGATCGAGCCAGAAAGTCCATTTTCAAATAAAATACAAGCGTGAAAGCATTGTATTTACAAGTGTTTGATAATATTAAATAATACTGAATACATTTATTTGTAAATAGTTTTTATTTTAATTTAAATTTAAAATATCTTTTCACAATATATTCACGGGTTGCCTTATAGCTCCCCAGCAAGTCTTCCTCCTTTGGCCGAAGATTTTTTGAGGCTATACCTAACAAGTGGCCAGCTCTGTTGAGGTATGTAGATGGAAAAGCCTCTTTGTACGGTTTGTCGGATAATATACATGGATTTTTTATTATAAAAACCCTTGGTACATGATCAGATGTGGAGGGTCTAACCAGCGACTTCTCAGTTGTGAGCCGACGCCTAATTTAAATCTTATATCGACAACTAACTTTCAGAAATTTACAATAATGGTCTAGCAATTTCAAGCTTCTAGCACTATTAGAAATAATCGAATTCTCGTGCTTCCGAAAATTACTAACTGTACCTTGCGGTTGCACCCGCGTTAATAGAACTTACTGCTTCGCTCCTTTGGTTTGTACCGTGATGTTATATAGCCTATAACCTTCCTCAACAATTGGGCTATCAATTGCAAACCGACTGGTAGTTCCAGAGATTAGCGCGTTCAAACAACAAACAAACTCTTCAGTTTTATTATTAGTATAGATTAATAACCTAGTAAAATTTGCATGAGCCTAGTTCTGCAGTATTTCGGACATTGCACGATGCGAGGGCAACAACCTAGAAATGCTTGTGGTGATGAGCAGGGGATGATGCCCGATAGTGTCCGAAAACCTGAACACCTCTATTACCACAGCCCTTCATCAGGCAGAGGACCGTAGCCGATGAAGGAAGATAATTGAGGAGAAGCTGATGAGTCGGAGTCACGATCCTCAGTAATGAGGATCTAATGGAGGAGTGTAAAATAGTCACTTGATACCAAAATTACAAGCGAAACTAACTCGCCGCCAACAGATGCATGCATAGTCAAAGTGGCCGAACATAAATAACCGAACAATAACAAACTTGTTAAGCAGAAATTTTCGAACGTCCATATTTCTCTCCACTATTTATAAATACGCTCTAACTGGCGACTATAATAGACGTTGGCATGTCTATATGTAGTACGCAATAGTACTAAGCCATTGAACTTTTCTACTGAATCCCAGCTTTGAATCTCAGTGGGTCGATTAGAAAACGTGGGCGATTTAAAATTGTAATAGAGAACTTTTTTGGGACAACGGCCGGAATATTGTAAATTCTTGTTGAGACTGCAGGAAGGGGATTTAATGCTTCTATTGACCTTTGTACTGGAGAATGTCGGTTTACTACACTATTAACTATTGTTTTTATATTTAGTTATTGTTTATATTTAACTCATACTAACCTAAAATATATCAGCTGATTTACTTCCTGTAGGTAGAATACATGGCCGAGTGGTTAAGACGTCTGGTATTATGTACATAATCTGACAAACCACATTTAGAGGATTTTCCATCTAAATATACCTCAAAAGAACTGGCCACTCGTTAGGTATATCAAATACCATCGGCTAAACGAGGGAGACTTGGTCTTCCTCTGGGTACCCTGGAACCGTAACACGGTTTCGGGAGCTGTAAGGCAATCCGTGAAGAAAGAAAAATGGTAGAATGGCAAGATTTCACCTATCTTTTTTGGACCCGTGGTGCACCTATCTATACTCTATAGCCACTTAGATCGTTTTCTCTGGTTTTCGTGCAAGTATTTTTTAGAAAGACTTTTTTCAAATCAGTTCATTAGTTTACGTGTACAAACAAAAAGCTCACAGTTTCTTAATACAATATTAGTAAGCTTACAAGAAATAATCTTGATTGTAAACTCACATAGAGTTTGTTTTTAAAAATACAGTCGTGTGGGATATAGTCCAATACTGGAACGGAATATTTGATCATAAAGTGAAATAATTTAAAAAAAGTTTATTCTTTCACAGATGGTTATGTACCATTTACTGATTCTTGAAATCATAAATTATAACAAATCGGACCAGTGCGTTAGGTATAATTTAGGTATTTAGAACTATTACTCATAACATAACTGAGCGTAAAAAAATATTAAAGTTGATTATTTCTCTAGAATCATGTTTGTTGCACATTAACCATCTGTGAAAGAATAAATTTTTTTAAGATTATTTCACCTGGAAATCTATCTTTACTGGTCTAATAAATTATCAACGAATTTGGAACGTAGCTTCGATAGAAGAAGCGTTGGTCTTAAAATCGTAGGTCCCAAGACCAATTTTCCGATTTTATGGCAATTTTCCGAAAACAATAAATAGGTACGTACTTCTCTTCTATATCTTCTGCAAATCGCTAAATGGGGAAATTGTTACCAGTGGTACACAACTCAAAGTATAAAAGACTTGATTGCGTTTTCGTTAGTATTGGGCATCTGGCACGTTCTATGGCTTTATTTCAATCTTCTTCCTAAATATTATATAAATATTGATTTTATTTAGTTCACTAGAATACATATTATACACAGAACTAATTAAAATTAAACTGTTTTTGTTTTTAAGATAATTTTCCTGTTGTGTAAGGTACGTGGCTTATGACCTTTGTCTTAGCAATGTTTTCTTTGTCGTTTCCTGACACCTTTCTTACAAAAGCTACTCGTGTGACATGTCACGGTGTTGTTCATTAACCATGGCCACTTCATCAACGTTATCTAGTGATGTGCCAAAAAAATATTTTGTATATTTTGCATGTCGAGAGTTTTTTCAGAAACAGTTTTTCAAGTTATTTTCCTTTATAAAAACACAGTAAAAAAAATCTAAGCTAATATAACTTTACTGGCTAAAATCATATATATATTCAAGGCAATGGCACGTCAAGCCGATATTGGACAGGCAACCGGATGGCGAGTGGTAATCTAGGCCTTTGAGTGGTACAGAGTCCCCTGGTAGCGGCCAAAGTGACCCCAAATGGACAGGGGCGGCGATATGGGGGTGTGGCAAAATCGAATTTTTTTTGAAAAGGCAACCGGATAAAAATGAGGTAGCATTAAAGGAAATACCCTAATCCCCCCTCCCGCCCAAACAAACCCCCCCCCCAACCCTTAGGACAATGTGGGCAACAAGGGTTGGTGGGGGGGGGGGGTGTTTGGGCGGGAGGGGGGATTAGGGTATTTCCTTTAATGCTACCGCATTTTTATTCGGTTGCCTTTTCAAAAAATTTTCGTGTTTGCCCCACCCCCATATCGCCGCCCCTGTCCATTTGGGGTCACTTTGGCCGCTACCAGGGGACTTTGTACAACTCAAAGGCCTAGATTACCACTCGCCATCCGGTTGCCTGTCCAATATCGGCTTGACGTGCCATTGCCATGAATAATAGGTTGTAGTACATTATTATTACTTTCATGGTTTAAAGTTGTGGTTTATGAAATTGTAATCAAAAAATTTTCATTAAATAAAGATCTAACTATGATGATGTTTGCTTTGTTGTGAGACCTCTAATAGTTGCTATTTTATTTAATTTAGAATCTTGTGACAAACTCACATACAATATTAATAATGAAAGGAGGTTTATATGGTTGAAGTGAAAAGAAATGCTGGCAGAGGACGGCCTAGGTGTATTTTTATAGAACAATTAAAACATTTATTGATCGATGGAAATATTAAAAGTACACATAATCGCCGAGCATTTATGAAAGGTATGATGAATATAAAAGAAGCGAATAAGCATTCGATTGTCTCTGCCTACCCCTGTTGGCACAAGTCGGTGCCTCTTGGGACAAAAGGCGTGATGATAGATAGATGGATGGAGTGCCAAAGATAGGCATAGGCTACTTTAATCATGGAAAAATATAATTACTCATTCCTGCGGGAAAATGGGTTTTTTTGATAAATAACTTTTCCAGCCATGCTAAATAATATTTATACAGGTCGGAATAACATACAATCCCTTACTTCATCAAGTTAATGACCTCGCATGATATTATGTATAAAGCTTATCGTTATCTCTGATAACACTCGCTCTTAAAATGAACATTCTAAATGTTGAAAAATATAATCGAGGTTCAAAGTATGTAAGTATCATATCAAAATAACTGACCAAGAGCGAATCGGGCTCGCACTATTAAAGTTCCGTATCTTGAGCTTTAGGAGAAAATTCTCAGTGGTTTTACAATACAGGTCGCTGGTCTGCCATAATTACTGTATTCCGCGTCAATTATAAACCTGCTCCTAACAGCCATGCGACAATTGGACGAGAAGAGAGTTAAATTTCAAGGACGCGTCACGTTTAGGCACATTTCGTTATACAATATTTCGCGCCAAAGCTCAGACTACAGCTCTACAAAGTCCAAGTTCGTTCGTGCATTGAATATTGTTCACACCTCTGGGATGGTTCCGCTCAGTATCTCCTCGATGCCCTCAACGGCAAGGTCACATGTCGTCTTCTCTATAAAAAAAAACATAAGAGAAAGGAAAGATAATTACGTAGAGAGAAGGAGAAAGAGAGCTTACATTGTATCACTTCTATCACGTGTACGCAGTACGGTGCTGCACGCGCAATTTTTTTTCGTTGAAATTGACCCCCGATTTTAATCTTAAAAAATGTTTTTTTAGTCATTAAACGGAGTTAACTTTCTACGTTACATAGTCTTCGAGAAAACCATTTGTGACAGACGGACAGACACAAAAGTGATCTTATAAAGGTTTCGTTAGACCAGGTACCGACAATTTTATCAAGACACTGCTGATAAATATCTACACTTATCGATAACGTTATCGATATCGATACAGCAAGGTTGCACGTACAACACTAGTCATCGTCATCCTTGAGACCGACCAAAATATCACCTCACCTTTATTTCGTCCAACTGTGCGTAGAATGTGTAAACAAAAATTCCCGCTATTCTGACGATTCTAGGAATCAAGAGAACCTTTCCAGGGATATTGGGGTGACCTCGAACCATGTATCTACAAATATATCCTAATCCTAACTAATATTATAAATGCGACGCTGTGTTTGTTTGTTTGTTTGTCCTTCTTTCACGTCAAACAGAGCAAAAGATTAACATGAGTTGCATAGAGATTGAAGGCTGGAGAGTGACATAGGCTACTTTTATCCCGGATATTCTTCGCGATAAATTCTTAAGTCACATTTCATCAGAATCATCGCCGAATCCCAGCTTCGGGAAATCAGCTAATAGCAGCAAGCTGGAAATATGTATTTTTAGATGAACGGCCTCTTCGAAATAAATTCGCTAAAAGGGCCGTTTTAGCCGTATTCCAGTATCCTCAAAAACAAAACTGCATCAAAATTTTGTAGTTTTTTTTCAACTTCGTTTTTGCCAGCATGCAATAATAATCGTTCAATTTTAAAAACGGCCAAACTGTTCCCCCATGATTAAGCCATATTTTTATTATTTAGAATTCTAAATAGCTGTAGTTTTTAAAACAAGCTTAAAAACTATGGCTATTTAGAACTCTTACTCATGAAAATATGGCTTAGTCCAATTTAAAATAATAACTATTAGCAATTTTAGTTGAAAATGTAATTCTAGGATTAAGTAATTGAGATTTGCCAGAAGTAAAATGGCCGACAGCTAAGGACCCTTCATTTCGAAATTGAATATAAGGCACATTTCACAATAATATTATATCATTATTATTGAGAGTTCTTGAAATTTTCTTTACCTATTATTGTTTGCTGTTGATTACTTCATGTTAAAGTCATAGAATAAAAACTTCAGGGTTAACTACTTAGATATTAAAATGAGTTTGTGCGTGGCTTGCCTCAATATTCTTGTATTGGCGAGTAGGGAGATATTCAAGTGTTCACTAGCAGTTTCCTAGATTGTACTGCAGCCTAAAGCACTATTTGTAGGCCGTTTGGACGGAAATGTTGCTTTAGAGTTATTCGTAGTTTACTATTGTTGTATAAACTTAAAGGTGTTAGTTTGCGTTTTTTTAGGATTTCGTAATCATGTATTATTTGTACCTTTATTATTATTATTTGGGCCTTCGAAATCATAATTGGGGTATTCCGTATTTTACGCGTCAAGAGTTGTATGAGCTTAAAATACTAGTGATTCTCTCAGTAATTATATGCAAATACTTAAGTAGGTTGTCGTTTTTTAACCAAACTTCAAAAAAAGGAGGAGGTTTACATTTCGTCGGAATATTTTATGTTTTTTTTAATGTATGTTCCTCGATTACTTGACGAGACGCCTGGACCGATTTGGATTATTTTTTTGTTTGAAAGGGTATACTTTCCAGCTGGTCCCATGGTCATCAGGTCAGGATCTGATGATCAAGAACTTGTGCATTTGCTTTCGGAAAACACATTTTAGTTTTGAAGGCGGTTGTTTTTCTACATCAGAAGTGGTTTTCAAAATCACAATTAGGGGTATTCCGTATTTTACGCGTCAAGAGTTGTATGAGCTTAAAATACTAGTGATTCTCTCAGTAATTAAATACAAATACGTAGTCGTTTCAATGATATAGTTATTATTTTACTAAGTGACATAAACCGTTGTCAGATTTATTTTACCTGCTAAAATCGGGTCTCCTACATTATCTCTAAAATGTTTTGATATAATTTTAGAATATATAGGTACATAAGATATAAAATTACATTCTATAATTATTCATTTGCTATAATTTTTTTTAAACCTAAAATCGATTTCTGTAATTTTCAAAATCACTATTATCAAAATATATAAAATTAAGTTCTATAATTATTCATTTGCTATAATTTTTTTTTACCCTAAAAACGATTTCTGTAATTTTCAAAATCACTTTTATCAAAATATATAAAATTACATTCAATAATTATTTATTTGCTATAATTTTTCTTTTGTCTAAAATCGATATCCGTAATTTTCAAAATCACTATTATCAAAATATATAACATTAAATGATCTAATTTATAATTTGCTATAATTTTCGTTTTATCTAAAATTGTTTTCTATAATTTTCAAGATGTCTAAATTATCAAAAGGTACAACATTTAATTATCTAATGATTAATTTTCTATATTTTTTCCAGTTTATTTGCGAAATATTTATTAATATATAAAAATGTTCCTTTCTTATTATAAATAATATATATATAGGTATCATATCCGTTATCAACAAGTGATGGTTGTTTAGGTATTTATGAGTTTCTGGCGCTTCGCCGTCCGCTGCCGCGGAACGCTCGCTTCGCTCGCTCGTCTCGCGCTCTGTTTTAGCACTATTCGAACCACGCTCGTCGCTTCGCTCCTCGCTAACCTATTTTTATTTACAAATTAGGGGAATAGGAATCGAAAATTACTGCAACAGATTTACAAAATCTACTGTAAATTTTAATAATAGTACTTATTTAAATTGGTTACATTATAGAAAATTATTTTTTATGATTATATATTTGTAAATGTAAATAGAATGAAGTTATATGTTTAAAAATATAGTGAGTACACTTATTTTAACAATCCATTAGAGCAAATGATATTATAGATCAATAAATTTATAGAAAATGAATTTATATATTTAGAAAATTATAATAACTGCAATTATAGAAAAGTAACCATTAGTGCAATTGAAATTAGAGATTATAAAAATTATAAGACTTGAGATTATATATTTTCAAAATTATAGTAACAGCAATTATAGAAAAGTAGCCATTAGTGCAATTGAAAATAGACATTATAAAAATTATAGGACTTGAAATTATAGATTTTGAAAATTATGGCAACTGCAATTATAGAAAACAATACGTTATAGGAATTAATATTATAGATTTAAAAAAATATATCAAACAAATTTATAGATTTTTAAAATTACAGGACCTAAATTTATAGAAAATGAATATTTATAGCAACTAAAATTATAGCTTCTGAAATTATATATTTTATTTTAGAGCATTTGAGAGGATACCGCTAAAATCTCATGGATCGCACTTGAGGCGAACTATCTTTTCGTCCCGGCTTTGTCATTGGACATTTTATAAATGTGACACAAGAATTAATTAACCCACTCTCCGGCCCTCCAACTATCTCTGTGCAAAAAAAACCACGTCGGTGGCTCTGTACAAACACACACTTTTGCATTTGGAAGAGGGATAAACAATTATTTTTACACTTATTTATTTTATTACACTCTGTTCATTATTAACGGTCTGACAGATAATATATGAAGAATTAAATATTATTCCTTTTTTTTCTTCACGGGTTGTTTTACAGCTCACGAAACCGTGTTACGGTTCCAGGGTACCCAGCGGAAGACCAAGTCTTCCTCATTCAGCCGATAATGACGTTGAGGTATATTTAGATGGATTTACACTTAGAGGCTTTTCCATCTAAATATACCTCAACGTCATTGTCGGGTTATGTACATACCTGGGATCGAACCCGTGGTCTGACTAGTTAATACCAGACGTCTTAACCACTCGGCCACCGACGCACCTTATTATTCCTATGATTACATAATATGCATTACATAAATGCTTTGATAAATAAATATGGAAATCAAGAACTTTTTACTTAAACTAAAAATTAACATAATATGTTACCTTCCCCCATACCTTCTTATCATAAACAGACTATAATATAAAGTATAATAATATCGCAGGGTATAGCCTCGAAAAATCATCGGCTAAATGAGGAAGACTTTGTCTTCTGCTGGGAGCTCTAAGGTAACCCGTGAATAAAGAAAATTTATATAAGTTTCACCTGCAACTATGTATGTAAACAAATCTTGAAAGTTTGCAAGTGATGACAATACAATAATTTACAATGATATAATGATGATGATGATCTGATGATGGAGCCAGGAGGTGGATAGTAGAACTCTGCAACGAAACGACGTAACCCCATCGAGTTTGGGCACATTAGGTTTATGCAAGTGTGCGTTACTGACAAAAGCGTGTTTTTAGTTTTTGTATAAACTATTAATTATTTCATGTATGGTCCCCGCCTCTTTCATATTTTTAAATTACTTCCTGCTATGCCCGTAATGTTATCAGCCCATCTTTTCTTCTGTCTCCATGCTAATAGAGATAGTAGGTTTTTTATATCTATCATCACGCCTTTTATCCCAAGAGGGGTAGGCAGAGACAATCGAATTCAATTTCCTGGCATACCTCTTTCGCTTCATTTATATTCATCATACCTTTCATACATGCTCTGCGATTGTGTGTACTTTTAATATTTCCATATATATATAGGTTTTTTTAAATAAATATTTCAATTTGAATTTATCGCAGATATTAATCTGTATATGTAAGGATAATTGTTAATATAGTATTGCGTGAGGCTCGCTTCCTTCCCGCTGAAAACTAACACGTCTATAATGAGGATACGTTTTACCCTAATGGATCTGATAATTGATACAAAACACATGTGTTCACTAAAAGGGAATGGCTACAGGAAACATCATAATTTTCTCTGACATTTTCCTGAGATTTCTTGTATTTTATTTAACTTATGACATAGAATAATAATATTAAAATTTTTGTTCAATCGATATAGGTTTCAGCAATTTTTTATCATGGGATCCTACATAAAATGTAAAATGACATGGCCAGATAAACAAACTTACGTGCCCTACGAATTCCGAATCACAAGAAATAAATAAAAGGACTTATTTTAGTTTTTTTAGCTTAAGCACAGAATACACTGTAGTACTTACTAATAACGTAATATAAGGACTCAGGGTCCAGGAACTATTGAGCTAATAAATGTAACATATAAAACTAAATTGAATCAATGGAACTACAGAAAAAGAAAGACCCATAATATATCAATTAATTTATTTGTAAGGAAGTTACATAAACAAAA
This sequence comes from Nemapogon koenigi, assembly GCA_963924495.1. Lineage (NCBI taxonomy): Eukaryota > Metazoa > Arthropoda > Insecta > Lepidoptera > Tineidae > Nemapogon > Nemapogon koenigi. The sequence goes on along the minus strand of OZ004640.1, from coordinate 9,927,686 downwards.
TAACATATACAAACTTATTTAACTAGATTTTTAAATTATTTATCAAAAAGATTAGGTACCTAGTATTTGGCAATTAAATATAGTAGGAAATAAAAAGATAATTTAATTATTTTGTATTTTGAAATGTCTGCTCACACGCTATTAGCTTGTGGGAAACATACGTCATTTCCGTCAAATGACGTCAGATCTCGTAACATTTGCATCTAAATCGTGTGCATTATTAATATGCGTACTGTATGTTCTACGGACGTCATTATCCCTATGAGAATCATTATACGGCTAATGTTACCATTCCCATGTCATCACATTATTACATGCTCGTGTGTCCTTTTTGTTTATTTCTATTATGTAGGATAGGACGTAATAGACAGAAATAATAGAGGACATGCTAGGATTATACCGAGGAACATGAAGGATCGTCTCGGGTTCGAATCTCAACAAAAATATTTGCATAATAAGTGCAATTTAAAAGGTATTTAGAATCGCCCCGGCTTCGCACGTGTACAATACCTACATAAATATTCTTATAACTACTTATCTATTAGAGATAGATATATGCTGCCGCGGACTTTTTTGTAGATAATTTTATTGTACACAATTCTTTCCTACATCATTTTGTTATATCTCTGACGGATTAGACAGCATACACCCAGGGCTAACTTTTTCCCCGACTTGATTGACTTATACTGTTAATGCTCAGCTCCTAAACATGATATGTCCATGTTTAATACTCGTAAACCTTCCCGATGAATCAACCTATGTAATTGTGAAAACCGAAACAAAATCCGTTCAGTAGTTTTTGCGTGAAAATAAGTGAAAAAAAAAAAGACAGTCAATAATTTGTTGCTTCGTTGTGATGTTGCATTGTAATTATTTTCTCTGGCTAAAACTAGCCTATCTCTGTCTCTCCAACTATCGGTTGCTCCCTTTTGGTGTGAAATAAGGACAAACAACACACAAACACATCGTCACAACACATCTTCACGGCTTTTAGACCTTGCGGTATGGTTAGAGTCACCAGTAAACAGTGTCCACTTTTTAAAAGTTGGCAGGCCTGTTATGTGTAATTTCTTAACATTTCGCAGTAAGGAGTTAATTCTACGGACCCGCAGTTTTTTTATTAAATAATCTTAACTTATTATGCCAAGCCAATTTGATGCAATTCAGTTCGAGAATACATAGAACAAAGGTAAGATGCCGTGAAAGTGCGCTATGCTCTTGATTAGAAGCTGCGTACTCTATATTTAAGAGAATCTGTTAAATACAACCGTGAGAACATAAGCTATGTTTCTAGATAAACAAATCTATAGCTTTCATTGTTATTGTGTAATTATTATGGAAAGTTTCGTGAATAATGGTCTTAGAAACTACTGTGCTGAATATTATATCAAACGGGAAAAAAATCATACGAAAAAAATTCAAATCACCCCTGGAGATCAACCCTAAAATAAAATTTTCTTCATTTAACTATGTATTTACAAAATTGTACATCGGTTCTCATGTAAAGAAATTAACTTTCATTAGAATATTTTCTAAAAATTTTTTTTGTGGATGGAATAAAATTAATGTTAATTAAGTACTTATAATTTAAAAAAACTATGTTAAAAAAAATCCGTTTAATTCTACGTTGCTTATAAAGAACGCACCTGCTCCATAGCTTTAAGATTTATTATACCTACTCAATAAAATAATTAGAAAATTTCTAATTATATTGAGTTATTTACACATAACAATATGAAAAACCTTAAAATCAAATATAAACATCAAATAAAAGTCTAAAACTAATATTACTTACTTAATAAAATTAAAATCTAAAAAACTATATTATAATATTCCTCCAGAAAATTCCTCCTGAAAAATCATGTTTTTAATTTTATTTTTTAAATTCCCGCGAAAACGTTGATGACGTCACATCTTGCAAACCAACAAAATTATGGTCACAGATTAGATAAAATAACAAGAAAACAACTTAGTCATTGACAGATTGACAGACACTTATTATAATATAGTAAGTAGTCTGTGGTTGTTTATTTCGAATTTACATAGAAGTGACGTCACTTTTCGTTTGCGGTCAGGTGACCAGAATTATGATATAGGCTTTTTCATTTAGGTATTAAAAAAGATATATTTATTAAACAAATAAATAATCATTATTTTCAGTGATATACGTTATACGGAGCCGCAGCCCTACATGCTGAGAACACAAAAAAGAGCAAATACTCATGCCTCTCAGCGGACCATTTTGAATTTCTGGCGTTTGCGGTGGAGACTCTGGGTGCGTGGTCACCGGACGCTATAGTTTTTGCAAATAAAATCGGGAAAATACTTCTAACGGAGACCGGCGATCCACGCTCCAAAGCCTTTTTCATACAACACATAGCGCTAGAAATTCAAAAGGGTAACGCGCTATGTGTTCTAGGCACTATGGCAGCGGATTCGGACTCTCTGGAAGAAATTTTTAATTTGTAGTTTTGAGATTTTTTTAATTATTAAGTTATATTATTATTGTTTAAATTTGTAGATAAATTAAAAAAAATTTTACAACGTTATAGACTATATAAAAAATATTATTGTGTTTTTATTTACTTTCACTGTCATCACCCCTATTGCAGAGAGTTTTGTAACATAGATTTTAGCATGTTTTGATTTGAATCCGTCCGGTCCGAATAAAATAGACGTATTAAAAAGCAGGTAAAATAGAATGACACAAATCGTTATTAAATCACCCGCAACATTGAAATAGTAAAACTCTAAAAATAATGCTACACTCGTCTAAAATCACTTCAGAGTTTTTCCGAACCATTAAATAAAAAGAAATATATTTATTTGAGTAGGAAATTCGTATTTTTGGTGAGAAATACGCACTGCTGTCAGCCTCTGTCACGTCAGATTTGGTAGAAAATCACTCACTCACACGCTTCGTGAAGAATACAAACGCGTTCATCACACGGCGGTTTATTTGTGTTTTAAATATACTCGTACAACGGCTTCATTAGTACTTTTTGGTGTTAATTGTGGCGAGGCTATGAATGTACACGATGGGCTATAATTACTACTACTTAGCCTTTAAATAAATCTCCTGTCCGCGGAGTTTCGCAGTTTTAACTCTTGACAAACCTTAAATTTTATTGAAATTGAATTGTGTTTAAATAAGTTATCTAGTTGATTTAAATAAATTGACACTATTGTCGTTATCGCAATTTGAAATCTTAGTTTTTTTTTTTCACAAACTGTAAACGAATAATAATTGCTCTTGTCGTGGTGCTCTTGTAGTCGTGATCCATCATGGCGATCCACAGCGCGACGCACCTTGTATTGACTCGACATGGTTAACTTTCTTGGAAAAAATAGTGCAGTGGTTTCCCCTAGCCTTCTGCACCAGACATTTGGGGTCGAATAGATCTTATTGTCCCCTTACCTTTATTGATCATCATAATAGCCAGGGCTGCACAAAAATCTTTATCAATCATACGAAAACGTCATAATAATACTGATATTTCGACGGAAAACGTTTTTCTAGTTTTACATGAATTATCTGAGACTCAGAGATATTTTATTTTAAAAGACAAAAATAATTACAACAGTTCTCATACCCCCAAATTAAGAACCGCCTAAGCACTCGTATATCTAATTAGATTTCCATTGCACATTTACCTGGGTGGGCCCGGCTTAGCCCTTACAACGCAAGTAAGCTGTAATTTACCCCGATTACAGCACTGTTACGTCCCATAAAAATCTAGCTTTCCCCAGGTAATGAATATTAACGAGTGCTCAGAGCTTTATGGGGGCTAAATTTAAGCACCCTGTCGTTTGTGAGAAATAAATTGCCTATCCAAAGAGAGCATAAATCGTTATGGTAGCGCGGACTCTTCTGGGCCTATTTTTAATGTATTAAATCTCTGAGAGACATCTCATCGACTTGTGTAGTCATTTTTCAAGCTTAATTAAATAGTTTTGGAAGCTGAAGCACGTAGGTTAATTTGTTTGGCCGGAAGATGTCGGTTACTAAAATACTCTCCGGTCGTTTATAAAAATGTCGCGCGAGCTTATAATTATATCTTTGGCTATGGGTTAAAAATATCTGCCAAAAGGTGTGATTTATTTGGATGGCTTCATTATACGAGTAATGTAGTGTTCTGTAGTGACATCTTTCGTTTCGACCCGAAGGCCAAAAACGACGGGTCCTCACCAAGGAAACCCTATTACTAAGACTCCGCTGTCCGTCCGTCCGTCTGTCTGTCTGTCTGTCTGTCTGTCTGTCTGTCTGTCTGTCACCAGGGTGTATCTCATGAACCGTGATAGTTAAACAGTTGAAATTTTCACAGATGATGTATTTCTGTTGCCGCTATAACAACAAATACTAATAACAGAATAAAATAAATATTTAAGGGGGCTCCCGTACAACAAAAGATTTTTTTTCCTCGTTTTTGCTCAATATTGATAAAGGCAACAGGTAGACGCTTGAAATATTCACAGAATATTTAGTTATATATTCACTTTAAAAATAAATAATTAAATTAAAATAACAAACAAACGTGATTTTTTTAAGCCGTTTTATAGACAATGGACTCGCACTTGGCCGGTTTTTTAAAGTATTTGTTGATCGAGTGGGTGTTGATCTGTACGATTCCCAGCTGGATCAATAATAGATATCAACATTATCAACCGCTACTCCCGTGTGTTTTAAGTGGATCCAAGGACTATGTCAAATTGTCAACCTTGCGTTTATATCAGTTAATTAGTTGAATAACGGTATGGGAATGACCTAACTAGGCAATTAATAGAGACTTTAGAACCACGTATAGGCAAACCAACCAAAATAAATCAGCAGTGATCTACCAACTATGGATTTGGCCGGCCTCAAAATGATCGACTATAAAACTCAATAGATTGTCAATTTGAGATTGTTTAAGACTGGTTGATTTGCTACTTTATGTAAGTACTGACGTTTCAGTATCATTTATTTCCTGTCTCCTGTACCGACTATACCGACTATAAAAGTGGCCGAATAGTCGGCGTTTCCGACTAGTCTCCGACTAATCGGTTGTTAAAAGAGATTTTCACTATAAAAAAGCGACGTATATGTTCATGATTTCCAATTCTATATAGGTATCTAGACATTATATTATTTCTAATAATAACAGTCTGATTCTCTCTGAAATAAATTCACGATTTGGCTCAAAGTAAACCAACGTATCAGCCAAGCCGGCCATCCTGCGCAAGAGTAAAATTAAAATAGGGTTTTAAAACTATCCACATCCGTGCACTTGACTCATCGTTTATATTTGGATACCCGAGATACGTATACTACTGTACACCCTTTGATATTGCGTTCACACATCGTTTCCTCTATATTGATGGGATTAAGGTCTTTTAGATAATGTACTTCATTCAAAAAGGAAGAGGTCCTCATTTCGACTATTTCCCCGTCTATTTTAAACCTATTTCTTTTTAATCGATTTTTTTATATTAATTTCAAACCAACCAACTTCAAATTCCTTTTTTAACCGACTTCAAAAAAAAAGAAGAAAAAGGAGGAGATTCTCAATTCAATGTTTGTTACGTCGGAACTTTCGACTGGGTGAACCGATTCTGATGATTCTTTTTTTATTTGAAAGCTCGTGCTTCCCGTGTGGTCCCATTTTAGTGAAAATTGGTTCAGTAGTTTTGAATAAAAACTTATTTCTAAAACAATTTGTCATAACTCTTAAATGTAATCACTTAAAAGGGAAAATTAAATTAAATTGTACCGATTCCAAAAATTTGCTCTGAAAAGTAAGAAATAATAAATATTTCGTCATAGAATTTGAAGACGGTTGGTGCCAAATTAGAAATAACTTCGTCTACCCAAATTAATCTAGACAATTCATTAGGAACCTACGATCATCAGTACATACAAACATATTTTTAGATGTTTTTACTTAATTTTGTATCCTAATTTGGCACCAACCGTCTTCAAATTCTACGACGAAATATTTATTATTTCTTACTTTTCAGTGCAAATTTTTGAAGTCGGTACACTTTTAAAAAAAAGTTATTATTCTTTCTGGATTGCCTTATTATCGGTCCCAGGGTACTCGTGGAAGACCAGCTTCTTCTTGCTTCTTTTCAGTGCATATTTTTTGAAGTCGATATATATAGTACTGTAGAACATTCTGCTTTTAAGTTTACGCCACTAATGTACTAATATTAAAAAGAGGTGTAAGTTTGTAAATTTAGATGTAAGGGGTAATCTCCGAAACTAACTACTGAACCCATTCTGAAAATTCTTTCACAAATAGAAAGCTACAATATCCCGGAATGACAGGAGGCTATATTTTATTTTGTTCGAATATATCTACGGTCGAATCCGGGAGCGAAAAGCTAGCAATATTAAGATCTCGAGAAGAAACAGAGATCAGAAATCAAGTTCATTCGGCCGTTTCAGAGCCTATTCTGGACGAATTACAAAATTTGAGTTTGCAGACAAAAAATTGCAAAATTTTAAATTCGCAGACAGACGCAAAATTTTATTTATTTCTTTATAAGTATTATGCTTGTTTATTCTTAGTTTATGTCGTGGCGGTATTGCATATTGGGTTGGGATGTTTATTTATATTTACATAACTTTCATTCCATAGAAAAACATTCCTATTCCAAAAGCCTTGCGAGGGCGGAGTTGCGGGAAAATTCCTATACCTACTTACTCTTGTTATTTATAATTAATATTATGACATAGGTATTAATTGCAAGTTACGAATTAGAACTATGATCAGCACTCGGTACGACGCCCTACATCGTCCATGAAGCCCATATTAACTTTAAAAAAGCAGTTTTCCCGTATTTTTCAATTTTTCTTTCCCTAAAATCCTTATTCAGGCATTTATTAAAAAAATAGCTAAATAGGTCCTGCCGTTTTCAAGTGATGCGCCTATCAACGAACAGCATTTCATTTTATAACATTTTAGGTAAGTAGATATATTTCGTCTAAGGTTTGTTTATTCCAAATCATAACGATCAGAATCTGTTTAACCACAATGTTAAAACTGGAAGTTAATTAGTCTTGTAGTTATATATCCGTAAATAGGTACCTATACATAATATCCTTCGTATAATCTTAAAACGTAAACAGCAGTTATCTGTAATAACTTGAACTGTGATACGGAATGTGCGTCAATTAATTAATATAATTTAAATGGAATCATTTGACTTTCTGTTGACATGATTATTATAAATGCAAATAACCACAGTCCTAATTTTTCTAAAACATTCCCGAGAGATGCTCGTAATTTTCTCACTATTGGCTATAAATCTTTGTAAAATTCCTTCCATTCTTCGTCGCAAAGTGCATAAGACTCGAAAGTTGTGTTATAACAGTCTGTTATAAATAACGTAGTTTATGGAGCCAACGAGGGCGCTGCCGTTGTTATTATAGCGAAGAAATATAGGATAACGTGTGGATATCACGCGGCTGAAGCCAAAATAATCACAAGTCGCAACTCGGAGTGCGGCGCGCGCGCATCTCCTAGCGTCAACAAAATTCAGTGACAGATGTTTGTTTTAATAATTTCGGGTTAAATTAAAGAAAATTTGTTTTTTTTTATCAAATCCTAAATTAGATTCATTACCATTTTGTTATTGGATAATCGTTTTGTAAATAAACAATGGACTTTTGTGTAATTATTATAATAAATTCCAAATTTTATTTAAATAGTGTACATAATTATTACTTTTAAATCAAATCATTCCTAACATAATATTTGTGTGTGTAATTTGTTTGTAAAAGTTGTGTGTTTATTGTGAAAAATGTTAGCAATGGTTCAAATAGTTGGAGAAAATAGCAATGAATATTTTAGATCTTTTCTACCTGTAAGTGAATTATGTAAAAGTTTAGTATAAATATTTTTATTTAAATTTGAAGATAGAAGGAACGGAATGTCAAGATCTATAAGTAATTTTGTGTTTTGAAATGAAGCCAAAAATTATAAGCGACCTTGCTAATTCATTTTTCTAGCTATCCATAGGAGGTTACCATTGTTTATTTTTATTCTGTAAATATGTACTTAAACATATTTTAAAATATATCGATATCTTATCTTTAACACAAAAATATAACATTCGATATTTTTAAATAAAAACTCCGTTTAGCATTCTTCAAACATCGTACCTCACACTTAAGTAAACGAAGAAATGAGAACAAACATTCGTGTCCGTTTTTATATCAAAGCGAACAGTCAAGGGCAGGCGAGTATATTTGATGGGAATATCTAAATTAACCTGATTTATCCATTGCCTAACTATCACTTCAGTGAGTTTCTAACATAACAATTTTATATACACAGACTGACAAATTACCTTAAACTTGTTCAGCTTGTACTATGAACACCATAGGCAACGGCAACGTGATGCAATATCAATGACACAAAGCAAATTATTTTACTTAAGGGACGTTGGTCAAGGTCATCTTATAACTGTCAAAAATATGTCAAATCTCAGTTAATCCTGGAAAGTTGAGTTTATTTATAGAACAATATTTTAAATTGAATTAAGACAGTTCTAAATAGCCATAGTTTTCAAAACGCAAAAGCAATGCTCGTTTTAAAAACTACGGCTATTTAGAGCCCTAAATAATAAAAATATGGCTCAATCCAACTTAAAATAATAAATATCAACTGTGTGGGATGGAAATGTTGTATAAATAAACTCAACTGGAAAGTTGAGGATTAACTGAGGTTTGCGATATTTTTCACAGATACATGATGACTGAGATGATGATGAAGAGAGCAACTGTCCTCAAGAACTCCATTCATAACGTTTGTCCCATACTATAACCTAATTACATACTGCAGCTAGTATGTAAATTACGCGATAACTATATATCTTGGGTTCGAAATTAAAATCGCTTTCTAAAGATTGATATATTAAACATGATTTAAAAAAATACAATTTTCAAAATCAGTTAAACATAAGTTGAAGCCTTGAAAATCCTCAATTTTTCGCGAATTTTTAAAGACTTTGCGACTCAAATTATTTTAATATATTTATTCATGTACAAATTTTATTTCGTTTATTACATAGATAATTTCATATATTTTAAGAAAACATTAACTATAATCTTGCTTTCTATAATAGTTTTTGTATGATACTCATACAGCCAAAGTCCGTTTCGTGTATTATCGCAAGACAGGTATTGTTAAGAAATATTTTAATAGTATTCCATCTCGCTGACATATTATTATTTCTAATGAGCTATGTGGACAAAATAAGTCGCGCGTAAAAAGGAAGGATTTAAGTGCCCTCACGAATAATCGATCAAAGAATCAAAGAAATTGGTGATTAGCATTATTGGATCGAATGAGAATTGAACCCGGTTCCTACGGTTTCAATTACAACACTCTACCAATTATGCCATCGACCCTTTTAATTCAAATAACGTTTTTAAATTCAATATCTCACATTTCAACTTTCCTTTTCCAGGCTGTGAACTCCCCATCGATGACACATCGCAGTGCCGCACCTACTACTACGTCGAGCTACAGATCATACAACAACGAGGATTACGCTCCTGTTCAAAGATCCCGTGTTGACAAGCATTTACCTCAAGAAGTTGAAGTAGAACGCACGAAAAAAGATAAGAAATGGTCACTGGGAAAACTATTTCGACGTAAGAAGAAAGAAGACGAAAGCGTATCTTCTTCAGAAAGTGATGAAGGGATCAGTACGCGGTCTCCATCAAAAAGGAAGCTCAAAAAGAAAAAGAAAAACGCTGCGGGAAATTTTGACCATATAGTAATGAGAGAAACCCGGAGAGCTCAGAGTTTAATTAAACAAAGTAATCGCGATTTCGCTGATGAGGGGGTTCTGTCAGATCCGTCAGCAGGTTTCATCACTTACAGATCAAAAATAACTCACGAGCCTCATCGAGTGTCCAAAGAATCATTAAATTTTAGAGAGGAAAATGGAATCAAATGTGCAAGACTAAACACAGATGTTATTCCGAGAAAAAGCAGAAAAGGTCGATTAAAAGCTAGAGTGGAAGCGTTAAGGAATAGCATGAGAGCAGAGTCAAGTAGCGATGAAGGATCGTTAAAATCGTCAAATTCTTCTTCTATGGTACGATTTAGAAGTGACGAATCTCTAATGCGGTCAAGGGAAAGCTCTATTAATAAAAGATCTCGCAGTGCCAGAAACGAAAGATACATCAAAAGACTTTCACGTGACGAAGAGAACCAACTTAATAAAGAGGCTGAACTATTGCAACAGGGTTATACAAAGGCAGAAGTGGAAATGTTAACAAGGACACCAACTAGTCAAAGCAGTGGCTACGGAACGTGTAAACGAGAGCAGGCCACAAAACAAAATCCTGAGCAATTGCACTTGAACGATTTAAATCGACTTCCTATGAAGTCCGAGTCGATTTCGTCATTCCCTTCCACTCACAGTTACCCATCGTCAATAAATTTTAATGCTAAAGTTAATGGTGATCATATTAACTATTCTATACAGTACCCAAATAATAACGTAAATAAAGAGCCAATGTACGCAAATAATAACAGAGAACGAAAGTTATTCGACCAGTACAATAATACTAACAACGTGATGTGTGTCAAATTTCCCTTAGGGAATGTTACTAATATTAAGAAAGACGAAAGGGCACCTCCAGTGCCACCTCCGAGAGACTTACAACGAAAGGTAACTACACCTTTATCGATGTACTATGACAATAATTCCATAGTGGCCGACCGAGCTGTAAACAATCGAAATGTACACGGCGTGACAAACAACGATTTTGAAAGAGTTATTAGAAGAAGCCAAGAAAGAACACTACATCCAGTGGTGAATGGTCTACGTAGACCTATTTCAACTTCAGAGGACCACATAGCCATGCAAAACAACGATTACTTGAAGAGTTTTCGTATGAATAAAGGTGAGCAACAACGAAGACCAGCATCCGTTTCTGCAGAGCCCAATCATTATACTTTGTATTCAAACACTCCACCATGGAGAACAGAGGCGCTCCATGCCTCCGTTGTAAAACCCGAGCCTGTACAACTTCGTAATGATTACATGTATTATGCAGACCAGAGTCCTAGATCAAGAAGGCCTATAAGTATTCAGTCTAGTCAAAATGCTCCAGAAACTCAATACTTAAGCGATTCTCAAGCTTCTTTGAAAATGAATGAAAGCTTCTATCGAAGGCCACGAAATAATGCCTCTGAATTCTGGAAGAAATTGGACGATGCTGAACGGCAGCGGCGTCAACAAACGGTTTATGCCAGTGTACGTAGTACTTCTGAGGGTCCAAATTTACAAAAATATATGCATGTTACTAATCAAGATTTCGAGAACAAAAATAAACTAACTTTACACACACAGCCACGAGATACTACTGATGGTGGGAAGCTATGGAAAGCGACAACAGAATACAAACGATCTATAACTGTAGAACCACCAAAATCTGTAACATCCCCAACTTCTAAAACGCATGTTAGACACAAATCTGATACTTTTATTTCTAACAACTATCAAATAACATCAGACGACGAAAAGAGCACAGAACGTCGTAAATCTACTAATTTGGACGATGCCCTTAACGAATTGGAGGCTATTTACAATAGCTTGGGCTTAGGCGATGAAGACTTACTGGATAGAGCTGAAAGAAGAGAGTTAATGACGCCAAAACTCAACGAACATTTCAATGACTGGAATGGTAATGATGAGATTCAGTTACGAAGTCAACCCACAACACCTTTACGGAGAATACAGCGACGATCAACATTACCTGATAAATTACAGGACGATATGGCATTTAGGAGATTAAACTCTAAAGAAAAGCCGGTTTTAAAAGACAACCAAACTCATATAAGCTATATGCTCGCATCTCCCGTTTACGTTCCCTACACATCAGACGACGACAAACATTCTGAACACGAAAAGAATGAACCGGATATAGTATATGATGACGTAATGTACAGAAATATCAAACAAGCCAACAGTCGCTTGAAAACATTTGATCCCCAACCTTTTGGGATACCCGTTGGACCTGTGTCTCCAGCCCCACAAAGCGATTACTTACACGCTACACCAGATAATAGACCTCGACCTCGCTTTGTACCAAGAAGATCGCCGGATCTTGTATCCGATGACCTAGCTTATAGAAGTTTAAGAAAAGACAATAGACATTCATCGGTATTCAATGGAGAAGAATATAATGGCCACGTAAACAATAATCATAGTACTAATGACTACACCAAAGAATCATCTACAAATATAAAGAAGAAGAGAGCCGTTAGGTCGCTTTCAGCAAATATATTCACTATGATACAGCAAGAGATTGATGATGCTTTAAATATGAGTAAAATGGCTACCCTTCAAAAGACCCAAAGTAATGGCGACGTCAACAAACGTTTAAGGGATTCCATTGGAAATAATGACTTCGGTCTGGACCATTATCCTCGTAACAAGGTAAAACAAAGACATAACACTGTTAATATATTTGTTAATAACACTCATTCTCCCACGCATCATTTTGCCAAAGATGATTCATATATTCATAATGATAATCAGTATTTACCTAAACCACCATCTTGTGATAAGTCCAAAAGTTCATCTCCATCCACACGATCGCCACAAACAAGTAAACGTTCATCTAGAGACGAATTTCAACAAGTTCTTTCTATGCTTGCTCAAGAAGCTATGGATACTAGCAACAAGTTAGGTGTCGCACTTGCAGAGCTTGACAAAAATAAAAACAATCTTGACAAGAAATCTGACATTTATACTAAATTATCTGATAGTCGCATGAATTTCCTCAATGGACTTACAAATAAAAACAATGAAAACCCCGAGGTTAAACATGTGAATATACATTCTGAAAATGTAATTAACCCAATGCCAGCGTTAGAAAAATCGTCAATTAAAAATAATTTTAAGGCAAAGAAAACTGAAGATAGTCTTTTAGCAATATCAGACCAACTTCATAAAGTTGAAGATAAGCTAAAGCACAGTTTTGAGAAAGAAATTATGTTTCAAGATGAGAGTTTGAAATTATCTGATCATATTTCTAAAGCAGACGTAAATATTAAAGCTCAAGAAACTACCATAATACTGCCAGAACATAAAATTATTCCTGATGTAGTCCCAGTCAAGATTCAAAACGACGTAGTAAAAATTAATAGTTTGAAAATATCGGACAACAAAATAGAAAGACCAAGTCCATGTAATGAAATTAATAAAATGAGTATTGATGATAGAAATATACACAGTATCAATGACACAAATGCATTCAAAGAGTTGAAAGAAGGCATATCAGATTTAATAGCTGGTATATCACATGTCAACGATAAATTATTTACCAATAATAAAAGTAAAAATAATTCCAATGAAATGAACGAAGTTTCTGGAATTACTGAAGCGGACGCAAAATTAAGTCAAGTAACTGAAAAACTACAAAACGAAAAGAAAAAGGAACCAACCAATAGAGCCTCTGTTAACCTATCTATTTATGAAGATGATTTAGAACTGAGGAGAGATGTCACAGATTCTACAGAGTATAACTCCTCTGAAGAATTAGCTACCATATTCAATTTAAATTCAGCTAGTCGAAAATGCAGCGCTGTTTACGACGCAAATAAAGAAATAGCTGATGGCGTTAGAAATGATCTCAACTCTCCCAAACTTGTGCAGTCTGTAAATCAACAATTGCGACGATTATCTGTAGACAATGATGATGACAATGTTCCTAGTCAAAGTAATTCTTTAGCAACGAATGTCGTACCTTGGAGAACAAAACGGCAAACACCTAGTTCACAAAACGATAATACAGGTATGTAACCATCGAGTAGTGTTGCATGTCATTTGTGTTGTAGTTCATTGCATTTCGCTTTCCACAGCATTGTCATTCATTATTTTAATTTTATTAGTAGATATAATTTAATTTTGTTTAATTTTGCATTTGCCATATAATTAACATGCATTTTGCGTTTTCTTTTTATTTTAACAGATAATAATACAGAGAAAAGTACGTGGCACGAGTCTCCCGGCACGTTGATGTTAGCTTTTATGTACACACTGATCTGCTCGCAACACCTCGCCAACCTAGACTGGCTCACAATACTAGGCTTGCTGTTAGCAATAATTACTGTTATTGCCATGTTATTAATATAATCACTTCAGTTTTTTTATCTAAGTATTTTATTATTATTTTTAAAATTGTTTTGTTATCATTAAATTGTATCTTTATTTAGTTTTCAAATGTGTAACACATTTTATTTCTATATAGGAACTGCTGTGACTAGGCTCTTTTGATATTTATATTTTAAATTTAAATTAATATTTATTAAAAATTATACGATGTGTTTCAAGTTAGATTTATTTGTTAAATAGCAATTTAGTTGTGCCAACATTAACACAATTTACTAATCTATTGTAACATACTTAATTTGTAGCTTAATTTCTAGTGTTACCATCATAATTACCTCCACATTTTAAAAATCGCAATATGCTTTTGTTTTTCTAATTATTATGATGAGGTATTTTAATAGTATGTTTATGGGTTTAAAATACCTAAGTTTTTTGATGAATTAATTTAAATAGTTTTTTTTTGCCATGGCATGTTTATGTTGGTATTTAATATTAGTAATTTGCCTGTCTGTGTGTAGAGAATTAGAGAATAATCGATAGATAAAAAGGTACTTAGCAAAAATTATAGCTTCATTGATTGATTTACAAATATCTGTCTGATTGTATTAAAAATTAACTTTTTTTTGTGAAATACTATAAATACTACAGTTTGATTTTGTTCTCTCCATCTCAATCTATAATAAAAATTATTAGAGTTCACTGGATTTAGTAATACTTATTTCTACTACGTAATAATACCTACCTATAATAAATAGGTACCTACTTAGTTTTGCAGAAAAAAAAATCTACGTAAAAAGCTTGATAATTTTAGTTATATATAAGTACTTATTATATTTCTCGTTTCTAGGTGAAAACTGATTGCCGTACATTGTTTCGCCATTAGAAGCCTGTGATTGAAATTAAATGAAACCTAATTTTAAATTTAATCAAATCTTTAAAATAAGTTTTATCTATTGTAAAATTGTGTACCTATTATGATTTTAACACTGTATAATTTGTCTATAATTAGAGGCTTCCACATTATTTTTAAGAAATATTTATACTTACAGAAGAAAAGTTGAAAATTCAAATAAAATGTTTCAGTTTATTTTGTTGTTTTTGTTACCCACCCAAACATCTATTTATCATTAAACAAATGTAAACAAAGCAGATTTTGAGCCTATAATTAAGTGCAGCAACAGGCTTGCCACCTGTTCTGTTCAATATGGACAACTGTCAAAAAGTGGACACTGTTACCGGTGTCTCTGGCAACACCGCAAGGTATAGATGCCGTGAAGATGTGTGTATGTATAATGTATATCTTAGACTAGCTTTCCGCTGTGACTTTTTTTGAAATTGGAAATAAAAATAATCCCAAAAGTTTTCCGGGATAAAAAGTAGGCAATGTCACTCTCCGCCATCCAACAATCTCTGAGCAAAAAATCACAACGATTCGTTGCTGTGTAATTTTGTAATAAACTGAAACAAGGACAAACAAACGCATATAATATTAGTTGGAATATAATAGGTAGGTACCTTTTTAGCCTGGGATTATTTCTTTTCTTGGTCCTCTCGCAGGTGAAACCGCGCGCAAAAGCTAAGTCTATAATATGCTTTTTGATTAGATGCAAACAGAGTGCATGAACGAATCGTTATTTCAATTTTATTTATAAACTAGCAACTGACTGCTCGTAGATTTCACAACACAGTGCGTGTGAAAATTATTTCGATGTGAATTGGCTAATAGACACAGTTTAGTCTTGAATAAATTGTAGAATATTAGGCAGGGTAGGAAAGTTAGAGAGATCCATGCATTTTACAAAATCGCTCGTCTAAAATTAAAAAAAAATATTTTAAATTTCCGAGTTCGAGATACTACTAGCGACATCTCGTGGCAAAGTGTTACGACGCTAACGAAGTAAACTTACCAAATTCATAGTCATTCGTTCCATTAGAAACCAACAGATGGCGCAACAATTATTTCAATGTTCTTGTATATTTATAGAGTTGTTTATTGAAATTATAAATACTTATAAATTATACACTCTAAAATTATTAGTTAAATAACAAATTGAAGATATTACATAAAATATACAAAAAGTGTACTTTTTACACTTTTTATAACGGTTTTTAAAGTTCGTTGGTCTTAAAATTAAAGATGGCGCTTGATGTCATCCAGTGTTGCCCAGTTAAAAACGAATTCATAAATGTTGGAACTCGTTGATTACACGGTTTCAGGAGTTGTAAGGAAACTCGGATTTTTTTTTCAGTAAATCCTTTGCTAAAATTATGTACTTATCGCTGGTATCGCAAAGATTTTTTTGATAATAAAATAGTTATTTATTGAATAATATATATAATCATATACCTTGTACCATTCTGTAATTACCTATTAGAATATAAAAATTAGATGATAAATTGGATAATAAAATTAAAAATCAGTAGAAATTGCTCATTTAGAAATTCGTAACACTTTAGAATAGGAGTAATTAAAATAATGCTCAATATTGAATACCTAGGTCCATATTGCGTTGACCTACTTTTGTAGCTCAAATACCTAGTTTTTTTGAAGATATACTTTTAAAATTAGTTCTGTTTAATAAGTGCTCACTTATAATTGCTCAACAAGACTTTGATGCTCATTTAAAAATTACCCATTTATAATATTTAATTATTCAGCAGTTAGTACAAAAAACAAAAATGTAGTGTGGCATCCCAATAACTGTCATTCACGATCAGAGGTGTTGTGTTGTGAATTATATTTGCAACGTGTTTTTCATTGTTTTTAGTTAATTTTTTAGTTAAATATTTCACTTAGTTAGAATTTGTGTATTGTGCGCGGTTTAAAAGAAATACCAGTGCAGTTTTTATAGAAAATATTTTTAAAACTTGTTCCTGATTTATGAAGATTCCCTTGTTTTTACCAAGGTATGTTTTTGTCTGTTTACAATATTAAAACCATACATTTCCGTCCCTGTGTCGCACGTGAAAATTATAGAAATGTGAGAATTTAAACTGTAGCCTAGTTCAAACCAAGAAATCATTTACAGTGGTGAAATATTTTTTAAATAGCTTAAAAAGCCCAGAAAGTCTCAAACACACTGTTAGTATAATAATACACTTTTATAATTTAACAATAAACATTTATACCTTATTATTTAATGGCCACAATTCTATATTTATTATGATTGTACCAAAAATAAACTATTGTTCTGAATTGATACCATTATGTTAATAAATAAAAATGAGAATGCTCTATCAGGTCATTAACCCAATTTCAGAGACTGATTTTGTTATTATGTTAGATTGTGCTCTAAATAAATAATTAATTTGTAAGTAATTACAATGAAGTGTTTAGTTATTTGTGTTCAAAATTGCTAAAGTGTGTTTTAATACCTAGGGCAACCCCCAAAGCTATAAAAATGGTGCATGTTTGTGTAGGTACATGGTAAGAAATGAAATATCATTTTATTTTATCACTAGAATAAGCAGATTCGAAGTCTAAATACCCACTATAAAATAATTCCTGAAAGTTGAACCAAACTCTTCAGCCGTTTTGGAGGTCATACTGGATAAACATTGGGACTTACAGACAGACAGACAATATAACTATTATTACTCCCATAGTATCAATACAAAATTGTAGAACAAAACATCAAAACATACCTTTGACCTTTTAACAACTGTATAATTTTAAACTTATTTAATAACTCGTCTGTTACAAATTTCAAGTTAATTAGGGAAAACAACCATGGTGATATGAAAGAAGATGGGGAATCCTGTTCAATTCCACCCACTCAGTGACTAGTCTGATTATAAGATATATCACAGTTGGTGGGATCATCTTAGATCAGATTAATCAGCATATATATTAATAAAGGCTATAATTGTGGAGCCACATAAAATTCATCCATTGTTAAATTTTATATGAGAGTTCAAGCTCACCTAATTCTCTGACTGGTGCTCGATAAGGCCTTCCATATAGGTGGCCTTATGCTGCCTTAAGTGAAAAATATCATCTAAATCTGGCAAGAACATTCAGAGCCCGGATTTAGCCAGATTGTCCTGGACAATGGGTTATTAGGATTAACCAATAAAGTAAAAACACCACTATCATTTTCATACCAACATTTATTTATTTTCTATGATTTCAAGGAAACATTTTTATAATTTAAATTCTGTTACAAGACTTTACAAGAGTCTAATCCAAAGTTGTTTTACTTGTTAACCACTCTCCATATTAAATGTGTCCTTTACCTTAACAATGGCTACTATCAGTTATAGGGTCAGTTATGCAGGAAGTTGTAAATCTCAAACTTTATCCATGCTGACCTCCTTTTAGGAGTTTGTTTTGACCTTGTACTATTTACTTCCTGATGTCTAGATGTTGTGATAATAATAGGTTTATTTTTAACCTTTTTATTCATGGCTGGATGGTAATGTAACCTCCTTGCTCTAGTGACTCTTAACTTTTTTTCTTATTTGAAGTCTTTTAATAAGTTTTTTTTATGAAATTGTAGCCTAAAATTTCAAAGTATCATAAAATTTATCATACACAGAACAAGAAAAATAATTGGGTACCTTACCTATATTATTATAACATTCTTATAAGTTTTCTATTTAAAATTAACTTACCTTTGGGATACCAACCTTTAAATTCCACCGTCCATTTCCAATTATTACAATCACTAGATAGTGCCCACAGATTCACCTGTATTATTTTGATATAATTTTCATCCAATCAGCCATGCCCCATAGACCATTTGCCGATTTCTTTTTATTCTGTGTAGACCCCCTGCCTGCCAAATATTTAATTGTCTCTATATTATATAGTATTGTATATCTCCAATCCTTCTTCTCGCTATAATCGCAAGTTGAAATCGGCCCCTGGGGATCCATAAACTACTTTGGGAAACAATGATATAAATCAAGGAACTGGGTTCTATCTAACTAAGTACTCATATGATTCCTAAAAGTTGCATCAACATCCGTTGGGTCAGACAAAATTTAAAAATCAAATTTTATGTTATTTGTATAGATTTCCTTCTAAAAAGTTTTTTAGTAGGCATTTACTTCACCTGATAAGAAATCGGCGCTCATTGCAACAAGCATTGCAACGGGCGGTGCATTGATCGGAATGGCCGACGGACCGTGAATATGGGTAATCGGTGTTTCCGACGCTGTCATACATGTGTCTTCTTAACATTAATATTGAAAATTATCTATTGGCTGTTTCCTCATACATCCATACCAAATCATAATCATACCAGTAATCCGTGTAGTTTATAAAAACACTTGCGCAAACCAAATGAACCCAAACTCGATGGAGTTCCTGTGGTCACCTTCCAGCTCCATCATCTGGGACCCCAGAGTACTTCTGAAGACAAATCAAACATGTCCTAACTGGATGGGGTTACGTCGTTTCGTTACAGAGTTTCACTATCCACCTCCTGGCTCCATCATCAGATCAGATAGATGGTACCAAATTATTGTATTGTCAACTGTATTTCATACACTCCACAGAAATGAGATAGGGACTTGATATACCGCGACGCAAAAGACAAGTGATTTTGTTTGTTTGTTGTCCTTCTTTTAAAACGGAGCAACAAATTGGCATGATTTTTTGGGACAGAGATATATGGAGGGCAGGAGAGTGAAATAATATTACCCTTTTAAAAAAGAACCACAAAAACTTGAACTTTTCTAACAATGCGAAGCTTGACTATTCCGTGTAATGTCTTGGCCCGACTCAGCTATGTGCTCGGCAATCTAGTGTTGGACATTATCGGGCCGAGCGTTCCTTTGCGGACCTGATGTCATGGTATTACAATAAAAATAAATATATACTTAGTCAAATAGGTACTATACCTATTGTAAACATACTGTATATTCTATGCCGAACGTGTCAGCTTATCTCGAATCACTCGTAGATTTGCATTACCTACATATTACAATAATATCCATTGTGCATTGAAACTATTTATTGAAAGTGCGTGGTACATTTTGTGGTTGTTATAAAATTGCACTTATCTCGCTTTCCATCGATCTGTTTTAATATTCAACATCGTATTGTGGTTGGACATGTATTATTTTAAACATTGTGGCCTGCGATAGATGATATTATGGACTGTCCATATAATAGTCGTTTGTGGTCCATTTTGAAAGTTTAGGATGTGGCAAAGGATTAAATGCTTCAAAAGGAAAAGAACGTGGAAGAAAAAGTCATGATATAATTAATGGTTGTTGCCAAATAAGATACTACTTAAAATTTCACTAATCTACACAATTAGTTATTTATCAGTATGAATAATAATAATAATCATGGATGTTTAATAAATTAGTGATCTTGCGACTATGGGTTTGACCGACTAGGCGACTAACGACTAATTCTCTGATTATTTCTTGCTTTTCAGAGCACAATTATTGAAGTAGCTTTAAGAGACAACGTATGTTAATTTCGGTTCGATCCCGGATACCGGCCATGTACCAATTGGTTTTTTTAATTAAAAACTTATGTACATAATCCGACAAACCACACTTATATAGAGGTTTTTCAATCTAAATATACCTCAACAGAACTAGCCACTCGTTATGTATAGCCTCACAAATACCATCCGCTAAATGAGGGAGACTTGGTCTTCCGCTGGGTACCTTGGCACCGTTTCACGGTTTCGGGAGGTATAAGGCAAGGCAACCCGTGAAGAAAGAAAAACAAACATTAATTTTCATATTTTCCAATTTTGCCACGACAACAGCCCGTCTTCCCATAACTAGTTCCCATACTATTTTAGATACCATAATAGATGATAAATAAGTCAAAGGAAACCATGATAATTTTA
Source organism: Nemapogon koenigi (assembly GCA_963924495.1). Classification (NCBI taxonomy): domain Eukaryota; kingdom Metazoa; phylum Arthropoda; class Insecta; order Lepidoptera; family Tineidae; genus Nemapogon; species Nemapogon koenigi. The sequence goes on along the minus strand of OZ004640.1, from coordinate 9,906,747 downwards.
CACATTTAAGCAGGCATGAGAACACCTCTCGCCGGTCGGTCATATACTGTTTGCCGACACACATTCAGCACGCGATCCTCGATTCACCGTTTTGCTCAGAAACTGTACCAAAAGTGAAAACAATACAATCACATTTACAATATTGATGGCATTACCCCTCCTGGGATGTTGGCATATTGTTTGTGAGTAGAAAGCATTAATTACTCCCCCAGGAATATTATTGTAAAATATTCCGGTACAGTCAGTCTCAATATTATCAAGCGTGTCTTTGTCCCAAGTTAGTATTGAAATGGAAATCAATCCAATCAATTCAAGCATGCATGTAGTTATTCCTAATCGGCTGAACGGATTTGGATGAACGACCCGCCCCGGCTTCGCCCGTGGAATTTGTAATGTCTTCTCATCCGATCCCGAACATTCACATTATAAGAGTAGGTAATAGATATTGTATTTTTTCATAGAAATGAAACAAAAAACAGATAGATTCCAAATCTGAGCACCCGCTATGATCACTGAAAGTTTCATCAAAATCCATTGAGCCATTTCGGAGCCTATTCTTTACAAACATTGGTATTTATGCTTCAGTATCGTAGGTAGATATTTGTATTACTTTTGAAATCACAGTTCAATTTTATTTATTTTTGTATAAATATTTACATGAGAGTACATTTGATCCCGTAAAATGCGGTATGGCGGTTCATCGATAGATGGCGCCTACTGTCTCAATATTTAAACCTTTATCGCGCTAGTGAAAATATTTAATTAATTGGCATTAATTTAATTTTTCGTCGACTCGCGTTGGGGAGTAATTCCCTCTTACTCTGAGCCGTTGGATTGTTGTGTATTGCCATTTCTATAGCGGGAATGATTAGGTATTATTTTTGTTCCATTAATTTTGTACACGGAACCCTTACTTTCCTCTAAAACCAGCCAAACTCACACTTGATACGCTAAAGTTATTTTAAAAGGTTTGAAACAAAAAAAATAATAGGTCGTTTATGTATATTGAAGCCGACTGTATGTTTGTTCATATCAAAATACACGCCTCGAATAAATATTTTTGTATCCCTCGCCCTCACCTGAGTGGTGGGTCAACATTAAATATTTTTTCCTTCGCAAAGCCAATTTATACTTTTCAAGACGTTGCGTGGCTCAAACGAAACTGGAATGAATTTTGTATTACTGTGGTAATGACTTTGTAAATGTTGACAATGGGATGGTAATTTAGGTTTTTTTGTTAAGGTCGTCGATTAGATAGTAGTAACCAGACACCTTTTAGTCAATTTGTGAGTCATTCGTCTGTCGAATCGTTGAAAAGTAGAGCGAACTTCACACCGTCGGTATTTCCGGCCTGCAACTTGCGAGTAAAAAATAAGTCAGTCAAAAAATGACAAAAATTAAGCCAAAGACTATCTATCTATCATTCCTTAAAACTTAGTTACGGAATATTTTAAATTGCGCTAATTTCCCATAAGAACTAATATTGTAAATGCGAAGGTATTTTTGTTTGTTTGCCTTTTTTAACGTCAAAACGGACTAAGGGATTGATTTACACTTGTATAGTTGGAGGGCTGGACTGGTCTGGATTTAGAAAAACACGAAAAGAACTTCGGATTTTCTATGGTTTTTCAAAAACTATTAGAATTATCAAATTATAGTTAGTGTATTCTTAAAGTATGTGAATTTATCTGTCCTTTAATGTCGAGAAAATTGTAAATTAGTAAATATATTAAGAAAACTCGAGTCGCAAACTTGGCTGAAATACGGGTGAAATTGAGGTTTTCAAGGCTTCATAAAACTTAGGTGTAACTGATTTTGGTTATTTTAATTTCGAACCTAGCACATACAGTTATCGCGTAACACTGGAAAAACGAAACATCTGATTTTTATGGGACAATAATTATGTGGCGTCTCCTTAAAGCTATTTTTTACCCCAGGATACTATCTCATTCCATCGGGAATAACTGCGCAAGTACTCAGAAAAAAGTCGGCTGAATGAGGACTTGTCATCAGATGGGTCCCGGAAGCCGTAAGCGGTGCCTTACGGATTAAAGATTTTGACTGTCACATTAACTGAGAAATAATTACCTATGCGAAGATGTTAAAAGCTATATTTTCGTTAACTTTCACCGTAATCTCGCCAATAAAACTCGTTGTGCGACAATCTTCTCGTTTTCCTCGATTTGTTGAATAGCTTTTGTTGAGTGACCTTCTTTTGCCATACGAGAACTAAATATAAAATGACTCATTTTCTGTTTACTTACTTTATAACTAAGGTAGGTCCATGTAGATAGGATGTGTAATACAATTTGATAAGTTATTTTTAATTCTGTAGGTATTTTATTTATATTTATACACCCGCCCACGGCTTCGCACGCGTCTAATATGGGTTTACAACAATACCTACATAGAGACAGATATATGCTACCGCGGGCATTTTTGTAGATAATTTTAATCTACACAATTCTTTCATACATCATTTTGTTATATCTCTGACGGATTAGACCAGCATCCGCTATGAAAACTCGCTGGGGCTAACTTTTTCTCCGACTTGATTCACTTATATACTATTAATGCTCAGCTCCTAAACATGATAGGTCCACATTTATTACTCGTAAATCTTCCCGGTGAATTAAGCAGATAGGTTGTGAAAACCGCAACAAAATCCGTTTAGTAGTTTTTGCTCACGCAAAGGTCACACACAGTCAGACACGACGATGGGAGGCTTTGTTTTATAATAAACTAGCATTCTGCCCCCGGCTTCGCCCGTGGATATTTACGAACAAAATAAAATATACCCTATACCTACCCCTACCCCCTACCCCTACCCCTACCCCCTACCCCTACTCTCTACCACTACCACTACCTCTATCAATATCATCAATAGTTTTCGCAGCGCACGCGATGTAAGGAAATTCTTAGGTCACTTTTTTACACCTTGGGTTACATTATTGGAGTTTTAGAAAGGATCCCTAATTTTTTTGAAAATAGAATATAGCCTATGACACTAGAAGGGTGAATATAGCTTTTCAATGGTGAAATAATTTTTGAAATCGGTAGTTTTTGAGTTTATTCATTACAAACATACACACAAAAATACAAATCTTTCCTCTAAATATTAGTGTATATATTAAATGTAGTGATGAGATGTAAATAGCAAAAATAATTTTACAAATATACAGACAAACGGACGGTGAATATAATAGCACAGACAGACTGGATATGTTTTTTTTGTGAGAAAAGGCGCGATTTTAAAGTCTCGGAGGCTTCAAGTGGCGAACCGGCTTCCGCGTGACGTGCAACGACAACGTACCGTCTGAACCGTCTCTGTTGCCAGTATCACTCGTCGCGCATTCTAGTGCACACTGCGAAGTGGAAAATTGTGTAAATTATTTTAAAATATTTTCGCGTAAACTGCACATTTTATAGTGTTTCAGTGAGTTCAGTATTTGTGTATGTTCAGATTTTTGGGGATAGTTGGCGGTGATTGAAGGTGCCTGTTTGGGATTCGAGGGTAGGTTTTAGTTTTGTTATTTGTACAAGTCTGAGTCTGGTTCAAAGTTTGGACAAGGTTCGCAATTGTTATCCAACACATAAAATAACTGTAAGTTAACTAATTTATGACTTTTTCACACGCGTGGTAATAGGAAGAAATTGTACCATTTTGTAAATATTTTGCGCTTGAAAAAAGCATTTATAGACATATTTTTAATAATCGCTTTATTTATATCTATCTATCTATCTATCTATCATCACGCCTTTTATCCCAAGAGGGGTAGGCAGAGACAATCGAATGCTATTTGTTACGATCGTGACATACCTCTTTCGCTTCTTTTATATTCATCATACCTTTCATATATGCTCGGCGATTGTGTGTATTTTTAATGTTGCCATCGATCAATATATTTTTATATGTTCATAAAATTACACCTAGCTCATCTGCCAGCAAAGGAATTTCATTTCAGCCATATAAACTTTTTAGTCAATCTTTTATCCTTCATTCTTTAAACGTTTATTTATCAAAGAATACGAAAACACACAGCTCTTCCCTTGTCCTCTTTGTCATATTTTAATCAAGAACAGCTAGTTGTCCTGCAAGCTTTATTTATAATTTTTGTAATTTTAATATTACATTTACATTGTTACTGCTCCGCTTCCAAAAGACCTACCGTGATGTTTTATACACATACACCTTCGTTGTGAATCAGTCTATATATTAGAGAAAACCGTATCAAATTCGGTCCAGTAGTTTTTGAGTCTATTAATCTCGGCCAACATACATATTTATATAAGATAACTAATATTATAAAGAGAAAATATTTGTACGTTTGTCAAAAACTACTGAACCGATTTAAAAATTATTTCACCAGTAGAATGCTATATTATCACTCACTGAGTAACATTAGGCTATATTTTATAGTATATATTTTGTATATAATTTTTATCCCGGGCGAAGTCGGGCAAGCCATATAAGATAAATGAGATTTTAAGATATGACAATTTTATTTTATGTGAATCGAAATTATGGCTCAATTTTTACAGTTCAGTTGCAGTTAGTTTAACTGGAAAATCTATCCATTATGTAAAAGTTTTTAGGTTTCCTTGAAAACGTCATTTCTGAATCTCGATTTGCATACTTAAATATTTTTAACTTTTTTTTTTATTATTTATCTTGAAATGTTTACTCTGCGGCTAGGTAACTGTAAAGTATAATGCCGCTAATCGCTGTTATTGCTTTGAGCTCCCGTGTGTATTCTGTACGGAAATAACTTCAGGTTTATTAGGTAAATATATCGGAGGGCACGCAAAGCCGGCGTCCGCACTTCTACAAATAACAGATATTTACGTCTGTTTGCGGGCTTGCTGTTCTGTTCAATATCGACAACTGGCAAAATGTGGACACAGTTACTGGTGTCTCTGGCCAAACCGCAAGGTATAAAGGTGTGTGAAGGAACTATAGCATCCATTGATGATGGCCATTGACCATCGAATTAAGTTACAAATCACATTAGAATCGGTTCAGCATCGTTCAGTCTTTACCTAATGGACTAGAAGTATCCTAGGAAAGACTTCCACATTCCTTGATGATATTATATTTCCCTTACTTCTTCTACAATTATCTCTGTACTTATTTCTTATACTCCATTTGACCAGGAAGTCATTGATTTAATTAGAAAACATATTTGGGGGGTGCCTTCGACTAACCTTTCCATTCACAACGAAACATGTAGTTCTATTGAGACAAATAAGTGTGACTTTGAAAGGTAAAATAAGAATAAGCGGGGTGGACTGAAGGAAGATGTAGTGACAAAAATTGACTACATAGTAGAAAAGGTGGATGCAAGAAGATTAACGAAAGAAATGGAAGACCTCGGAAGCATCCTCGAGAAAGGCCAATTCAGAAGTACCCTAAACCGACGAGCATGCATGAAGAATATGATGAGAGTGAATGAAGCAAAAGAAATATGTCAGGATCATAGCAGATGGAAATTCGTGGTCTCTGCCTACCCCTCTAGGCTCTGAGAAACAGGTGTGACTTTTATGTATGTATGTAAGACAAAAAAAATAGTCACACAGTGCCGGTGTATATTTAAGCGACAAATTAGCGGTTTTTTGTTATGTCCATAAGAGAAAGCTATTATGTCATATAATTATTTAATATTTATAGTTATTTTATTAGACACAAAGCTGTTTCCGCACTGTTCATAATAGTAGGTATCGTATTATTTTTTTAATTTTTACTTATTGCTGTGTCTCCCTCCAACTAATAAAATAGGTAAATAACAAAACAAACACCTTCACGGCCTTTATACCAGAGACACCAGTAACAGTGTCCACTTTTTGCCACTTGCATTTTTGGAAGGAGTGGGAATTGAACTCGGTTTCAAAACAACGCTCAACTAATTGGTAAATTAGGTAAACAACAAGAATAGGTAATAGTTTGGCTTCTAAACTATTATAAAAAAACGAGCGAGCCTTACAGTATAGTCTAATAATGTCTCATATGATGTGTAACATCTGACATCTCACCTTGGTAATAAGCAACACGCACGCACTGTTGGCTGACAGTACCAACCTCTCGAAAAATGGGTTGCTAAATCTGACGACCAACTCTACCACCGCGCGCGCTCATTGGTAAAATCAAATAGCAAATCAGTACGACGTAAGTGTGGGAAAATATTGGGAAATTGCATTACGTACGGTACGGAACCCTACTATCTATGCTTGGCCGACACGTACTTGTCTGTTTTTTTTTCGTTTTTTTTTTGTAGCGGTTATAAGCATTTATTTCAATAAAGGTTTCAAAGAAAACAATACTTTTTAGTGTAAAGTAAAAAATGCACAGGTTTCGGCTTTTATTCTTCAATTAATATGACTGCTTCAGTGGATTTTTTATTAAGATTTATGGCTCAGGTCCCGAATGTTCCAATTAAAAAGTGCTACGCAGCAATTTGAGGGATATTGTCAAAATATTCTTTTAATCTTTTCATTGTAGGCGTTCTTGTTAGTTTGATTGGCTCTTTGATATCCACTAATAAAGATGAATGTTTCTTGCCTACTTTATAAAAAATCATTAATATTGAACCAGCTTTAGTCTGAGATTCTACGTATTGAGGTGGAATATCTATTGAAAAAGCTAAAAACTCAATCGTACAAACCCTATTCAATTTGGTTCAGTTTTAAAAATTTAAAAGGTAATTTTATATATTTTGAGCTACGGTGCTTTATAAATAGCTTTCCGTCCCGGGTTTCGTTCGTGAAAATGTAGGACTTGTGAAACAGACAAGATATGTATTTTTACAGTAGTGAAATTATTTTTAAAATCGGTTCATTACTTACAGGTACATTAATAGTAATTAGTACATGATATATTATACTTAATATACTTTCAAAATTTTTGGTTACAATACCCCCCGTGCCCCCCACGCAAGCAAAGTGTAATAATGTATCTCTATCTATCTATCCATCATCACGTCTTTTATCCCAAGAGGGGTAGGTAGAGACAATCGAATGCCATTTGCTACGGTCCTGACATACCTCTTTCTCTTCTTTTATATTCATCATACCTTTCATACATGCTCGGCGATAGTGTGTACTTTTAATATTTTGCCATCATCAAAAGTACACCTAGGTCGTCCTCTGCCAGAATTTCCTTTCACGTCGGCCATATAAACCTTTTCAGTCAATCTTTCATCCTTCATTCTTTTAACTACTTTTCTTCATTTTAGTCACAAAATAATAATGCAATGTATTCCTCTTTAAGATTAGAGGCTATTGGAATTGATTTAATTAAACATGTCTGTGTCATTTGCAATTAAAACTTATGCCTCGTCAATGATGTAATCTGTAGAAAAAATTGTGAATGTAGAAATTATAATAATATGTGGTAACTGGTAATCATTGATTTTTTTTTTCTTTCTTCACGAGTTGCCTTACAGCTCCCGAAACCATATTACGGTCCCATGGTACCTAGTGGAAGACCAAGTCTCCCTCTTTTAGCCAATGGACAACATTTCATTTTTCGTAAGGTACCAAAATTCGAAAACCGTTTGGAGATTACATGCTAGAAAGCTTATTTTTCATTTTTTTTATTTTTTATATCCTTTAATTTTCGAGTTATTTTAAAAATACTGAAATATTGAAAAATAAGGATTAATAGGTGCCCTAATCTGTGCTAACCCTCTAATTTAAAAATACTAATGTCTGATGGCAGAGTTGTTAGTTATTGAACTCAGGTGTTGCCTTCTCTTATTTTTACCCATTTTTATTTCATTTGAAGCTAAATTAATAATTATTCTTTAAATATAATTATAAAAATACTTCTTTTATATAATATTTTTTGGAAGTTTTGCTAGTTTCGAATGGGCTATCACAGGAAATATATTTACGAGTGAAACCGCGGACAAAAGCTAGTATTTTTATATACATTATGAATAACGTTGCAGGCGATTTGAGTTCCGGCTACGGCAACACCTATTTGGAACACGGTATATTATACTCTTTGCATTTCTATAACGTATACTCTGTGGCTTGACTGACACTATCAGTCACTTTCTTTGGGTGACAGTTTATATTTCTTAATTTTAGTCCTAGCTAAGGTTTTTAGTTTATAAGTCCTCAGAATTTATAAAAAATCATAATTAAATTAAAAATATAAAAACTCAACCAAAAATAAAATATAAAAATACGTGTAACTTATTTTTTAATATATTTTTAATTCAAGTAATAAAAATGGGTGATTATAAAAATGAAATGTTGTCCATTGTCGGATTATGTACATAGATTTAATTATAAAAAAACCCATTGGTTTGCCTAGTTAATATAAGACGTCTTATAACCACTCGGCCACCGACGCACCTTTACGCACGGATAATTTCTTTCAGGTTTTAATTTTATATGATCCCTGAAAGTTTTATCAAAATTAATTTAGCCATTTCGAGGCAGACAGACCAAAATTCCAAAAACGGTGACTTATTTCACTATTAGATGTTGGTATTAAATTAAATAGTATTTGTTTGTATAGATAATTTTATAATTGTTAGTGTACACAAATGCTAATGTATGGTCAATGGTCAATGACCATATGACGCAATATAGAAGACGGACTAGTAAATGTCATCGAAAACAATCTAAAAATATGAATGACTCGTTGAGTCACCTTGTTTGCTTTTAAATATTTACGATGTTTTATTGTATTAAAATATAAAACATAGATTGATACCTACCTGTAAACTGTTAATCTCTTGCAACAAGTCTCCAAAGAAATATTATTCGAAAAGTTTGTAGGGTTGCAAATTGGCAATTGATTCGAAAAGTGTATAAATGTCTATATATTATTTCTCAAAGGTGTTTCATTGTCGGTATCAAATATCTCCCTCAATACTGTATCAAAGTTAATGTTTGATACGCCATTTTGAAGATAAAGAGATTTTTTTTTGTCATTTTATTAGATATTGGTCCTTAGATGCCAAAATATTTTTTTTCTGATTAATATATATTAGCGTAAGGCTTATTTACTCAATTGAAAATGCTCTTGAGTACCTATTACTGCACCTTAAGAACTATTTCTGACACTAAAACATTGTAAAAACAAACACACCATTTTGTCACTTCTTTAAGGGGAGGAACGAATAATTTTGGTTGATTGCTAAACTGAAATTCCCGAATTTTACGAATGCTATGAACATACAATTTGGGCATCGAAAACTAGAGGATTTTATCTAGTATTGTGTAGGATGAAAACATGATTGGTGAAAATTTTCTCGATAACTCACCTCTTCAAAAACACCTTTTTAGTCATACGACCATACTCTAAAGGGATTTACGTTTAAATTTTATACGAATCTGTAGGTAATTTCAGTAGCTAGTATTGATTAAGAAGATTTTTCCCTGCATGTGATAGTTTTTTAATAAATTATTTATTTGTAATGTGCCGCTTACGTCATTTATTCCGAGAAGCGACACATTATGCCCTTCTCACTTCTGCAGCAAGAACGGACAAAGCGCCGTCGTTTTCTTGCATGACGTGATCGTTGCGCTCGAACCACTCATGGGCCCGAACCACGAGTTTAGGGTGTGGCTTACGATTAAAAAATTCTGAGTCGTTCCTCGTCTTAATATCTTTATGTAGTAATTTTTTTTTTATTTCGTACAAGTAGATTAGTAAGTCAGAAACGAGTTAGAAAGTTGCGTCCATCCGATTATTCCGCTCAGTCGTGCAGAGGTCGAGGTCGGGCGACAATTAATGGCTGCTTTATGAAACAAAGAAAGGTAACAGCAGTTGTGTTTGTTGCACTAAACGTATGGAAAATGCGCGATTAACATAAAACTGGCTTCATTTATGGAAGGTAAGGATATTACATGATTATAGGACTGCGACATCGTTTAAACGGCTTAAAGAATTTGGATCAAGGGATCTCGAATTCAAACATAGTTTACATCATTACGTTAATTTGAAGAGATTAACGTGCACAGCAAATTAATTTTGGATCCTGATGTACCAATTTTTAAAAGAAATCACACACACGCTTCCGTTTCCCATTCCTTTACCACATAAATAGGAGGATATAAAGAGTCGATAGCATAATTGGTAGAAAGTTGGACTTCAAACCGGGGGACATTGGGTTCAATTTTCTTCTAAACTTAAGAGGCCTTACCGATATCGCCGCACTCGAGATTTAGGTAAGTAACGCGCGTGTGTGCGTTATTGAAAATTAGTCGCGCCTTCAAATTTTGATCATTTTCGCGATTTTTTTATGTTGACTTTGATATCAAAATAAAAAGCTGAGATGGTTTGAAAATGAAAAATAATCAATATTGCAAATTTTTCACTCTTTAAATTATTTTTTATTTAAATTTGTAATGTTTTCTATCTTAAATAAAATTTAGATTTTTGTTATGGAATAATTCGAGAATAATGTGTTATTTTTATATTACTAAATTTTTTGTATATAGCTCACAAAAATACATTTATATCTATGAATTTTTCCAAAAATTACGATATCTCAAACCTTTTTTTTCTCGTTTTTTTTTATGAAAGTTGAAAAATCTAATTTATCGATATATAAGTTGACCACATTACGGTGTCAATACTGTTTTTTAATGTTCAAAATCTTCAGTGAGCTTTACAAGATCGTCAAACGTCACTCGTACGTAAGATTTTGAAAACTAGTCCTCAAAAATAATAATTTACCAACACTATAGAAATAATTTCAAAATTTTCTTCTATCAGTCTTGAAGACCAAAACCCGTATTTTCAAAATGACACATAATTGTATCCACAATCTTATTCGTATTCTCACAAACAGACGTCAAAAATGACCGAAATATAGCGTGTGCCGGTAAGGAGCCTTAACAAAGATGTGACACAATATCTTGGTCTATTTTAATAGACTTGTAGCAACAGGCTGTTCGGTTTAATATTGACAACTGGCAAAAGGTGGACACTGTTACTGGTGTCTCTGGCCACACCACAAGGTATTAAAGGCCGTGAAGATGTGTTTTCTCATTTGATTTACTCTGAAATAAATATATATTTTCTGTTGTCAATGTATTTGTTCGACAAAGTATGAAGTTTCAATGTTGCATATTATGAAAAAGCTGTACCTCCTTGGTTTTAAATTAAATGCGAATAAATAAGATTCCTCAAGGCGAAACAGGCTTTCGATAAAATCCGGTCCGTTTTATTATTGTTATTTTAGTGGAGCTCACGATGTACGACGCTTTGGACTCATTACTGGGCAACTCTGTGGTGCATATGTCGTGGTCTGATCGTAAAATTGGCCATTTCATTATATGTTCGCTTTATCGTTCGATAAAGCAAAAATGAACATGAATTGAAAATTAATTTTTGTTACATTCTCATAAAAAAACCTTAAAATCTAAATTATGATATGGCCAAGCGTGATACCTGTCAAATTGACAAACGTTAATTCTTTTTCAACACACTTGCTCGTAACGTGAGTCTTATTACCTCAATTTTAGACTCACAATCCCATATATTAAACACGCGTGCTTTTTTTTTATATTACAGCACAAGAGTTGTATATATGAAGTTAAATTCGTACAAGATTGCAAATATATGTGTCCACAAAGCATTCTTAATTTAACCGCATATTACAGTTTTTATTTTGTAATCACGACTTTGTTGGCTGTTTGACGAAGTTCCGTGCCTTATCTGTCACGCGGGAAAAAACAAAACATTTCCATAAATATTTGTTAACATTTTCGCCGTGTTGTGGTTAATTATTAAAAATGTCGACTTCAAGTGGCGAAGAATACGTAAATTTGACTCCATGAAGTTTATTTTTTCCTCGCAAGTGTGTTGAAAAACGTCGTATGAAATTGGTCATTACATACTCAGCTTTCTTATGACCAACATAGTACCCTTGTATCACAATGTACTATAATGATATATCAGATATTAGTTCGCCATGTCATGAAATGGCCGAATTCTACGATCGGCCCACGACACATATTAAACAAAATCTCTACCAACTGAGTCTTGAAAGCAATCACTTTTCACAGATGAGATTTTGCTTAAATGTCTCCGTCCGGGGTCCATAACATTGGGCGTACTTATTTAAAATTTATTCTAGCCAAAGGTTTCTGCGCGTTCGTTATTTTATACTTTCATTGTTTCCGTTGTTACTTTGCGAAAAAGTCACTTGTGATTTAGGGTTACTTTGGTACATTAGTAAATGATACATATATAGGCTCCAGCTCAGAGGAAATGCTGGCAGAGGACGACCTAGATGTACCTACTTTTATTGAACATTTAAAAATATATTTATCGATGGCAACATTAAAAGTACACATAATCGCATGTATGAAAGGTATCAAGAATATAAAAGAAGCGAAAGAGGTATGTCAGTATCGTAGCAAATTTTAATGGCATTCGATTGTCTCTGCCTACCTCTCTTGGGAGATAAGGCGTGAGGATAGATAGATAAATAGATAGAACTACAATAGGAATTTACAAAATTACAAAAACAGATTTGATCTGTGTTGACGCGAGAGAAAGACAAACGAACAAACAACGTCTTGCACGGGTTACAATTTAAAATGTTTCGGTTTCTTGTAATTTTAGTGGGAGGTAATTTATCGCAAGAGAAGTTTCCTCTTTAGTTGTCAGACATTATTGTTGAATATTTTTGGCAATAACATTGACAGTTTTAAACGGACGTACTTTGAAATACATTGCATACAATTTAAAAATAAACTGTGGGTTCCATTCCATCGTAAGCGAAAATAATCTAGAACACTGTACAATGAACAATGTAATAACTGAAGCCGAGGTCTCGGGTTCAATCCTTATTAAGCCAAGAAAGGTAATGCATTAATCGACTCAACTTACAACAAAATACACAGCCTGCAACTAAAAGTAAAACTGTTTTAGTTCCATCACTTACTTATGGAAGCGAGACTTGGGTATGGAATAAGAAGCATGAAAGTAAGATAAATGCAGTGGAAATGCGGTCTTTACGTAGAATGTGTGATATAAAACGTATTGACCGCATCCGGAACGATGTCATTAGAGAAAAATGCGGAGTGAAAGACGATGTTGTGACTAAAATGAAAACAATTAGTTTACGCGTTGAAAGAATGCAGGATGAAAGATTGACTAAAAAGGTTTATATGGCTGGAGTGAAAGGAAATGTTGGCAGAGGACGACCTAGGTGTACTTTTATTGAACTTACAAAACATGTATTGATTGATAGTAATATTAAAAGTACACCCAATCGCCAAGCATGTATGAAAGGTATGATGAATATAAAAGAAGCGAAAGAGGTATGTCAGGATCGTAGCAAATTGTATTCGATTGTCTCTGCCTACCCCTATTGGGATAAAAGGCGTGATGATAGACAGATAAATGTATTGTATAGCTAATGGCTTGCCCACCTGTTCTGGTTAACTTGTTTTGTATTGTTATTGAAAATTAATTTGAAGTTAAACAAGACCCGGGTAGCTAGACAGTATTTAAAGTAAACACTAGCTCTAATCTAAATATTGTGTCCGGTGGACTTTTGCCTCTTGTGTTTCATACCTCTCCACTCGTCCTGTGTATTATTTTACGTAATGTTGGCTTAGTATATTTGAGTGCGGAGGTATTAGCATAGATTAAAGTGTTTGAAAGTGAATATATTATCCTTCTAGTAAATACGTACATGCGAAAGTTTGTGCATTTGCTATAGTGCTACTCAGTCCTAAACGGTTGAAGGCACAGTTAAAGCAGGTGGGGGGGGGGGATAATGGAGGTTTAAAGAAAACCTAACACATACTATCAGACGAAGCCCTTTTTAATCAAATTTTTCAGAATTCCTGATCTATTTACTCAACTGAAAAAAATATATATTGATTTTAAGGATCTGACAAATCTCTTTATTGTTTTAAAAATATGATTAGAAACATTTTACTCGATAGAAAAAAAACCTAAATACACCTCTGAAAACTTTATTTATCAAATTTTATGGCTATAATATAGATGGTATCATTACAAAAATAAACATGAATATTTTTTGGTAATTATCTATCTTTTGATTGTAAAATTATTTCTATGTTGTATAAGTTTTTTTTTCTAAATTGCGTTTTACACAAAAAAATATCGTTTACGTTGAATGAACGTTATCCATGGCATTACCTACATCATGCCTACCTCTTACTTGTTGCATGTTTCACATTACGCAGATACCATTCAATAGTTAATCGATAACCGTTAACTATCATAACATGTCAGTTTAACCAACAATTAACCGTGTTAATGAGTATAGTTAGGCATTGAATGCGGATCCACGCTTCATCTATCACAATAATACATATAACACGAACGTCATATGTGTGAAATGGACCGTGAGACTAGGTATATGACACTTGAGATTATGTTGAAGTGCTTTTGTTGTCCTTGATGTATTTGTTTCTTTATCGCAGTGTTTGTATGTGGTGTTCGGTTGTTGATGACCGTGCTCGCGTTTCTATATGCGGCGAAGAGGTTTTGTGATTCTGGATTCTATTTTTTTTTATAAAATACATTCTTATGAAAGACTGCAAGAGGCGATCGAAGGCGGCCCAGAAAATTTACATTATGTAATCAGTGATTTTGGACGAAAAAAAGTTGAAATTTGGTGCATAATGTAGAGTTTGATGACCCAATCACGGATAGCGTAAATAATCGAATTTCAATTTTGAGGGTTAATTATGAGGGCAAAATTAAAAAGTTTAAAATGTGACTATATCAAGGGCTCGTTATGAGTTTTTTTTTTATTTTAATTATATTAGAGAAAATATACGATAATTTAGCGTTTACCTTTATCTTCGAAACTACTAAACTAACCCCCAGTTTCTGAAAGATCGATCAAAAGTTAATCAACGATTAGTAAACATAACAGTTGTCAAATACGTGAAAATGTATGGATTTTGACAGTTGTTGATTAACTAATCTTTGATTAACTTTGACAAGCCTGAAACTGGGCGTTAATCCTCTTTTTGTTTATATCTATGGCGTTAGTCTAAAATTGTGTATAAAATAGGGAATATGGGCCTCTCTTATAGTTTATAGGAAAACCTAAACAAAATTCTGACCGAAAACGAAATGGCGCGCGAGTCATGGTCAATTATTTCCTCTAAATCTATATTAATATTTTTTTATAAATCATTAGAAAACACTCAAAACTATACGAGTTTGTTGGATAATAAACTTTGCCTCTGTGTAGAATTAAAAAAAAAATTTGCAGACGACTTTCAGACGTGAATTTAAAGTAAGTACTGCAGTGACGGTCAATGGAGCATATACCTACCCACCTTAGAGAGTTAATTTCACGTGTATTTTAACGTATATTCTATCCCTAAATACTCACATCATAAAGAAAATACACTTGTATATGCACTTGGTACCTTAAAATCTCTTTTATAGTCATAAGACTCCGCCCGTGGATATTTTCGAACAAAATAAAATAGAGCCTCTAACACTCGGGGATAATGTAGATTCCTATTAGTGAAATAATTTTCAAAATCGGATCAGTATAGTTTCAAATATTACCCCCTTTATTGAACAGTTGGGTTGGGATGACTACTCTGTATTAGGAATGTTTCTGCGGTTTTCCCGTTTAGAAATGTGATTCATAAAATGTTCATAAATATTATTTTTAGTTTGTCTGTTTTTACACCAAAATTAACAGTTTTCAAAACAGGTAAACAGACTCGCGATTTACACCAGGGGATTTTATTTATAAATAGGAAATACTTCTTCCTCTTTTTGGTATATGGCAACTGTGCTGACTTATCGACGCAATTCACAACATTTCTTTTGCTTCTTTTTATTTAAAAAAATGTGGTCGAATGTTCCCTCGTCCAGGCCGCACTCACAGATGGAAGAGTGGTCTATTAATTACTGGAATTTAATAAAACAGACAGACAGATTGTCGTACACACAGTATGCAATAATACGAAAGGAAACGATTATACAGTTTGAAATAACTCTACCCTTATTACAATCATTAAACATATTCTAGGATCCACTCACGTTAGTCTGCATGAATGCCGTCTGTGAAGATGCCTTTACAATTTCTCTCCTTCCTCTTACGAGTTACGCCAGCACTTTGTCAGGTCGTGGCCCTTTTGATCTTTTATTAGCAAGTCGTTAGCCGAGAGGGAATTTTATTTAAATCATCCTTGCTATACATTATTGTGTGTGAACCTTTAGTCACCGGTTTTTCGGATACGGCTTAATCCATGGTGATGGTTTCTTTTTTGTTCGACTGAGAATTCTTTCGGATTGGTCTCATTAATTTTGGTGAAAATTGGTTTACTAGTTTTAAGAAATTTTCATGTCAGCGATGTGACGTAACCTTTGGTATAATAATTATTTATCTTTTTTAAGTGAGAGTATAGATTAGCAAGCTATTACTGCGTTTATGGACGGTAAGCATGTTAGTTAGGGAGCTGGCACCACTAACAATCATATTTTGCAAAAAGCAGTCGTCTGACTGCGTATATTTAGAACAAATCCAAAAGGTTTTGGCGCCACTGATCAGTCTCGTTGCATATTTCGCGCATACTTCTCAGTCGTGCACTCTTGACAAAGTGGTCGTGATTATGAACCATTCTGGAACACTACCGCCGCTTTTGCGATTTCCACCAGTTCCGGTTAATAGCCTCACGGGGGGAACATTCATTGATTGAATACTTCGTCACAAATATAATCAGGTCAGTCCGTCTGGTAGGGGACCGACCGCGTGACCTTCTGTCTTCGACTCGACCTTGTACCACTAGACGCTCCATTGAGTCTCATTTGTCTCTATATAATAGTTCAGGTAGGTAGAACCTACTCTTATGGCTGAAGCATAATTTTCACCTGTAAAAAGTGCATGATCTCTAAGCTATTTTTAATTGTTTTAAACAGAGTCATTATTTTCCCGATACATCATAATGTCCGCAATGTTGATGTCGCAAGTGTTCGCGAATACCTCGTGAAAATTGTACCGTCAATCATTCGCGACAAATTGCTCATAAAACAAACTAGATAATTGGATCAAAAGCCCAGACCTAAAAAAATATAGATAGATCACGACGTCGCGTCGATGGTAGTGAAGGAGACAGGAGCGAGTCTTACAGTATTCGCCAATGATGTATGTGTCAACATCTAACCCCAAAAACATAAATACTTACTTGAATTTAACATTTTCGTCCCATTTCACGAAATTACTCCCTATAAACGCCACATACCGAGAGTTAAGTTGTTACACATAAAAAAACCATGCCTCTGTAGGTAAGCACGCGCAGGGGGCACGCACACGTTCTACTACGTCCCGGCCGCATATAAGCAAAATCTGCTAACTGAGTTTTGAGAGCAATCCCTGATTTTGTCCAAAAATCTTTCTATAGCGATCTGTCACCCTCAATTTCTGAAAGTTTAGTCAAAGTTAACCAGACAACCATACATTTTCACATATTTGACAACTATTATGTTTACTAATCGTGGATTAACTCTTGATTATGTATGTTTTGCTTTTTACAGTTGTTATTTAACTAATATCTGAATAACTTTGGCTGGACTTTCAGAAATTCGACGTTAAAGATCGCTATCAAAAGGTTTTTGAATAAATCAGAGATCGCTTTCCAAACTCAGTTAGGTACAGTAGATATTGCTCATATGCGTCCCCGCAGGTCATATGTCTATCTTTTTTTATTTGTCTGAGATCAAAAGTGGGCTTTCTGCACACCTCACGAAGGCCGCGCCGTTATAGTTCACGCTTCACTTGGCCGATCGCGATCTGTTGCTCAACCTATCCACCGATTAGTGCAATTATTGTGTGGTATGTCGATTGTCTAGTTGACTGTTACCGTTTCACATAACTGTGTTACCGATAACGCTGATGGAGCTTGGTCATGAAACATTTTTTTTCTGTCGCGGACGGATGTGATTGCCAATTTGGTTTGGTAATTTCACGCCTATCATATTATTGCTCAAGAACTAGATACCTCTTATGATTTTATAAAGTGTTTATGGGAGCAATAAATTGAGAAAGTTTTCAGTGAAAATATTACTCGGCCATGCTTAATTCTTTGCCCATGCCAAGACCATGCATTCTTATTCCTTCCTAAAATTCGAAATTGGTGTAAAGTGCGTGTTAGTTATTTTTATTCTGTAATAATTTGTTTAATATTAATTATTCTTTTTTTTTTCGGAGTTATAATTTACAAACGTCTTGTTATACGTCTGAAAATTACAAGTCTTTTAAAATGATACCCCACACGCTATGAAACAAAAAATGACGCGGTTTAAATATATTTCTGAAATTAAAGAACGTGGACGTTTGGACATGCAGACAGACAGGCACTGAAGTCTCACCATAGGTTTTTTCAACTTTTTTGTAATTTCATGACAATGGACAATTTCATGGATCTCAACTTTTTTACTTCGGCATTATTACTTATTTGTTTGTTGTAGCAAAAAAAGCCGGCCAAGTGCGAGTCGGACTCGCGCACGAAGGGTTCCGTACCATTATCTATAAAAACGGCAAAACAATCACGTTTGTATTTTATTTTATTTTAATTATTTATTTTTAAAGTGAATATATAACTAAATATTCTGTAAATATTTCAATCGTCTACCTGTTGCCGTTATCAATATCGAGCAAAAACGAGCAAAAAAATCACGTTTGTTGTATGGGAGCCCCTTTAAATATTTATTTTATTCTGTTTAGTATTTGTTGTTATAGCGGCAACAGAAATACATTGTCTGTCAAAATTTTAACTGTCTAACTATCACGGTTCATGAGATACAGCCTGGTGACAGACGGACGGCCGGACAGCGGAGCCTTAGTAATAGGGTTTCCGTTTTTACCCTTTGGGCACAGAACCCTAAAAATGATCGTGATGTCATTCGAAATTTGGTAATAAATAAATAAACATAGTGTATCTATTTTAGACATTAATAGAGTGTACTTAATGTGATAAGATAATTACCTATCTCTGTTGCTTTAATGGAATTATACGTGTTGACGAGCTCTTAATC
Source organism: Nemapogon koenigi (assembly GCA_963924495.1). NCBI lineage: Eukaryota > Metazoa > Arthropoda > Insecta > Lepidoptera > Tineidae > Nemapogon > Nemapogon koenigi. The sequence goes on along the minus strand of OZ004640.1, from coordinate 9,887,735 downwards.
TTTGATTGCGTTTGTCAAATCCAACCAAACTACGTAAAGCCGGGGTAAGCCTTCACCTTTTAAGAACCCTATATTATTCAAAATAAAAATTGTTTTTTTAAGTGGTTAAAAATAATAAAATAACTATTATTTAAAATGTTCAATAAGCTACGAAAAAACGCAAGGCGTTTAATTCAAAGGTAATGGTATAATAGCGTTTTAAAAAAAAATAAGAGCTTAGATTATGAAAGAGAACGGGGGCAGTGTTTAACTACCCATATTTCCTATTCAATAAAACCCATTGAAAAAATAACAGCTATTTCACTTACTTACATATATTGAATAAGATAACTATATGCTAAATTACAGTGACACAGGTAGATTATTTACAGAGAAATTGGGAATAGTTTATCCAAGAAAAAATATGGATATAGGAGCCTTAAGAATTTAAAATGACAAATTATTTAAAAAAGTCATTTAGTACAGACAATAAGGCCCGCCGCACACGTCAGGTACCCGATACGGTTTTCCAATTAGGTTACCCGATCGGATGAGCTCCGCACACGGACGGTTTTTTGTATTAGGTTTCTACGCTCCCCAGTAGTGCGCTAGACGTTGTTACGATCGTGTCGAAGAGAATAATTTAACAAAAAGATGGACGATGACGAATTTCTATTGTCGATCGATCGTAAATATTTCGCTGCAAGCATTATCTTTCAGATCACGATTGCGATAATCGTCATTTGTCATATATATAAAAAGAGAAGTTCCGATTCATTCACTGACTCACCAACGCCCAGCCCAAACCCTTGGACCTAGGAAGCTGAAATTTTGCACAGAGGTTCCCTTTATTATGTAGACAAAAATAAGGAAGAACATTAAATAGTAAATAGGTTTGTATGGAAAATCATATTTCCTGCGTGAATCAACTTGAAACTTGGTTCAAATATTCTTCAAAACAAATGATAAAATACGTATTTTTGGATTTTTAAAAGAATCCTTAAGGAGAGGTGCAACGCGGTATAGAAGTTTGTATAGGAAAATCGTACTACCTACGTGTATCAACTTGAAACTTGGTACAAATATTCTTCAAAACAAATAATAAAACTACTTGTTTTTTCTGGATTTTTAAAAACGACCCTTACGTAGGGGTGCAAAGGGGTGTAGAAGTTTGTATAGGGAAATCTATTAGCTGCGTTTATCGACTTGAAAATTGGTACAAATACCTACCTATTTTTCTGGGACTGGGAAGATATTAATTTATAGGTACCGAATTTATACTTTTTTGAACTTCTGACTGACGGGGAATTTACGCGGGTAAAAGATAAAATTAAGGGAAATCTCTGCGTATTTACATAAATTACGTCATTATTCCTAATTCTACGCGAACGAAGTCGCGGGCAAAAGTCTATGTCGCACATACTTTACACCGAAATTATACCACATAAATAAAATAACGCACGTCTGCAACGTAGGAAGAACTGGAAGAACACGGCGATATGAGTCAAAACCCGACGACCGGACCGGACGTGTGCGGCACTCCATACAAAATGTATAGAAAGTGCGCCTTCAGGTACCTGATTCGGTTTTATGACCAATCCGGTCGACCCGACGCACCGCCCGTCCTCTCTGACCGGACGTTAGGTTTTAAAACCTAACGGGTAGAATCGTGCGTGTGCGGCGAACTGTGCTTTTGTATGGAATTGACGCCTTCCGGGGCCCTGATTCGATAAACCTAATTGGAAAACCGTATCAGGTACCTGACGTGTGCGGCGGCCCTTAGTCTAGAAAAAACGATCCAGTACAGTTAGCATCAAAAGTATCTAAATACATTTTTCATTTCAATCTGACTTTGATATAATTTTGCCTCTGATTGTACACTAATCTTTCAGCGTCTGATGAGAACCAACAGATAATTTCTAACTAAAAATATTGCATAAACAATGCACTTACGTCGTACGTATACCCACAACAGATCGCTCATTGTTGCTTATCTTTATTGTATAACACTGGTTGCTTTGCTTTACTTCTCGCTAATATTCCTACAAATTGCACAACGCCACCTGCCTCGGTAATCACGTTCCCAGAGCTCTATGTACAATCGAGGACTTGAATACTGTTCCATTTGACAACTTGAAGACAGTTGTCAGTTACCTAAGTGATTATGATGTTGATGATTAGAGTGTCTTCAAGCTGTCAGATTCGTAGTTCTTGATCGGACATATAATGCAATTTGAAATATTTTGGAATAATTGATAACAGTCAATAATTCAAACAATTTTGCAACATGTCGCGTAGTTTAGATATTATGTTGAATTGAATATCTGTTCAAATAACTGATATTATATTATATATTGAAATAACTTTATCATAATTATGTAAATCTGAAATAATTTTAGTTACGTCTTTAATAATAAAAATCTCAAATTTAGATGAAATAAAAAGGTAAAAAGAATGAGGTTATTTCTGTGTACCTCTACCTACCTACTATCAAAGGGTTAGTGAACAATAATTAACGCACTTTGTATTTTGTTTTCAGGGCTTATCGTGTAAATTACTGCAACTTGCCTTCTACGCCTACTTCCTATCACTGCCAGTTGTTCCGTAAATAACGGACCAGCCTGATGCCGTCATGTTGACCGATCTCAACTTGATTTTGAAGCCTTGCCGTACAATTAAGATTATTATTCCATCGCTAGTACTCGTGACGTCGTGATGAATAGCTCGCAGGATGAGGCCCGCGCGGCCAGAATACAAAAGTACAAAGAAGAAAGGAGAAAACAGTTAACAGCTAAAACAGCCATTCTATTTTCGTCCAATGTCACTGAAAGGTTGGTTTCATTTAATATTGATCTATTTTAACTATATCATCAGGTTGATTTTGTACTCGCGAAAGAGACATATCGCACAACAACCTGACCAAGATTTGTTGAGCCAAAGTTAGTATGCGGCGCCATACTAGTGGTGGCTCTAAATTTCTTGCTCGGATTGTACTTTATCACTAGCGATATGTCTATTTCACGAGTTCAGAACATGTACACTGTACAGGCATTACGATTTTCGCCTCCTTTATATTTACACTATTCACACGTCTCATACATACCCAAAAACAGTGCCTATAAATTTGGCACATTTCGCTATTTTTCTTTTAAATTTTCTTATTTATTCGAAAGATAATGTCAAGCGATCAAATTATCTTAGTTTATAATACAATCACACATATCTCAGTGAAGAATGTAATGTTTCAAAGATTCAATTTATCTAATAAATTAACTTTTATCATTTCAGGCGTCCGAAAAGAGGAACAGACAAGTTAGCCGCAGAAGATTCTGGCGCACAACTGAAGTCTTCCTCTGAACTAAACCTTAATACTTCAAACGTTTCAACCTCGGTACCTATTAGATCTACTAGAACTTCACGTTTGCGCGCCGCTGCTGCCTCTGGTTCAGAATCTTCCACGCCAAGAAAATCGAACAGAAGTTCATCAGTAACATCCCTGGTAGAAGATACAAAAACTAAAACATACCGAAATTCCAAAATTAATGATAGAGATAAACTAAAGAAATCGCCAAATACACGACATAATCACGAGGAAAAGGAAAATTTCAAGAGCGCTTCAACGACTTGTTTTAATGATATCGGTGCTATTAAATCGAAACCTAAACATTCCAATAATAAAAGTACATTAGAAAAAGAGAAAAATAAAAACGTAGTCAGTAGTCTAGCTAGTTATAAAAAAGATGCTCACAATTCCACAGATGAGAAGAAGTCAAGGAACAACTTGAAATGTAATCCAACTGCTATAAATGGCATAGATCCTAAATGTCTTATAAAAATTAATGGCGAGGTTGAACATTTTAATGAATTTGCACAAGTAGAACCTAGTATATGTAATGCACATAAAGATCTAAGACTCAACGATAAAGTAACAGAATTAAGTAACGTTAAATGTTCAACGGTGGCATCCAGCAACTTGGAAAACCGCCTACCTGGGCTCAAATATGATAATTTAATCAACAACCATAATGATAGTTATCAAAATGTCACAAATACTCAAATGAAGCATGATAGTGTAGTGCCAACGTCACAGGAAATAGAATCCGGTGGACTGTTGGGCGTGGTATGTGTTCGGAAAGTGGAACGTTTTAGTGAATTGCTCAGTAATTTGTGTTCGCCGTACGAAGCTGAATTGCTGTTTGAAGATATTTTGGCTGATAATGAAGGAAACGGCGATGAGCTGGTGAGTCTCCTATGATTATACTATATAAAGCACGATTACCACTCACTGACTCACTCACTGACTGACAGAAGACTGGTGTAGGTGTAGGTGTACTTTTATTGAACATATTAAAAGTACACACAATCGCCGAGCATGTATGAAAGGTATGATGAATATAAAAAAAGCGAAAGAGGTATGTCAAGATCGTAGCAAGTGGCATTCGATTGTCTCTGCCTACCCCCTTGGGATTTGTCCTTGTAAGGCGTGATAGATAGATGGCTGGAAATCAATTACATCAATTTTACTTGCTGACAAGTTAATAGCGTGGCGATAGTTCTATTGATGATCACAAAAGTGCCCCTAATTGGTGAACTAATTGACCTATATCGATTTGTCATTGAGTTGAAATGTATCCAATTTAGACGGTAATGTGAAATAATGATTATCTATATACACTGTCTATTCTCACAGAGTATATTACTATTGTTCAGTCATAAGTCGGTGTCGATTAGTATTGCAAGAGTAAAAGGTAGTAGACATTTAACACCGATATTTTTAAGAATGTTAGTGTTTTAGTATTTTTTAAATAATTTATAAGCTTTGTTTTGTATCAGATTTTGTCCAAGTGGTTTTCTAATTTTAGTATATTCTCAAAAAAAAAAAATGTTGTCCACATTTAGTACCTGATGAATGGGAAAGTGGGTTTGTTTGTATATTTTTATTTTTGTTTGTCATTTCACGTCATAAAGGAGCATCGACATATTTATAGACTAAGAAAATATCTGAATCCTTATATATATCCATATGGAATCTTTGGTCGCTTAGTATAATCATTTATATTGAGATAATTTTGTCTTTGACTGTACTTCAGTCCGAAGATAACTTGCCATTTTCATTTCGAGCCATCACTGCATTGCCAGCTCTCTTCCCGTTGCACTTGGCCAAGTGCACTCAGTCCCACCTGTCCATATTAGGTTTGTAAACAGAAGCCCTTCACCTTTGCCCCGTTTTGACCAACCTTCGATTCTCCGTCCCGATATAGCTTCGCGACTCGCCCGGTCTGATTCGAAGAAAACGATCTACTGGGCCTTGCGGCAAGCAAACTTGTTTAAATCTTTATTGGTTTTCCTTATTGTTTCCTACCTTTTTTCGACCTTCTTTAGTTATCTTAACCTTAGTTTAAAAATTAACTAATTGATTTAAGTAATACAGAGAATTTAAGTTTCTTAAATTAGTTTCTCATTATATTTGTTATTAAAGAAACGATGCGATTATTACACTTAATTACAATTTAATATTTTTAGCGGTTTGTTGTTTTAAGCCATTCCATTTCCAAAACTATACTTGACGTGTATAGTATTACTATTAGAACTCCAACAAATAGTCCTCTTGACGCCAAAATTATCTAAATCCAAAGTGTACTGACCAAGGAATATACTCCATGTTCTTCATAATAATATGTCTAACGCTGTCTCTATTTGTTGGAGTTCTTAACTTTTAAATATTTTAAGCATAATATATATATCGAAGCATATCATTCATGAGGGGCGAATTTAGTTTCATTGGATCAACTTTTATTGTATTAACAATAATAAGAGATTATCTGATAAAACTATATTGAATTGTTATCTTGTACCCGAAATGTATGTAAAAGGCATGTAAACATTGTGTTTTTCCTGCCCTTTACGCAACAAAAAGGTTCGCTGTGTTTGTTTGTTACGAACATAATGTTATATATGAAAGTTAAGTAATCCTGTTTATTTACTCTTCAAATATTGCGAATATATAAAATTGAAGTGTCTGATACATACTGGAGCATAAATATTTGCTTTTAGAATTTTTGTCTGTTTGTCCAGAACAAGCTTGGTCCGATACTGCTCAATGAATTTTGATGAATCTTACAGATATTATAGTGAGTACTTAGACCTAGAACCTGCTTTTTGTTTCATTTTGACATTTCAGTCCCCTTAGACAATGTACGAACGCTAATATCTTCGCAACGCTAAAACATAATTTATTATATGCAGAGACATATAACCGAATTATAATTATTATATGAAACCTATATTCAGTCTATAAGAACCTCAATTTGTGCATTTTAACTACTTAAGTAATAAAAAATACATAGAACAACAACCGGGTATATCCTTAAAAATCAGCTAATCAAAACCAAAACCTTCGCCATTTTTTTCAGCGTTATCTACAGAGTATAGGCAGACATTAACTTTGCGTTCACGAAAGACGCTAAACTTCAAGAAGTCTGTATTGGTACAATAATAAGTATATATAAACTCCATAGTTTCGTGAATGACAATTTCGTCGTTAGGTCACGTGGTTGTACTTCAGTGGGTCCCATACATTTAAAGTTTATTCTACATTCTATTCGCTAAGTTGTACATTGTTTAAGCCCGAAGCCTGGGCGGAAAGCTAATAAAAATATTTAGATTTCCTATTTGCCTGTGGTTGCTTCTGATTCACGGGTATGTTGAATACGTGTGCGGTCAGCCGCCAATTTAAAATATTTGGCTTCACAGCATCACATGATCATTTTTCTACACATATATCTCCGATAATAGTGAAAAAAGGGGGTAAGTTTAAAAATTTAAAAGTTTAAAATTTTAGAAGGATAAGTTAACATAACCACTTTGAAAATACAAAACGTCAGTTATCCCACAACACACAAACGTTTGTTTAGCAAACCAGCATTATTTGAAGATAACCCCTTTTTCACAAGCTAAACTTCGGTACCGGCAACGTTAGAATGTACTTAACTCTATTTCAGTATTTTCAGACTTATCCCCTTTTTCACTAATATCGGAGATATATGTTTGGCTATTAACTAAGTAGAGCTACCATGTTTGTCACGTTTTATTGTATTCTGCAGTGTTGACGTCATTTCGCGAAGTGACTCAGCTCCATTGGAAATATCATATCACAACGATAACTTGCAAAATACAAGTAAGTACTGCCAAGGTCGCTTTGTATTATATACTATTATGTACCGTTCAGGTATTGGACGAGAGGTTTATTGAAATTCTCAAAGCTTAATATTCTGTAGTAGATATGCAATGGAAGGCAATCTGGAAAATATATTAGCTATTATCTTCAGAAAATTTCAATAGGAATGGATATAGTGGATAATATAGTTTTTGCATGTATGTAAATGGAAATAAAAAACACCCGGAATCGATGAACATGCATGAAAAGGTGTATGGATTTGAATAAGGCGTAAGAGGTGTGCCAGGATCGATGGCAAGTGGATATCTTTGGACTCTGCCTATAAGGGAAATAAGGTAAATTAAGTACTTACTCTATTTTAATTGCAACAATGATAAATGACTTAAAATATCATGTGGTCAATTATTTAAAGTTTCAGGAGTATAAATATACTTAGTCTACATTCTTCAATTAATATTTTTTTAAAGACTAGACTATGGACGCGTATTATCTTTAGTCCACTAATAAAGGTGCCCTATCACGATTCGCGCTAACCATATTGTATTGGTATTGAGAAAGACAAAAAGTAACAAGACACCATATAGACCGCTAAGGTCGAACACCTCGGCCACAGTGCACTTTCGACCATGTACGAGATTTGAGACCAAATTTGGTAACGTCTGCTAACTTAATCGATTACAGTGTTGCCAGCGGGGTTAGCATATATTTTGACAGCGACACTTTCGTTTCGGTCGAATGGCCTTGAACAGGCCAAAACGTTCATGTCCAACAAGGACCGGCCAGAGATAGCCCGGGGCCGAGAGGTCCGGCCCAACAATGTGCGGGAAAATTCTGTGTACTTGTCTTTGTCCGGCCAAGCAAATTGCTCGGCATTCTTGTGCAGGACATGCCCGGTCCGAGAATGTCCGGCCCAACAACGTGCGGGCAAATTCTGTGTACTTGTCTTTGCCCGGCATAGAAAATTTGCACGCACATTGCTGGGCCGGACCTCTCGGCCCCGGGCTATCTCTGGCCGGTCCTTGTTGGACATGAACGTTTTGGCCTGTTCAAGGCCATTCGACCGAAACGAAAGTGTCGCTGTCAAAATGTATGCTAACCCAGCAGGTGCTTTAGGAGAACGAAATGAACGCTGAATATTAGGCGAAATACAGTAGAGTTGTTTTTGGTACTTACAGAAATGTTCTCATTTCTTTCTTTTATTGCGTAGCTACTAGCGTTCCGCCCCGGATTCGCTCGTGAAATTTTATTAAATGTGACATAAGAAATTATCGTTGCCGGGATAAAAATTAGCATGTCACTATCCGGCCCTGTGCAAAAAAAAAATCACGTCGATCCGTTGATCTGTTTTGACGTGAAAGAAAGACAAACAAACACAGTTTCGCATTCATTTAATTAGGAATTTAGGATAAGGATCAATTGAGAAGTAAAAAACTGCACGAGGTTATGTTAGAAGAGGTCCCCTCATAACGTTTGTCCCATACTAATTACATGCTGCAGCTATGCATGAATTACGCGATGTCTTGGGTTCAAAATTAAAATAGCTTTCATAACATATTAAACAGCATATTTAAACGAAATAAAATATCAAAATCAGTTCACCCCAATATCACACCTAGTTTTATAAAGCCCATAAATAATTTTTTTCGCGTATTTTCAGCCGACTAATGTACAATTTTATTTCCTTTATTTAATAGATTATTTAAAGTATGTTGATGTTAATAATTTAAAATAGATAATATAATAAATAAAGTATGTTTAAGAAAACATGAACTACAAATTGTTCTAATAGTTTTTGTACAATATTTCGATAGCCGAAGTCCATTTTGTGTATTTTCCAAGACCGATTTTGTAGCTTAATCGTACTTTTTCATCTTTATTGGTCTATCATACCTACCATAAGGATTTTAATCGCAGTCCATCTCGTTCACATCTTTCTAAAGAAATATGGCTAAAATAAGTCGCTTGTAAAACTGAGTTCGTTGTAGTTTACACTGTGATGCGTCGCTTTAAATTCTTTAGATTAAATAGCAAATACCCAAACATTAGGATCCCAATGATCATGCGTTCAGTAAATTAGTAGACAGGCCCCAAAATCAGGAGATCTGAAAGTTCAGTAGATTTGGCAACACTGTCGATTACATTGTTCGATGCCACTTTAGGGAGAGGTTGTGATTACTTGCTGTGATCGGCCTTGTGGCGGTTGCAAGCGAATCGTATTTGGTTTGGGACGTGACCTCGTGGTAAAAAAAAGGTTTATCAAAGAAAGCCAAAAAGAATTTGGTAAGTGATAATACCTATAGTATAGTGATAGCTCTGTCATACATACAGGCCCACATTCTCACTTTTTTCTTTGGTGAAGGTGGCTCCATTTAATTGAACGCTTGGTGATTCAAGGCAAGGTTGAAGGCATGGATTAATTGAGGCGAGTGCACCAGAAGAATATAATAGCTATCAGGGAGTAATGGCGACGTACTGTTAAGCGCCATCTGGATTGCTGTATTTTGGCATGCTTGTTTTGAATAAGAATACCTATATTATTATGTGGTTACAAATGATTATCGATGATCTCTCCTTTTCTGTCTATACCATAACTATTAATATAGTAAAGTAATTTCAGTATGTAATTGTTATGTAATTGTATTGGGTTATTGGGCAGTTAAAAAAAACTCCATTAACACGAACATAAAGTAGACTGAAATCAGTGGAGATACAATGTCTTTTATTACATTACAATGACACAATCAGAATACAATATTTTTGAAAATAGAGTAGAGGCATTATTCGAATTTTCAGTGACCTCATAGTTTTAACTCATTGTTATGAGAATATAGAAATGGCTACATACAACAATCCAACGACTACGAGTAAAAGGAATACTCCCCAACGCACATCGCTGGAAAGTTGCATATATGCCAATCTATTAAATATTTTCAATAGCGCGATACAGGTTTCAATGAGATAGTAACGGTGCGACATCTATCGACGCGATGTGCCGCCGGCGCCACATGACTCCCTTCCCAGACCAGAGGTCGATACAGTATGAAACCAACATCCATTTTAGCTTTGTCAGCTGTGGTGGACTGTTGGGTGGACTGCAGTGCGGCGGAATCACATGCCGTGATGTGGGAATGACCTGGTAAGGACTGACATGTCATCAGTGGAAAGTGGGAGTAGGATGCGGGGCATGTAATGTGGATGAACAGGCTGTGTTCACGTCGGGGTCACCAATATAGAAATGGCTACATACAACAATCCAACGACTACGACTAAAAGGAATACTCCCCAACGCACATCGCTGGAAAGTTGCATATATGCCAATCTATTCAATATTTTCAATGGCGCGATACAGGTTTCAATGAGATAGTAACGGTGCGACATCTATCGACGCGATGTGCCGCCACAAGAAAATATGATTCGTATATTTTCCCCAACAAATGCAAGAAGAAATATTTGTATTTGTTCTATATCATCGTTCTATTTCTATTCTGGGATCCAATCTTCCGATTGTAATGTAGGCCGAAAGACAAATGATCACGTTCAAATATTTATCAATTATAGGTACTTACATACTGTGAATTTTGTGAAATTATAGATAAAGGTTTAGTTAACAGAGGAGAGTTTATGAAAATGTGTAAATTCTATCTCAGGTCAGATTAAAACCGATAAAATTAGCATTATTTGCTACTGGCTAATCTGCCTCGGCTTTGCTTGATTATATTTTAAAGTGCAATAACATATCTTTATTTTAGTACGTTCGGTCGTTTTCTCCATTTTTAGCAAATATTGGTGTATGTTAGAGAACTCTTAACTTTTCTTAAACAAAACAATAGCCGACACTTGCCTTCATCCCAGTGGGACAGACAGAGTCTTAATCTAATTATAATAATACATTTCACATCCTTTTGGCTAGGATTTAATATTTTTTTAAAGGAAACATATATGTCCGACCGACCAACTTCTCTTTTTATATTTTCATGGCTCGTACTTTTTTTTCTTATATTACTTAAACTGTTTTTATATATAAACAAAGATGGGCATCCCTTCGTTTAATCGTAATATACGTTTCAGTTTCTCTTTATTACATTTAATGATCAATAAAAAATAATAGAATTAAAACACGATCGCTAAATGCTTTTAGTATGAAGACAGCTAAGTCGTGTTCGTACAAAAAGTGGACATCAATAAAACTGCAAATAGATTCACGTTTCTAAGAAACATTTTAATTATTCTCATACATGGCATGCTGCCGTGATTTACCGGCAGCTGGTTGATTGCTCGTTCCTAATAATGTGATATGACAGGAAAGTTTAACGTTTTTACTGTTTTGTATCTGAATTAAAAATCAATTGTCAGTAATGTATATATAGTTCGGTTTTCAAATTCAGTTACCCGGCAACACTGTCGATTACATTGTTCGATACCACTTTACGGAGAGGTTATGATTACTTGCTGTGATCAACCTTGAGGTGGTTGCAGGCGAATCTTATTTGGTCTGGAACGTGACCTCGTGGGTAGAAAGACTCATGAAAGTCAACAAAACTCAAACAACATCAATTGTCAATTGAATGAATTGATAGATAAGGTATAGCTCAAATGCCGTAAGCAAATCGATAGTATATCAACGGGTAATCCAGGGAAACTGCCAGTGGAAGTTCAAATGTAGGGACCAAAATATGAAGTGGAGTGGTTGCGGGCGGAATGGACTGTAAAATGGGTGTAAGGAAACTATAAATAGTGATCAAAAGAATTATAGTACAGAAAGATATAAGGAGAAAACTAAAATAGACTACATACTTCGAATTGACAACAAAATCAATCTCAAAAATATAATAATCATAACTTTTAACCTAAACAAAATCTTCGTGAAATGATCCCCATCATCATCCGGTTCAATCCCGCCCGCGCTGTGATTGTTGTGATTAATAGAACATATCACAGTCAGTGGGATCATCTTAGCTACCGATTAATCGGCATATTGATACTATAACGGCTATAATACTTGACGTTGCCACAATAGAAGAAGAAGAAGGAGAAGTCGCTTTGAAATATTTTGTTGTGAATAAAATAAAGTAATGGTATTTTCACTCGTGTGGACACTTTGAAAGGATAAACGATAAAAAAGGTCTCGCTCACAGCCATATTATTAGATGTAAGATGAATGTAGAGGAGGCGAAAGTTGTCTCTGCCTGCCCTTTCTGGGATATAAAGCTTATAAATGGCACGTCTAGCAATTCTAGCACGACATTGAGTGGTTTCTTGTAAGAAGTTTTGTTTCAGTAATTATTACTGGCCTCTAGTTTTTATCGCATCATTAACCTTTTAAATGCTAAACACTTTAGTTACAAAGTGTCTATCGACTATCGAGTTTCTAGGACTTCTTTACATTGTAAATTGTGTAATTTGTGCCTTTATTAGTTTGTGCAATTGCATTTTATCTTTCAAATACGAATTTACTATGAGATTAGGCAAGTATTAAGTGTTAGCACCTGTAAGCAACCGTATTAATCCTAATTCCTAAAGTTGGCTTACACTGATTAGTTTTGCGGCATACTCTTCTGTAATAGTTTAAGTAGAACCTTAGAGTATGGACTACACCAGCTCTTCCAAGTCTCCATATTTTAATCATATCATCATCTATAGCTATACTAATAATAAATCTGAAGAGTTTGTTTGTTTTAACGCGCTAATCTATGGAACTAACAGTCCGATTTGAAATTTGCATTTGATAGCCCAATTCTTGAGGAAGGGATAGGCTATGACATCACGCTACGACCCAAAGGAGCGGTGCAACCACAAGGCACAGCTATCATTCGATAAATATATGAGTAAGTTTATTTCTGTGTACCAAATTACATTTCGGGACGCGGCAAAACAATTTGCTCTATACTTTATTACTAGCGTACTGTCCGCCCCAGCTTTGCCCGTGTAAATTTTTGAAATGTGACATAATAATGATCTCGAAGAATTTCCGGGATGTCAATCTCCTACCTACTATCTCTGTGCAATCAAATCACTCTGCTCTGTTTAGACGTGAAAGAACAAACAAACAAACTTTCGCATTTATGATATTAGTTAGAATTCGAGCCTTATAAAAATACTAGACCGATCCAAACTTAGTGAAAGAAGCGCCTGATTAACTTGGCCCCCGCCTTGCACCACCGACTCACGCGCAGCCAAACAGTCTCACGAAAGAACCGCGTCTGATTACGCGCGTCGGTAAATATATTTAACGAAATACAACGGATATTTATGTTGCACGGCATCGCATGCATAAAGTTTGTTGTTAGCAAAAGTGATAGGGGATAGTATTACAAGTATTTTGTGATGATAACGATTTTTTTATGGAAAGTTTTTACGTGAAAGTGAAAGTTTTTTTCTAAGTTTTTGAATGGTTTATTTCTAATAATTGATTTCATAATACACGATGAAAAATCTTGATTCACGTATTTGGTTAGAGTAGAGAAATTTGTTGTCAATGCTAGTTTGCAGGTTTTTTCCAGATAATGTATTAAAGCAACATAATTATCAAAGTAATATATATTCGTTCATATCTGAAATATAGCTTCAGGGTAGAACGAGAGGAATAGGTATCGGCTTCCATTCCGTCTAGTACTAAGTAACTACTCTAGTAGGACTGTTTGAACGCATTGAATATTCTATTTTGGAAAATTAGATAACAATGTATTTTTCAGTTTAATATTAGTGTATGCCTTGCTTCGCTTCCATTCACATACGCTTTGTATGTCATATCATAATATCATAACGGTGCGAAGTTGTTTTTCTTTCCTTCTGTTCTAAGAATTGGCATTGAGGTGGTTTGTTGTTGTGAAGTAGGTTTGTATGTGTCGGAAGTGTAATACGTAGCAGGCCCCGGTCGTGTTCGCAAATGGGGTTTAAATAGGTACAGTAACCTTGGTGGGAACAAGTAACTAATCACGCCTTATACAGTGAACAATGTAACTTGTAATCGAGAATTACTTGACTTTTAATGTTCACACACGTTCACCGATTATGCTAACTAGGCTAATTCCCAGGCTAACTAATGCCCGTTTAGGTATTTCAAGGGTTATCTGTCAAAAATATGAGAAATCTTAATTAATCCTAGAAAAATGGGTTTATTTATAAAACAGTTTCAACTCAAATTGTTGATTGTTATTATTTTAAATTGAATTAAGCCATATTTTCATAATTAAGAATTCTAAATAGCCATAGTTTTTAAAACGCAATAGCAATGTTAGTTTTAAAAACTACGCCTATTTAAAACCCTAAATAATAAAAAATATGGGTTAATCCCATTTAAAATAATAGCTATCAGCAATTTGAGGTGAAAATGTTGTATAAATATACTCATTTTTCTAGGATTAATTGAGATTTGCCATATTTTTGACAGAATAAAGATGGCCGACTGCTAAGGACTGTTTGAAATGTAGAGTGTTTTGGAATGAAATAACTTGGCCATCTGAATTGATTTCTGTAACTGCATGTCTTATTTTTAGCAGGATTAAGCTTAACGCACTACTTTCAAATCGTCCACCCACATTAAATATTTGTTATGACATACCACGAACGAAATGCATACATATGGCCAAAGTATTTATTTGTTTTCTATTGTGCATTGTATTAACAAATGTCAATAGTAGATTTATAATATTAAATTGTGAAAGTTTGTATGTTTCTTGCTGGACGTATTTTGATCGGTACTTCACGCCTGATTCCCAAATGGGTAAGCAGATAGTATGGAACGCCACTTCTCTCGTTGCATACTTCTCTTGTTTCATCCACATCCATACATAGTTTCTAGCCTAGTTTTAGAGATAAATAATTCTTATAGACAGACAACCATTCCTTTATTAGTTTTTAGTTATCGTTTTATTTATTTGTCTAGAAAATGAACCTATTTTGTAACTACTTAGGTACCTACATAGGTATTCGAATTAAAATTGAAACGGGGAATGCTATCACCGCGGTTACACCCTCACACCTATTCCCATTTTCCGGTATAAAAATTAGCCTATATCAAATAATCAATGATTGAGCAACAAACATACAAATTTTAGCATTTATAATATTAGTACTTACCATATTTATTAATACTAGCCTAAAACCTTATTCAGACCATTACGAATATTTAAAAAACAAAATTAACCAAATCGGTCCAGCCGTTCTCAAGTGATGCGCTTACCAACGAACAACATTTAATTATTATTTATATAGATTGTGTAGGACGTGTTCACCTGGATTCAGGTTAGCTGACATTCTAGCTGCCACCGAAGGCCGTTTAGGTATAGCTCTAGGTAGTCTATTGTGCAAGTTTAAATTGGATTATTTGATGTTGTCAGTCAATGGTTTTGAATGCGGCGTAGGTTACTATCGATTTGGAGACCTTGGATTCGGTTCCCAGACACAACAGTCTACTTCGTTATTGGAGATTGACTACTTTATTTCATTAATAACTAATTAAAAGTGCGTCAGATCAAAAAAGCCTTAGAATTACACCCCTATCCACCCCTTTTCACAGCAGGTCTTTGACTTTTGAGACACCTGTATAATAAAATCTAAATTAGTTCTAAATATATATGAGATATTACACCGTTTTGACAACGATTTTTAAACTAAGTATAAGAAAATGAGACATCCACACATATACTTACTAGCTTTCCGCGCCATACTAACTTTAATCCCCTAGTATACCCCCCTAGGGGAGTGGGTTAAAAAAGTAGCCTATGTCCTTCCCTAGGATTAAGCTATATCAGTATCAATATTCATCAAAAGCGTCACAGATAGACAGAGTTACTTTCGCATTTATAATATTAAGGGATTATTCTATGCTATTTATAATAGGTATATTTGAGGATATTAATACTGTTTTCAGATTGTTTGTCCATTGACTTAATCTAGTCTTCGTAATTTCTAAAAATAACAGATAATTCCACCTGTTCTGATCAATATGGACAACTGGCAAAAGTGAACACTGTTACCGGTGTCTATGGATACACCGCAACGTATAAATGCCGTGAAGGTGTGTTTGACGCCTGAATGAATTTAAATTAAAAAAAACCAGCGTTTTTGTGGGTAATTTTTCACAATTCGCTCATTATTTCATAAGATCGTATCATAAGTAGGCAAGTATTTAAGCGCTAATATTCATAATCATTTTTCATGACTAATTATAATAAGTGTAAGAGTCACTGCGCGGCGTGTAGGTATAGGATAATATCGATAATTAAAGACGTGTTATATTGATGCGTGTTTATAGTGACTGACTTACTGCGTCGACTTGAACTGGTCTGATCGATTCCATGACTCGATCAGCTATTGTGGCCATGGTGGCGAGGTCTTTGATGTCTGCTGACACTAAAACTGCTCGTACTGAAGGTGAAAGGTGGTTCTGCCATAGGATAGTTAGCATATTGTCGTTTACTATATCTCGGGCTAAGTCCTGCATCTTCCTGAGGAGCTGCGACTGATTCTGATCACCGAGGTCAAGCTCCCCAATGAGCTTTTGTATTTGGCGAGCCTCGGATTCTTCGTAAAATATGCATCATGAAACACTTCATATCTAGTTCATTGTTCATGTCTTTATCTTCCTTATGAGATAATAACTCATCTGTCACGTGTTTCACACTTCGTCGTCTGCCCGTCACGTAACATTAATCACCATGTTTTACACCGGTATATATTCATTGTTGCGTTTTTAACCGATTTAAAAAAGGAGGAGATTATTTTGATGGTTTCTTTCTGTTTTGATCGACAGGAGTATCCTTCCTGATTGGTTGGTTTCATTTTTGTTTTGGTCGAATTTGGTTCAGTAGTTTTCAGAATCTTTGAAGAAACTATTATTTTCATTATATTCAAGAAAATCGGTTCAGGACTTCAGTAATGGTGACAATTTTTTTTTTCTTTCACGGGTTGCCTTACAGCTCCCAAACCCGTGTTATCGGTCCCAATGTCCCCAGCGGAAGACTAAAGTTTTGTCGGTGGAAATTGTCTCTTCTATCTATCATGTTGGATATTAAATTCGATTGTCTTTGGTTAATTAAATGGTTCATTGTTAAGACTTGCCGCGATTGTCGTTATTTTCCTAAATAATTTGCAATCATTCAATGCATGCAATGCAATAAAACCTTAGTTTCATTATTAGATCAATGCTGCTAATAATTAAACTAATGTTTTAGCCATATTGCTGGCAAAAATATCTTACCATAATACCTTGCCTCTCTCCTGAAGTTTGTTCCCTAATGGTGTAAGTGTATTGAAAAGTTCAGAGAGTTTATAAGTTGTTCTTCGAGCGGCACCTGTTGTGAATTTACATAATCTTTAAGGTATATAGATTGCCTATACTCAACTTGGTATTCGTGTTTGTTTTTCTAACCCATTGAACCACTGCACATAATATGTTTAATCCTTATATTTTTAGTGAGTTTAAAAATAATTCAGCTCCGATTCTTATGCATATATCATAAAAATTCGAGAGTTATTCGCTATATTCAATATTGCTGAAGTAAATATGAGGATATACTTCAAGGATCATAAAAGCAAAGTGGTAAGTTTGTTTGCTAAGTAGGTACAAGTTTTCTGAAGAGCACCTGAACTTTAGATCGAGGAAGAATGCAATATTGTTTATAGAATATTCTGATGTTGACATGACCTAGATTTTATTAATAAACTAGCGACCCCGCCCCCGGCTTTAAGCTCATAACTATTTATCTATTAGAGATAGATATAAGCTACTGCGGACTTTTTTGTAGATAATTTATTCTATACTATTATTTCCTACATCATTTTGTTATATCTCTGACGGATTAGAAAATATACGTCATAAAAACTTGCTGGGGATAACTTTTCCCAGACTTGATTGATTTATACTGCTCCTAAACATGATAGGTCCTTGTTTAGTACTAGTAAACTTTCCCGGTGACACACACACAGACAGACGCGGCGTGGGATTTTGTATGATAATATTTCGTGATAGTGAAGTTAACTTATAGTTAAACAATCAACAAACTAGACAAGAAAGTTAGTTGATGAAAGTAATTATTATAATTTCATACTGTACTTCTCAATGGTTAACCCATATTGTGTTTCCGCTCATTTGAATCATCTCGCGATGACCACGGTCTCATTATGGAGTGGTCAGAGGAAGTCTTCAACAGTACCTACCCATATTTTTAGCGCATTTTTTTTAGAAAAAAGGTTATTATAGGTCAGCTAGTCTCACTTGATTCTATAGACAAGTTTTTACACGGATTCTATGACTTAATTTTCACGATATCTTTTATTGAGCCTGTACCAATCCAATTTAATTGCCTGATAATTGCTAATATTTAGTTTTTTCACATTTTAGCGCACGACCAACGCATCTGTCTCGTCGCCTTGTCGCCGAGCACCGACCTCTTTACACTCGACGAGCACACCGAAACGTCCTGCGGCCATTCTGGCTACTCATCTCAATGGAGATTCTCCTGGTTAGTACACGTTTTATATATAAAAACTTTATATATATGTAGCTTTAAAGAAAATTAAGACAAGATATATTA
The DNA here is from genome assembly GCA_963924495.1 of Nemapogon koenigi. Classification (NCBI taxonomy): domain Eukaryota; kingdom Metazoa; phylum Arthropoda; class Insecta; order Lepidoptera; family Tineidae; genus Nemapogon; species Nemapogon koenigi. The sequence continues at coordinate 9,869,042 of OZ004640.1, read as the reverse complement.
ATACAAGAATCGATTATAGTATAGTTGCATAATTTACAGCATAATCATATTCTTTATTTGTCTGTTACATACAAACATAAACAGTAGGTACCCATTCCTTGGCTGTACAAATATTGTAAGTAATCACAATACGCAGAGACATATTTTAGCATCTTCTATCGACTGTATTATGGAGAATATTCAGAAGAACTCCATGACCTCGTCCCTCCATCCCATTTTCGCACCCGCACAAGATATAGATTTCATCCTCACACAATGGACTCATTCTGCATACGAACGAAAAAGTTGAGTGACTCGTTCCTGTGTCGCACTGTCAAAAAGTGGAACGAACTTCCGGCGTCGGTCTTTCCTGCTTTCTACAACCTGGGGTCCTTCAAGCGAAGCGCATTTATGAACCAACCACCTATGCTTAATAAACAGGCGGTGGCAAGGTCACATGTCGTCTTCTCTATAAAAAATATAAATAATTAAAATAAATACTTAATTGAAATCTAAATGTCTAGTCTAATGATAAATGTAAAAAAAGATACAATCACATAAAAAACAAAAAAAATATGTAAATCTTTGCTAGAGAGAAATTCGCTAATGGAATAGTAACTTAGGATTTGGGGAATTCGATCCCGGTACTTTTTTGTAACCCCGGGATTTCGGGATTGTTTACAGAAAATCTCGGGATCCCGAGGTAGACCCGGGATTTAAAGAAAGGTAATATAAAAAGTCAGACAGAGCACTATATAAAATCAGGTTTCTTATTGACAAATTAATTAAATATTCATGAACTTAAATACTGAACTTAATTAAACTTCCATAACAAAACTCAACTCATATAGACTTACATTCCCGTAATAAACAAGTTATTCTTCTAAGACGATATGGTTACATCTGAAGCTTGTTAGAAAAAGTAAGTTAAACAAAACTCCACTTCTAACTTCTCTTAAAATAAACCAACTATTTTTGTATATAACATTTAAAATTAACTTCCAAAGAAATCAACTTAATTAATCAAACTTACTACGTAACAAACACGTTATTCTACAGATATCAATGTTCACCTTATTCAATTAGAATGGTCTGGCTACCAAAATGTCAGGTGTTCCTTTTCGTGCAATATTTTTATAACATTTTTTTTTATCCAGTAAATCCCGATATTAGTCAAAATGAATCCCGAAATTTTGGGGACTGGTATGCGACCGGGATCGAATTCTCTAATAGGACTAGCTACATATTATATGCACTCTTATTTGTCACCTCCATTCATGGACTCCTAGCCACTTTCCACCAAGTGGATGGCTAATCAAATGTTGAGCTATCTATAAAAAAGTATTATATGCCCGCTGCGTGAGATGTCAAACAAAAACAAATGTCTACTTGTTAATGGACAACATTTCATTTTTTTAATCACCCATTTTTATTACTTTAATTAAAAATATATTAAAAAATAAGTTACACGTATTTTTGTATTTTATTTTTGGTTGAGTTTTTATATTTTTAATTTAATTATGAATTTTTATAAATTCTGAGGACTTATAAACTAAAAACCTTAGCTAGGACTAAAATTAAGAAATATAAACTGTCACCCAAAGAAAGTGACTGATAGTGTCAGTCAAGCCACAGAGTAAACGTTATAGAAATGCAAAGAGTATAATATACCGTGTTCCAAATAGGTGTTGCCGTAGCCGGAACTCAAATCGCCCACAACATTATTCATAATGTATATAATAATACTAGCTTTTGTCCGCGGTTTCACTCGTAAATATATTTCCTGTGATAGCCCATTCGAAACTAGCAAAACTTCCAAAAAATATTATATAAAAGAAGTAATTTAATAATATTATTTAAAGAATAATTATTAATTTAGCTTCAAATGGAATAAAAATGGGTAAAATTAATAGAAGGCAACACCTGAGTTCAATAACTAACAACTCTGCCAACAGACATTAGTATTTTTAAATTAGAGGGTTAGCACAGATTAGGGCACCTATTAATCCTCATTTTTCAATATTTCAGTATTTTTAAAATAACTCGAAAATTAAAGGATATAAAAATAAAAAAAAATGAAAAATAAGCTTTCTAGCATGTAATCTCCAAACGGTTTTCGAATTTTGGTACCTTACGAAAAATGAAATGTTGTCCATTCAAACTTAATTATATTATCTTGGCGCTAGTGTTAAATAGAAAATTGAGTAGAAAATTGGCAAGTCTTCCCTTTTTGAGTCGTTTGCTTTCTGTATTGCTATTTCCACAAACTGTAGATTAATACAACGAAATCAGTAAAATACAAAGCAAATATTTTACCCAATTTTCATTGTACCGGACAAGGAATTCCCGCCACTGAAACAAAGGCTGTACTGATCCGACCGAACACAAGCTCTCGTTGACACGATATTTCGAAATTTTGAAAATTTTCTCTTTTTACATTTTGTTGGAGGTCGACATGCGATTCTCTGTTTACTAGTAGGTATCAACTAGGTAGGTACTCATGTCAGATATTTTTGCAAAACAACATTGTGTCACGATCGCAAGAACGCCTTGGATTTTTAATCAAATAATAACACAAAAAATTCACACATCATCATACGGATTAGATAGCATGCGCCATGAAAACTGGCGGGGGCTAACATTTTTCCCGACTTGATTCACTTATACTGTTAATGTTCAGCTCCTAAATATGATAGGTTCATGTTTAATACTCGTAAACCTTCCCGGTAAATCAACCTATATAAAAGGGCACATACAGACAGACAGACGTGGCTGATAGATAGATAGAAGCTTATTACCAAGGATCCGAACAGCATACTTCGTAGGTAGAATCACTAACCATTAATCTTGGACTTGTTGTTTAACGTCTTGCATTTAAAGTTTGGCAAAGTTATGTTTTCTTTCACATTGTCCAGGAAGCGGTAAATTGTGGTGTTTGTTACAAAACTTTCTTGTGACGTCTCGACTGTACTGCACATCGTCGACGTCCGTTCCCGTTTGTTCTCTGAATGTTATTTGTGTAGGTATCTTTTAAAAAGCTTCGTCAAATAATTTTTATCTTTTATGTAATAATGGATTTCATGTCAGTAGTTTATTTATATTCTTGAAGCCAGGACAAATGGAGAGCATAGCATAAGCTATTAGTTTAATTAGGTATATGTACCTACAGCCAAATAAGTTTAGCTCTTTGTGCAGTACAAAATTTTGAAATAAGTCTTCTTCCTGAATATTGTATATTACTACTGGACAGTTTTTTTCATACAAATGACAGCTATTGAGGTGTACCAATTTGAAGCGCCCCCATAAATGTCACCGAATGTCCCGAGAACTAATTTTGACGTAAACAACAAGTAGTAATCCCTATTTAGTCCGTGTCAAAGAGTATAAATGATCACTGCGTTTAGTCTGTATAAATGTCCTAGATGTCGACTTACGGAAGTTGCGGACATCACTAGTTTTAGTTCCACGGACACTCGTCCGCCTACAGCGCCAAAATGGCGTTAATCAAGTAAGCACGATAATATTGTGACAGCAATAAGTCCAGTGGTACTTACTTACTTACTTTGTGCCAGGTCAGTGGCACCAAATGTCAAAAACTTATTTGACAGGAATTATAGGTACACCAAATTAGTATTTGAAAGCTTTAATAAATTTAAAAAATAAAGATATGTGATCATCACTTTTTTGTGACACCTAATTTACTAGTCCACGGTCTCATAGATTGTCTGTTGCATTCATCAACGCTGTCCTTGCACACAATGCCACTGAGTAAAATCATAAATTTATAGACATTTATAATACCTATATAAAGTGCCATCTTATGTGTTTCGCGGGAAATTACGAACAAAAACGAAATTAGTGTGGTCACGTGTGGTCTAGACCAGATTTTTTGATGAAATGTTAGGACGTAACGTATCTAAGTATATTTTTATTTTATTAAAGTTTGAAAGGGGTTTTTTCAGTGTTGACGTAGCTGGGGGGGGGGGGGGCATTGTGGGGCAATGCCCTACCTTGAAATCACAATGCCCTACCTTAAAAATACCAAAAACTAAGATAAATTATTATATGGTATGGTATTTTTGGTCGATTTTTTACTATTGCCCTACCTATAACCAATGCTGCCCCTACCTCAAATTTGACGCTAGCTACAGCCCTGTCTCCGGCCCTCCAGCCAACTCTTTCCAAAAACCTGTTTTAACGTATAGGAAGACAAACAAACAAACAAGCAAACACTTTTGCGTTAATAATATTATAACAATAACATTATAACGTTCGAGTTTACTTCTTAAAAACAAATAGTCATGTTTATCAACAGATGTAGATTGCGGATTCCTTTATACATCGCTAATAAAATCGTCCGCTTTGTGCGCTCGTTTATTGAATTAAACTGCATTACGCAAAGTGCTGGTCGCCAGCCAAATACTTTGTCATTTTACTCTCGACAATATGCAATGACATTAATCATTCGTCTGGACGCGGGGCCGTTTCGCACCAACTTAATTGATTGATTGATATGGGAATATTCCAGTACGTTTTGATGCCACTAAATAACGACACAACTCATGGCTTTTTGCGTCGTGAGCGTTGTGGCTAATGTCCACACGCAGAAGAACAAGTGGCAGAGCCGTTATGTCCTATTATTTTTTGTTGATGCCCTTCGAAGCAAGAGTAGTCGAGTAAAGCATTTATTATTCTTCTATTAGCTATTTATATATTTATACTAGCGGACCCGGCAGACGTTGTCCTGCCCAAACGTTGACTTGCTTGCACTACTCCTACCCCTACCCCTACCCCTACCCCTACCCCTACCCCTACCCCTACCACTACCCCTACCCCTACCCCTACCCCTACCCCTACCCCTACCCCTACCCTACCCCTACCCCTACCCTTATCACTTAGGGGTTTGAAAAATAGATAGCAGCCGATTCTCAGACTTACTGAATATGCATACAAAATTTCATAAGGATCGGTCAAGCCGTTTCGGAGGAGTATGGGAACGAACATTGTGACAGGAGAATTTTATATATTAGACTAGCGGACCCGGCAGACGTTGTCCTGCCCAAACGTTGACTTGCCCGCACTACCCCTACCCCTACTCCTACCCCTACCCTACCCCTACCCCTACACCTACCCCTACCCCTACACCTACCCCTACCCCTACCCCTACCCCTAACCCTAACCTTATATAAAAAAAAATTAGGGGTGGACCACCCTTAACATTTAGGGGGATGAAAATTAGATGTTGTCCGATTCTCAACCATAACGGATATGCATACAAAATTTCATAAGGATCGGTCAAGCCGTTTCGGAGGAGTATGGGAACGAACATTGTGACAGGAGAATTATATATATTAGACTAGCGGACCCGGCAGACGTTGTCCTGCCCAAACGTTGGCTTGCCTGCACTACCCCTACCCCTACCCCTACCCCTACCCCTACCCCTACCCCTACCCCTACCCCTACCCCTACCCTTATCACTTAGGGGTTTGAAAAATAGATAGTAGCCGATTCTCAGACTTACTGAATATGCATACAAAATTTCATAAGGATCGGTCAAGCCGTTTCGGAGGAGTATGGGAACGAACATTGTGACAGGAGAATTTTATATATTATATTATACTAGCTGTGCCTATTACTGCTCCGCTCCTTTGGGTCGTTTAGCGTGATGTTATATAGCTTAGAAACTTCCTCAAGAATTGGGCTATCAAATGCACTGGTAGTTCTAGAGATTAGTGCGTTCAAACAAACAAACTCTTCAGCTTTATTATTATCTAGTATAGATATACAATCCACAACATTTCAAAATTTTAACACCCTAATTTTATTAGCTTATATGAAAGTAGGTGAAAAATTAAGGTACCCGTATTTTTTGCTTTTCTAAAATTTTAACTTTAACACTCTTAAATTAATTTTTAAATATTGCATTTTTAGAAAAAGCCGATAACGGCTAAAAGTATCTGGTGTCTATGCGTATTCTGTATTAAAAAAAAAGAAATGACATGAGCTGCGTGCGTTCGTTCGTTTCATTCGTTCAATAGTTCGTTCATAGTTCTTTTGTTTCATTCATTATTGTTTATTTTTGAGTTTATTAATTTAAAATTAAATTTTATTCACTTTCATCAACGAAGATGGGTAGAGAAGCACGTAAATTAAATTCCCTTGTATCTATTCTATTCTATTTTTTCGTGTTATGGCTCCATCAGTAGTCCCCTTGTATCCTGTTTTGTTTTTACAACTACAACTAATACTTTTTAATGCCAGTTTTCCTTGAAGGCAGAGAGTGTAGTAGCTTTGAGCGGTACTCGTTACACAGTGTAGTTTTTTCGAAATATCTCTTAAACCACTGAATAAAAAAATAATTAAATATGTGTATCGTGTTAAGCAAAGAAAGATATCCAAACGGATTTTTAATTTTGGTACTTAACGAAAAATGAAATGTTGTGAATTATTTGCGATCAGAAAGACACGCACCAACATTGGCCTGCGTGCACCATTTACCAGAATTTGTGACAATTACAACAATAAACTCGGTCTAACTTTTTAAAACATCTATTAAAATATATTGATTGTTATTTCTCCTCAATAAATAAATAGATAGTCTTAAAGAATATTGGTGCTTATCGGGGCTACTTTCCAGAATCATGAAAAGCACCCGAACAAAGTCGCTGGCTAAGTCCTATTCAGCGAAAGATTGAGTTTGTCTGTCTGAACCAATTTTCAATAACGTTTTTTTATAGTGGTTTTCTTAGATTTTCTCCGGCAGTCTATTAGTATTTTCTTTATTTCCAATTTTGCCACATGTCCATTCTTAGTTAGTTATTTCTAACACCATTGGGTTTAATAATGCCCTTATCCTAACTTTTTACTAATATTGTAAATGCGAAAATGTGTTGGTTTGTTTGTCCTTCTGTCACGGCCGCAACAGATGGGCGTGATTTGCACATAGATAGAAGGAAGACTCCAAAAAGTGACATAGGCAACTATATGCGTGTCCATAGAGAGATTTTTATACATATTGATCCCTAATATAGAAGAGATGTATGGCCAGTCCGTGTCCGACCGTGACCGACCGACGTTTTCAAGATTGCGATTGTGCAAGACAAATAGTGCACCTGTGTGATTGGCAACGATCCTATATGTTGCAATAAATGCAAATCCAGGTTTCGCACGTGCGAAATACAAAAAAGCTCTTTCAGTTTTTCCCGAATTTTCCTACTTTCCGGGCAACTTTTTCAATGTTTCTTTCCCTAAAAACCTGATTCGGATTATTACGAACATTTTAAAGAATACAATTTATAAATTTGGTAATCGGTCCAGTCGTTTTCAAGTTATGCGCTTACCAACAAACATTATTTAATTTTTATTTTAACTTTCATCCTTTATTACTCTGACTATAATGTCTTTCATAAATTGTATGTAGGGTCCTTGAGACACAACGTCCCCAGTTTGCTTGCAATATGAACATCACGTCCGAATCAATTATTAAGGAGTATGAGAGGGAACTTGAGACAATTTCTGTACCAAATGTTTCTCAGGGGAGGAAACGTATCTTCGTTTTTGCATATTATTTGAGTTATCATTATATATGGCAGACCTATCACTTCTTCTGAAACTTATAAAATATATAGTCTAAGTAAGTAACTTATACTTAGACTATATCTTATACTTAGGATCCGACATCTTTCGTTCGACTCGAAGGCGAAAAAGGACGGGTCTGCACGAATGGCCAAGGAATACCCGGCCCGAGAACGTCCAACACAAGAATATCGGAGTAAATTGCTGGGCAAAGACAGTACACTGGATCGGAATCAAGCTAGAGTTTTCAGTAGTTTTTGACAAAACATTTAATTTTAAATCTTTATTTTAGTTATATTAGTAATATGAACCCACATACAACATTACGATCCTTATACTTTACGGCGTGGCCAGAGACACTAATAAAATTGTCCACTTTTAGCGATATGAGAATGTAAATACAAAGTTGCAATTATTTTCAGAAGTGCGAGTCTAGTCTGCGCAGCACTAGAAACAAAATTGTTAATTAAAAAATGGTGTTTAAGCATTTTTGCCACGATTGAGACATGTCTTCTAAGCCTGTGTGGAATGAGTAAATGAATAGTAATAGTAATTTAATAGTAATTCTACCAACATTTGCATCTTTTAAGCTAATTACTTATGTAGGTCATATTGTTAAATGACCTTCAAGGATTTTAAGCTCGAGGAATATTACCGTTGTGTTTCCTTTATATTGTTAGCAACTTTTCTCACTTTAAAAGCCAGTGTATCAAGAGCACTCAAGCAAGACCTAGGCTGTAAAGTGCAGTCTTATATTTCTGTACAAAAGGAATTGAAAGGAAGTGTTGATGGCGTAAATAACAAGACATTACTGTCCAGTGTCCGTTCGTAATGTTCGTCAACAATATTAGGTTCAACTTCCCACGCGTAGATGTTTTTTATAGATAAATCCAATAACAATTTTCAATTTTCCCGGGATAACATTATGTCATTCCGACTATCTCTGTGCAAGAAATCACGTCAATCCGTTGCTCTGTTCTGACGTGAAAGAAGGACAAACCAAACACACTTTTCGCATTACAATTTGGTCTCAGATCAACAGTAAATAAGATAACTTTGCGTCCAGGTAAATCTAGATCTTGAATAAATTGGTGTTTTTACATGAAAATTTGTCCCTAAAGATTTCCGGGACAAAAAGTAATGTCACTCTTCCAACTATATCTGTGCAAAAAATTACCTCGATCCGTTGGTCTCTCACTTCGGCATTACATATTAATATTAGTTAGATTATTTAGGTACACAAGTACTTGCATAGTTACAGGTAGCTAGTGAGACGGCAATAATGGGGCCAAGGCCCCGGCCTCCTTGCCTCCTTATTTTATTCTGTTTTACACTTTACTTTATTATGATGGTAGGAACATTAAGTGTTACAGGTGTACTAGTATTTTGAAGTTTATTGCCTTGCGACAAGGTTGCTTTGTTCTTATTTCAGTAGCTTTGTATTGAAGAGCTAATGTAGTCTTAGACTAAGACAGGATCATGAAAACTCTAAATTAATAAGTTATTTAGCCCAAACGAAGCTTTTTTTAACGGGGACTCTATGGCAACCTTCTTTTCTACATACTGGCCTTTGTGGACTTCGGTCCATTTTGTCTAAAACTAAAATTGGTACTTTGTTTTTTAGCCAAATTGCGTAATTTTTTTAAAAGTTCAAAATGGTATTTACCCCCGTTAAATAAAAGACAATAGTCCCCCCCATCTCTGATACTTTGCAGTTTGATAAAGTAGAAAAGTAGATAGTAAAAAAATTTTATGCACAGGAGAATTATTGTATATACCTCAATCTCCTTCTTCGTTGGGTTTTTCCTCAAAGGTTTTTATTTCGTTGGTAAATATATCTGCCTGCCTACAGTTATTGATTACTAGCTTAGGTTTGATTAAGAGTTCAAAACTCAAATTAAACGCCGCAAGCAATCTATTTTCACAATAGCCTAAATATATTTCGCAGACTTCAATTACGTGATGATTTTAAAATTTTAAGTTTGAACCCTAGGGAAGGATATAGTCCACTTTTTTAAGGGGTTATAATAGGAGATGAAAGTTAATATGGGCAGAAAGCTAGTATACTTTATAAATTCGGTTAGGTATTCTATAGACTCTAGCTATAGAAGTTATGATTGCACTCCAATATTCGTCTACGTAAATATGGTTCGGTAGACAAAATCCAGGACGGGTCAAGAAGCTTTCAAACTCTCTCAAGTGTAAGGGACGGATACACACTTGCACAAGGTTCTTTTGTGTGTTTTGTGCTAAATTTTCACGAAGTTTTTGGTAATATATTGCTTGGCAATTTATTTCTTTCAATTTATTATAGAGTGGAGATTTTTTAAATTTGATTTCCGCGATATGAAGTAGCCTATCCGTTGTTCTGCTTTGACGTGAAAGAAGGACAAACATACATTTTCGCATTCATACTAGTTTTTTTTAATTATTTTCCATTTGATGACCTTCGATTTACCCCAAACGTTTGCAATTTTCAACAATTACAACTCAATCAATACTAACCAAATATTTTGAAAGGCTGAAAAAAAATTAACACCCACACAATCAACATGAAAATCTCGTTAACGGCAATAATGAAAGAAAAACTACAAGGTATTTTCCACTTTTCACTTGAACTTAATAATGGGTCCCCAGTAATGGAAGTTTTAATTAATTTTATTCATTTACAAAAGATCGTAAAATTTCTATAGTGTAGAACGAGGAACATTCCCTCGACGGTGAAGTACGAGCAAGGTATGTATTACAATTTCCTGAAGCCTGAAAACTCTTACAGTTGCGGGTGACCTACATACACTTAAATATTTCTTAGAAATTTACTTAGTGAAATATACTGAAACTGAGGCGTAGTACTGGTTTCAGAAACGTAGGTTAATGTCAAGGTTGGATTGTTAAGGCTCCTTACCGGCACACGCTACATTTCGGTCATTTTTGATGTCTGTTTGTGAGAATACGAATAAGATTGTGAATACAATTATGTGTCATTTTGAAAATACGGGTCTTGGTCTTCAAGACTGATAGAAGGAAATTTTGAAATTATTTCTATAGTGTTGGTAAATTATTATTTTTCAGGACTAGTTTTCAAAATCTTACGTTCGAGTGACGTTTGACGAACGATCTTGTAAAGCTCACTGAAGATTTTGAACATTAAAAAACAGTATTGACACTGTAATATGGTCAACTTAAATATTGATAGATTAGATTTTTCAACTTTCATAAAAAATACGAGAAAAATTTTTTGAGAAATCGTAATTTTTGGAAAAATTCATAGATATAAAAATGTATTTTTTGTGATCTATATACAAAAAATATGTAATATAAAAATAACACATTATTCTCGAATTATTCCATAACAAGAATCTAAATTTTATTTAATATAGAAAACATTACAAATGTAAATAAAAAATAATTTAAAGAGTGAAAAATTTGCAATGTTGAGAATTTTTTATTTTCAAACCATCCCCGCTTTTTATTTTGATATCAAAGTCAACATAAAAAATCGCAAAAATTATCAAAATTTGAAGGCGCGACTAATTTTCAATAACGCACACACGCACGTTACTTAACTCAATTTCGAGTGCGGCGTAACAGTAAGGCCTCTTAATGTATGTTTGTGTCAAGTCATTTCCATGAATGATTATATCTTCGACTGGCTTTCCGCCCCCGGCTTTGCCCGTGGAAATATTTGAAATGTGACATCCTGAAGGATTTCTGGAATACAAAGTGCAAAATCGCTCCTATCCGTTGCTCTGTGTTGACGTGAAAGATCCGTATATACGATGTAAGTAAGGAAGATAGTGTGGAAATTTTAAATTATTTAATTATGGTAAGTCTGATCCGTTTTTGAAATGTCTGTAACATATAAAAAACAGAAAAAAATGCTTAGTTCTAATTCGGTGATAAATTTATAAATAATTGGCCAAGTTGCGAGTACGACTCGCGCGCTGAGGGTTCCGTCAGAACTTTAAGACAGGATTTTTGTTTAGGATTTCCTATAAACTATAAGAAAGGCCCTATATTCCCAATTTTTTTTATTCAAAATTTTATACTCATTAGTTTCGGAGATAAGGGGGGGAACGGTCAATTTTCGTATATTTTCTTTAATATAATATATTATTTATTTACCATGATTTTTAAAATTATAAAAAAAAATTGCATTCCTCATAACGAGGCCTTTCATTTGATACGTCACATCATGTACTGACATGAAAAAAAATTTTTTTACGTTTAATTTTTTTTACCAGAATCGAAATTTAATTATTTATATTTTAAGCTATAAAATAAGCAGTGACAGACGGGACAGTAAGACACAGCAGTGATCCTATAAATAAGGGTTTTGTTTTTCATCGGAGTTTATAACAAAACCTAATAAAATACTGTCTTAAAATTTTCACGAAAAGATCTATCTATCATCACGCCTTTCATCCCAATAGGGGTAGGCAGAGATAATCGAATGCCATTTGTTACGATCCTGGCATATCACTTTTGCTTCTTTTATATTCATCATACCTTTCATACATGCTCGGTGATTGTGTGTACTTTAATCTTTCCATCGATCAACATATTTTTTATATGTTCAATAAAAGTACATCTAGGTCGTCCTCTGCCAGCATTTCCTTTCACTTCAGCCATATAAACCTTATTAGTCAATCTTTCATCCTTCATTCTTTCACAAAAAGAAATAGTAGGTACAAAACCCTCTCCACGCATTTTTTAATATTGTTGTGTGTAAATAAATATTTTATTTTATTAATCTCTATTCCTAATCTACGTAAATGCTGAGATTTCTAGACAGCGTAATTAAAATTACCTCAGCAGAGTCTGCAGCCGCTCTAGATAGGAAATGTTGTAATTAACACCGGACAGGAATTAATTGGATGGGAAACTGATAACGACAGATAGCAATCTAAAGAAAGTGCCTATCGGCGATCGGCTTGAATATAAATTCATGGTATTTCAATATTTGTTGATGTAAATTACATTAGGGATTGTCAGGCAGGTTAGTTTTTGCACCTTATATATATTTCCATAAATTATGACTTGTTGCTTTTGGCTGGCCTATTTAATAGTCAAATGGCGTGTTTTGTATGTCTACGAATATAACTAACAAGCGACTCGTCCCCGGCTTTTCACGGGTACAATATGTGTTTACAACAATTTGAATAGGTATCTACACAGTATGATAGATACTTATATGATACCGCGGACTTTTTTGTAGATCATTTTATACACAATTATTTCCTACATAGTTTTGTTATATCTCTGACGGATTAGGCAGCATATCAACTTATACTATAGCATATACGCAATGAAAACGCGCTGGAGCTCACTTTTCCCTCCGATTTGACTAACTGAAACTGTTAATGCTCAGGTTCTACACATGATGGGTCCATGTTTAATTCTCGTAAACCTTCCTCGTAAATCAGTCTTAGAAAGCCGCAAAAAAATCGTTTATTAGATTTTGCGTGTTTTTGCGTTGTTTTATAATACGTAGTGTTGAATAAATCTAACTCTTGAATCATAAAATCTACTGAGGTGATATTTTCAAACAAACAAACAAAGAAACAAATACATCTTTACGGCCTTTATAACAGAGCGGCCAGAGACACCAGAAAAAGTTTTGGCAATTTTATATATTAAATAGAACCTGGTGGCAAGCCTATAGATGTGAAATAATATTTATTAAGTGTATTTTTAAATAACTAGTTTTCTCTGCATTCTTAAAGTAATTCTTGCTTTTCTATAAAAATATACATATCCCGTTCGATCCGGTCATGTACCAATCATGTATATATGTACATAATCCGACAAATCACACTTAGAGGCCTTCCCATCTAAATATACCTCAACAGAACTGGCCACTCGTTAGGTATAGAGCCTCACTAATACCATCGGCTGAAAGAGGGAGACTTGTGTACCCTGGGACCGATAACACGGTTTCGGGAGCTGGAAGGCAACCCTTGAAGATAAAAAAAGAGAACAAAAAGCTTATATTATTTGCCTTTAAATAGACGTGTCTTCCAATTTGTTCAAGAATTTGTGAGAAGATAAAAAGAAATGGGTTGCTTCGACAGGGCAACCCATCCCGACCCTACGAGCGCAAGGTTTATTGATTACGGCCGTTATGTACCTAGTTTGCGCTTTAGTGGAATTGTATACGATATATACAAACAAAGTCTACGATTTAGGGGAGTTTTATGCCTTGGTCGGTGCAATTGTGACATTAAATGATTATTACCTATATACACGATGTTTGTACTGGAGAAAATTGGTTTCGTTCGGATTTCTTTAGCATTTATAAACTGACTGATTATAAAAGAACTGGGTTCGGTTTCAAGGCTGTATAGAAAACTTTAAGAACCAATTTTTGCAATATAATTTCCATACGTTTACTTATTATAGTAATACTGGTGACCCGCGCGAATAATGGTGTTTTTTTTTCTTTCTTCACGGGTTGCCGTGTTACGGTTCCAGGGTACCCAGCGGAAGACCAAGTCTCCCTCGTTTAGCCGATGGTATTTGTGAGGCTATACCTAACGAGTGGCTAGTTCTGTTGAGATATATTTAGATGGAAAAGCCTCTAAGTGTGGTTTGTCGGATTATGTACATAAGTTTTTAATCAAAAAACCCATTGGTACATGGCCGGGATCCGGGATCGAACTCGGGGTCTGCCTAGTTAATAATGGTGTCTTTTACAAAATACATAAAATAGTCTAGATTTAAAATAAACATTTATTTTCGTCATATGGCATTCTTCAAAATGGCGTTTCAATCATTAACTTTGATACATAAATAAATAAATAAATAAAAATAAATTTATTTCTCTCACATCAATTAAACTTATATATTGACACTTAAAAGTATTTACTAGGTGAGAGCTGGTGCCTGTAGTAGTAGGACAAAAAGCCTGTATCTCAGGCCACCAGGCTCCCTCTCCGGTCTGTAATACGAAGTCATACATATAAGCTAATGACATAGATTAAATAATAATTACTAATGATTACAAAAACTAGGTTACATATATTAACAAAGAAATGTGAAATTTGTGAAAATAGTTTCCAAATAAATTCTGCTATAAGGTATTATACAATCACAATGTTACTTTACTACACTGATTAGTGACTCTGTTTCATAATAAGTTCTGTTCTGCAGCCACTCCACCACCAAACGTCTACAGTTATGATAATTTAAATTATATATATTAACGTCTTTATTAGCCAAGTTATATAAATGAAAGTACATACATACAGTACATATTAAGGGAGCTATGGCGTACCGACAAAGAACATTCTTGACAAATAATATATAGAGATAGTGCAATGATAAGAACGCACAATTTATAAAAGGCTTGTCAAAGCTAATCAGAGATTAGTTAATGGAGCAACTGTCAGTAGTGTTAAAATGCATGAAAATAATTTAATCAGGTATTTGACAACTGTTTGTTCATGTTACATAATGATGGACGATGGTTCAGTCTTGACAACCTTTTTATAAATTGGGGGTTAGACAAAGCAAGCGTTGTTATCATTTATTATATTTTCGCTAGGTAATCCTATATTTTATTTCGAAGCCATATTGATCTATTTTCATCCGAAATAAATTACACTGGGAATTGGGATTTGCTATTTCATATATTTTGTTCATGTACAGGAATAATTTCTGCAAACGTTCTTTTGATTGTAATTTTAGATGAAAATATTGTGTTTACTAGTTTATTGACGTTTTGTGTTGGCGATACAGGTTAACGTCAAAACATCACACATTGTGGTATTGTGTGTCAAATACTAAAACTGCTATCGCAAAATTTTACGAGCTATATTGTTATTTTACAGCAATTTATACTTAAAAACATTTTTTTCTTTACGGGTTGCCTTCAGCTGCCGAAACCGTGTTACGGTTCCAGGGTACCCAGTGGATGACCAAGTCTCCCTCGTATAGCCGATGATATTTGTGAGGCTATACCTAACGAGTGGCCGTTGAGGTATATTTAGATGGAAAAGCCTGTAAGTGTGGTTTGTCGGATTATGTATACATATAAGTTTTTAATTAAAAATAACTTATTGTTTGTTATATTTGAAAAGACCAAGGCTTCTTGCTGTCTTGTTCTACTCTATAAGTTTCCACATATTGAGTTATAATTATATGTGACATGCAACTTTTTTATTTTCATCCTCCATCACACGACCCCCGAATCCATGTTACCATCCCCACGGTAACCAGAGTGGGCCAGTTCTTTTGAGGTATTTGGGAGATGGAAAGCTTGACAGGTGCAAGCATTGTATAAAAACAGTTTCCCAGTTGAAATTAGTTTTTGAAAATTAGTTTTCATGTTAGTACCAGAACGTTGTGCAGTAATAAACGTTTTTTTACTTCATGGGAGGTAGAGATATAGGCGTGTGGGGCGACACATGGTCTCCCAATTCATGAACTCGCACATGCGTATGCGCCAGTCGACGCGGTGTATTCGATGTGTACGCTTTATCTAACTGAATTTAAATAAATCTACTGTGAAATTTTTATTGTTCAATCGGATTTGCTACAGTGGCAATGGAAACAGGACGGGGGTTTTGAGATTTTGTTATTTCTGTGTTACCTATTGAAATATTTATAATGTATTTTTTCTTTAAAAACTATTGTTTAATCTAATCTAATCTAAAATATTGGAGAATGAAAGTTTTGTTGGGTACAAATTTTCTTTCTTGAAACTTTAGTAATATTGAAAGTTCATTGATAAAACTTTGAGGATACTAGTATTATTTAAAAATTGGCATTAAATACACTTTTTAAATTATTAATTTTCAAAACTCCTCGGTGTACGTACATATCCAATTTTTTATGGTTCATTCGCAAGGTATTTGGACTGAGAGTCGTGCGCAAGTGCCAAACTGTGAGACGCATTTCTTTAGTGTCAGCTAATGACATCGACCTGGTTTATACCCACAATGTATGAACAGTATATGTGCCATACACTTCCTCAGTGCATTGTTTGTATCTAAACTAGAAGCTTGGGAGAATTTTGACGGTTTTTGTGATGCATTTGTATGAGAGTGCAATGGAAGTGATTTTGGTTCAAGACGGACCTATAGTGGTGTCGTGGGTTATATTTCTTGTGTTGATATGCCGCTGTTATTACAATATTGGTGGGCCTAATTATGGTGAGTTGTTTTTTTTAATTGTAAGACAAACAATGACTAATCACCGCCTGGTGTTAGGCCTATGTGAGTCTGTGAGTGAATATCATCACTATCTCTACATATTATAAAATAAAGTCCCTCGCCGCGTACTGAAAAACTACTGAACGGATTTTGTTGCGGTGTTCACTATTAGATAGGTTGATTCAACAAAATTAGTCGGGGGAAAAAATTAGCCCGAGCGAGTTTTCATGGCGTATGCTGTCTAATCCTTCAGAGATATAACAAGATGATGCAGGGAAGAATTGTGTAGAATAAAATCATCTACAAAAAAGTCCGCGACAGCATATATTTATCTCTAATAGATAAGTAGTATTAACGGTATTGGTATTTCAATGTTTATAAACCGAAAACCGAGCGAAGCCGGGAATAGGGTCGCTTGTGGTTAATAAGATAGTATCTTAAATAGTTTTTCGCTATGTAACAGGTAGAGTCAAATAAGTTCTACTCGAAGACATGGTTTAAAAAAAATGGTGTCATCATTCCTCCGATGGTTAAATTAGCATCAGTTTGAGGGGAAATATGACTTTATCCCATACATTTTTGGTCCTTCATGACAATGGGACCGTCAAGTACCGTTTCATCAAGATGCATATTATATTTGGAAATACACTGTCTACCCCTCAAACAATTTAGCGGTACAATGGAATACGAGTATGCACGTGTTTTTTCCATTTGTTTATTTTCGTAACCATCGTATGCTAATTGCATTACCACGCTCTCTTGCAGCATATTTAGAAGAATCGTGATCCTTTCATTTTGTTTATCGCGAATATTTGTGAAATACGTTGTCAGAATTATTACACTTGTGGTTGTTATTTAATATTGTTATTGTCAAAGTTTGAACTTTATTGAAATTTTTTGAATTTTATTGGATCAAATTCTAATAAAATAGTTATGGAAGTAATAAAATTATTGCACGATGAATCATTGTTCGTTTATTTGTTACTCTTTATTTCATACTCATTGGATTGGATTGTTATTTAAATGCTTCAATGAAAAAAAGTTCACGCTTTTACAAGTTAACCTAGACGGAGCCAGTCACACGATGTCACACTATGTTGACCCTCCCCCTTAATGTGTGACGTAATTTATGAATGAACCCTAACAGATTGAAAATACCAAACGCACATCTCAAACTACTGAAAGAGAAGATTTCAGTGAAAATAGTTGTTTAAAAATTTTTCATTGCGATATGTAGGTCCCCGTTTGATTACTAGGTTTATTGTTCCGGTCGTCAATACATTTATGGCTAGAGCAAAAATCGCTGCTCCGTTTACCGCTAGGTACGAGTATATAGTTATTGACATTTTGTTGCTTGTTTTATATGGTGCCGGGAAGAGATTGATAGGGACAATTTCCTTGTAATGTCGAGATTGAAGATTAGATATGATAATTCGTTTTTGCTTGTTGTAATACTCGTAATATACATTTATCCCATAGAGTTAAGCCACTTTAGACACGCGAAAAGAGAAGGATAGGGTTCTTTTTTACTTTTAATTTAAATTTAATTTACCTGTAATGCTTAGTCTATTTAATTTATTATTATTGATAAAAAATAAAAATTTGACTTTTGGCCCTTTCTTCCTTTCGGAAAAAGTTTAAAAGTATTTTAATATTAATTTTATTCATTTATGGTTCATATGAAGAGTAGAGTATGTGTTCGTTTGTACAGTTCTCGCCAAACTTAAATGCGCTTGGAGTGAAGTTGGCTGCGTGAATTATAGCACGTATAGTCAGTCATATATAAATAAAAACATAAGTATAGGTAATTCACATTAAATTTAATAATCAATATATTTAAAAGTATTTTTGTTTTCTATATTTCAATAAATCAGGAGCGCATTTCATAGTATGTTTGAACGAGCTAATCCTATCGGGAACTACCAGTCCGTTAATCGTTAATAAATTATTATTTATTTGTTAGAATATGGGCAATATGGCATACATAGTATAGATGGAGTAATTATTATCTATAATAACAGACCATCAAATATCAAGTCAATCTATTAATACACGTAGTCAAATATAATATTGATAATTACAAAACATGTCAAAAGTTAATTCCATTAAAACAATAATTAAATAAAAATTTATAACATGTCAAAAGGTGATTTATTTATATCACTACATAGTATAAAACAAAGTCGCTTCCCGTCTGTCTGTCCCTATGTATGCTTAGATCTTTAAAATTACGCAACGGATTTTGATGCGGGTTTTTTAATAGAAAGAGCGCTTCAAGAGGAAGGTTTATATGTATATAACATGCATAATATAGTAGAGAAACACTGATAATTTTAGAGGTTTTTAATGTGATATCGTAAATAAACACATTTTTTTGCGCTTACATTGCAAACGTTGGCTGAACCCTACGTGATAGATCAAAATAATGTACTACAGTATTGTATACCTTAAAATTAAGGTCTAAAAAAAGTCCGCGATGTTATATGTCTATCTCTTAGCGATAACCCACAATAACCATTTTTTATCCTTTACTTTTTACGAGAAATAATGGCTTATTTACGAAGCGATTTTAAGTAATACAGCATTAATCCTTATCCAATTAAGTACCTTCAATACATTGTGCATTTAATACAGATCAATATGGCCCTTTACAGATTTACAGATTTAAAATGCAGGTACATAGCGGCGGTAACGGCCCCACCCCCATTTGTTAATCGCGATTTTAGTATTTTTGTATGAACAATATCCAAAGTTAGTGGTAGTGGTAGTGGTAGGGTTAGGGTATGGGTAGGGGTAGGGATAGTGCAGGCAAGCCAACGTTTGGGCAGGACAACGTCTGCCGGGTTCGCTAGTAATTAATAAACGGAGTAATATAATCTCAAGTACATAATAGTGACCTATAGCAGTATTTGAAACTTATGCATAATGCATTTGATATATATTTATTATTTATTCAAACTAGTCCAATGGACAACATTTCTTTGTTATTTCTAGCGCTTATATTTTGTTACTAGCTTTTCGCCCTGGCTTCGCTCGTGTGAATGTGACATAATAATCTGACTCTGTGCAAACAAATCGCGTTGTACCGTTGCTTTGTTTTCACGTAAAAATGGGACAAACAAGCAAACACACTTGCAAAATAATGTTTAAAGAAGACAATGAATTTTGGGCCCACAGGTGAAAGAGGTTATCTTGACATTTGAATCTCCGATCGCTAACACAAATAGCACGTGATTTACTTGGATCTAAACGAAAGGCAGCAGACACCTTAGCTGCTACGAAATAACATCAGTAAACTCAATATTATTCTAAATTAATTCACTACTCTTGTTTCACCTAAATGAGTCAGTCATTCACTTTTTCGGCCTAGCTGTCGGTACAGTGACCTCTTATATATTTGTGCCGAACTGGCGTACTAGCACGAACATATATCCGAGTTTATTTTATATTAATTATTCATTAGAATAATGTACTTGTTAAATTAATTGTGGTATGGACTGTGTAATTTCGAAATTTTTCATACCTTGGAGGTAAGACACTCGTATGCCGTGACGGAAAACTGCGTCATGCCCCCTCTCCCCCGCAGATCTCTACTACCTTGTGTGAGTGTGGCGCGTATTCTATATACTTTTTGCTTCTCCGTGTGAGTGCGCCTCTCTATTAGACTTCAGTATACTTGACCGTTTCACATCTGCCAGGCGTCCATGGCCACTTTTTTATTTATATTTTTCTTTTTTTCTTTTCTTTTGAGAGGCATGACGCTAGAATAACATACATGATATTATAAAACAAATGTCGCATTTGTCTCTATTTGTATGTGCGCGATTTTCTGCGTTATTTCTGAACCGATTTTGTTCCAATTTTCAGATCGAAAAAGCAATCCTCGATTGGGTAATCTTCACGTCTGGCTTATTATTTGAAAACAATGTTATTCCTCCTAAATAGTGAAAGTCTTCTTGCCATGAAAAAAAAGCTTCATAATAAATGAATAACGATAGGAAAACCTCCATTTACCGGGGCGGGTAGCTAGTTTTCAAAAAGGAATATAATACAGGTTATTTAGTTAAAAGCTTCCCTGCAGACTTTTATGTGTCTAGTCGGGAAGTTACCTACACTAACGTAAAAGTGCAATTCGTGATCATCTGAAATTCTGAAACTAAATAATGCGGTCGGTTGCACTACTTGCACTGCCGGTATATTGACGCCAAGTGGGTCTGACGCTAAATATAACTTAACCTATAAGATCAGAAGCATTCGTCTATAATCTATATTAACAATTAACTATTTAGTCATTGAATTGAGACTTTATGTAGGATTTAGAGTTTAGTAATATACTATCTATATATCATCACGCCGGTAGGCAGAGACAATCGAATGTCATTTGATACGCTCCTAGCATACATATAGAATAGTTGTGAGTTGCGGTTGCACCCGCGTTAAGAGGATCGTGTAGCTCAGCGTACGCAGCGAAATAGGTATTTAGAAAATCATATTCTGTCTCAATCGCACTCTTCCCCCGGTCATCAGTGCGACAGAGAGCACTGCAGCTCGTGGGTGTTCGTAGGTATGTTTTTCGTTGAAAATTGCGTTTTGGGCGAAAACGATTTACACCTACTAAACTATAACGGAACCTTATAATTTTGGTGTCAAACGTTTTAGCAGATTATAATCTACGTACGTACGTTTTGCTTTTTTGAAATTTTGCTTTGTTTCTCAAATACAGACGGTTTATTACCAGCAAGTTATGAACCAAAAAAACCGAGATTTGAGGGGCTTATAACTTTTGACCTATTACGAATTTTGAAAAAAGGAAAAAATACGTACGTAGTTTTTCATTATAACAGTAACATATTACAAAATCGTTAAAATTAATTAATATTTAGGGGTAGTAAAACGTTTTCTCCGTTTGTATGGACATGGACGCGGTACACTACACCCTTAACGGTTACTGCTCAACTCCTTTGTGTCGTAGCGTGATGTTATATAGCCGACTAGTTCCAGAGATTAGCGCGTTCAAACAAACAAACTCGTCAGCTTTATTATTAGTATAGATATTATAGTAGAGTATAAGGCCCAGTTTTCAATTTCCTTAGGACTTGTTTGGAAATAGGGGCATCTTGGTCTGAGCATTGTGTATCCACACTAGAGTTGCCAGATGTCCCGTTTTTTAGCCCTCTCAGAATGCGTCCTGCCAGCACCCTGAGCGGCACGCCCAAAATCCCGCTTTTTCACTAAGTAGCCAATTTAGCCAAAATCAAGCTCAAAATATGTGTTCTATAAATAATAATTGTTTTTTTTTGTAATCTTAAGGTTTGATTGATCTCATCTCAGTCAAGTGGTAAATTTTAAATAAACGATTGTTATCATATTTATGCGTCCCGATTTGTTTGTCTCAGTCCTGCATTTTTTTATGTAGGTAACGTACCGATTTTTTGAAAAACGGATCTGGAAACACCCATCCTATTTGTGGTCAGTACATGGTATCCAACCTGTTCCAATACTAATACACAATTTCTATTAAAAAAATATTTAATAACCTTTTTCCCGCATGTTGATTCGCGTTTAGGAATGTAAGAAACAGGCGATCACTTAAATGGCTCTATACTAAATCCAACCATTTATTTTACTTTTGACATAAGCACGCCAATAAAGTTTCATTATTATTGACAGGCAACCCATAGACAAAAAAGTGCAAGTTCTAGAATTTGAGATAATTTATAAACAATAGTGCGTGCAATGAAATTTGCTATAGAGAGGTTTTTGGGGGGTAATAAAGCAATGTACTTATAGTATTTTATCTAGGTCATTGTGTCATCCCAGGAAAAAGTATAAAATTCAAATTTTAGGTGCTTCCAGCTGTTTTAGCTTAGACATTTTTTAATAGAAACGACATCTTACCGACTAGATATTTTCCGGCGTTTTAGTGTACAGTGTACACCTAGATATTATTAGTAGTTTAAGATCGATATAGGTTATGCTAACCTAACCTAACCAACATATGGCCTATAGGTTATTTTCTTTACTACACAGCAAATAAAAAAAATGTGGCCGTCACGGGACGCCCAGCATATGTGAAACATTTAAAGAAAACCAATAAATATGCCCCACGCACACACAAGGGAGTAGAGAGCGGCGGCAGAGAGACGGCATAAAAGAGCGTCATGCCGTTTGCCGTCACGGCGTACGAGTCGGTCCATCAGCATGGCGCGCCATTGGATGTGACATCAAAAGCTTGACCCAACCAACCCAGATTCGTGTCATTTTCAATCACACGTGAGCACATAACTTCCGACATTAGACAGGAAGTGAGACGGCTCGACAAGTATGGTTAGGGCACAATAGCAATAGGGTTATTCTATTCTATCAATAAATGACGTCGTTCGATCGGCGCGTGTGACACGACCTTCCCGCGGTCGGACGTTCACCTCGCGCCCTGGTCATTTTGTACGGTTAGCAAAGGTAGGTAATGTTAAACCGATTGTTGTGATGTATGAAGGTTTTCTAAGGAACATCTTTCGTGGAATTTTGTTGTACCAAGACGAAGAACCCAATTTTTTTTGCTCCGTATACCATTTAAAATATAACTTATAGGTAATTTATATTAACGCCATCTAGCGCGCGCCTAAAAATCTCCGAGAAATGGGCAGTCAAAATGCCCGACCGAGCCTTACGTGGAAGTCAGTACACGAATTCCTGCCCGGAAATACTCGGGCCGGGCAATCCATGGTCTTGTGCCGAAAGCGTGTCATGGTGCGAACCCATAATATTTCCCCCTAACAAAAGTCGCTCAACCCTAAAGAAGTTTTCACTTAAAAAATTGGATTTTTATGTAATTTAGTTGGTGACAATGGACCCCTAGAAAGTTGAGATTACCCTTACTTTCTAGGGTCTGGTTTAAACTAAAATATTTGCTGGCATTGCTTCGTCTATGGGTCTGTGTTAAAAAGTTTCCTGAAAATTAAATTAGGATAATTTCGTATGAACGATCTCGGACGAACAGATCGTTTGGAATAAGTAATTTAATTGATATTGAATTGAAGGTTGGACAAGGAGTGTCGGTTATTGCCATTTGTTGTGAAAGTCGAATTCCATCTCGAAAACAATTTCGATATTTTTATTGAATTTTTATTTTTACACGCTTTATAGGTATTAGTTTCACATGTAACTAACAATGTATATAAACAAATATTGGAAGTCAAATTTGCTCGTATAGATTTGAGACTTGGCAAGTGTATGTGATTCGGATGACAATACAATAATTTGGTACCATCGATCTGATCTGATGATGGAACCAGGATAGTGGAGATCTGTAGCAAAACGACGTCAACCCCATCGAGTTTGAGCTCGTTTGATTTGTCTTCACAAATACTCTGGTCCTAGATGATGTCCAGGGTCCTAATGATGGAGCCGGAAGGTGGCGAACAAAACGACGTAACCCCATCGAGTTTGGGCTCATTTGGTTAGCGCAAGTGTGCGTTACTGACAAAAGCGTCTTGTTTAGTTTTTTTATCAACTACTAGCTGATTGTATTAGGAATACAATCTACCCCCTATATTAAATAGCCTATAACCTTCCCCAAGAATTCCAGGTCCAGTAGTTTTTGAGTTATAGAATACGAACAAACAAATATTGATTTTTTTAAACTAAAACAAACAGTTTAATTTTACATTAACCAGTATGCTATAAAATTGAGAACACAGACAAAATTTTGTAAAGTATGAAGATGATATTAACTTTCTTTTCAATTTTATTGGTTACTGCTCTGCTCCTAAAGGACGTAGCGCTATGTTACATAGCCTATAACGTTCCCCGTGAAGCACTCTATATAATGGTACCAACAGTAACAAAATCGGTCGAGTAGCTTTTGAGTCTATAGAACTTCGAACTAGGGATTGCAATCCGGCCTCATTTTCAATGGACCGTTAATAAAGTGTAAAAAATGATACGTATACGAAATCAACTTAAACAATTAAATTCTCAAACTGGACGGATTTTGATCATTCTTCTTTCACCATTGGAATGCTACATTATCCCTGAGTAACATAGGCTATATACCATCACGGCATGACAACGGGAACGGAGTGGGAAGAGGTGAACATGACAAAAGCTATGTATGAAGTGTATGTTTGCCAACATTCTGAAATAGTCACGTACGAAGTCGTGGGAAACAGCTAGTTCTTATATATATCAGACTACCGAATCTATGTAATGAATAGCACAGCCTAACACAAAAATCACAATAACTATGCATAATATTTTAACTCTTTAGTTTTTAAACAAATAATCAGTTTTTGGTTTCAAAAAACGATCTTAGGTAACAAATTGTGTTGATTGTGTCATCTGTCAATCGACTTCTAATACAGCTACAAATGTAGCCTGCGGCCGAGAAGGCTATCTCAGCTTCTACACTTGTCGGCTTAATTGTCAGCAAATAATCATGAATAGCAGACAAGTATTCTCCTCAAACTCCTTCACTTTCAAATGCAGTCATTTCCTTTTTTAGTATTTTTACAAACATAAAAATAAAAAAATAGATAAATAGATAAGACGCCACTTATTGCTGGATCTGTAATTGTAATTCTTCCTGTAATGTCAAATCTTCAGTGTCAAACGACTCGCACGCACAAGCACCACGCGTTTAAAATACCTACTCATGCAACAGCGCGGTTATTTTGCCAAAATCTTCAATCACCGGACCCGGTTACCGGATCCGGTATATTGGTACTGGATCCGGTAAGTGTATATTGATGCCGGATCCGCCGGATTACCGGATCCGGTTTACCGGATTGCAATCCCTACTTCGAACAAAAAAAAACAAACAAATAGATTAATTATTGAAGATCAAATGATTACCGAAAACTCACCCTATTTTTTTACTTGCTAACATTTTGCTGTTAAAATAACAATGTTTAATACTAGCTGTGTAAATTTTTTAAATGTAGTATCAGAATTAATCTCGAAGGATTTCCGGGATTTAGCCAAAGTCCATCCATACAACTAAGTCCGGCCGCACACCGAAGACACACGCCACATGCACGACGCAAATTGCCTATAACAAATTGAATGCTACAAACAAATGTTGCGCCAGTGATATGATAATGGGCGATAAATGTGGCGTGTGTCTTCGGTGTGCGGCCGGACTAACTCTGTCCAAAAAAATCACATCAACCAGTTTCTCTGACAAACCAACAAATAAACACACTTTCACATTTATAATATTAGTTCTTGGCTTCTTGGTGATTAAGTTTCTAGTATGGGTTAGTAGATCGTGTCTTGTTCTGTCTACCCCACTAGGATACAAATTACTGGCTCTTTCAGTTTCAGTCTGCTTTAAATAAAATTAGTACTTTCAGGGTATGTCTGAAACGACTGAACCCTAGCTTTCAAGTTGCAATAAAAATAATGAAAATCGATTTTCTAAGATAAACTTGCGACATCCTCTATGCGGTATACGAGATTATTGACATTGCTTTGTATAAGGAAAGCAATAACACTAGCTGAACGACAATTGCATCTCTCAGTGCACCGCGCAGTATATTGCGCTTTCAACTTTCAACTATATTATCTCTAAACGCGAGCACGTCTCATTAAGAATACAACTCTGTACCGCAGCACGTTTTATTATCTATGTAAATGGAAATATTTACTTATTCTATTCAGAGCTCAGACAAACGTCTGTCTGGGTCTGTTAGAACTTCTATACAACAGACTGTATGTATAGGCAATTAATACTTTTTTTTAATAGATAGGACGACATTTGACTCCCACTTGATGGAAAGTGGCTATGGGAGTCCATGAATGGTGGTGATGACTGTGTAGAGAGAATCTCTCTATATAAACAAAACGTATGACCTTCCTTTTCCTAAATATATGAACTGGAAGAAATTGGTTATAAAATCGATTTTTTTTAAATCAGACTCACCATCCATTGGCCAACTGTGTTACCAATTTTGCAATGACTAGGGCCGCCCTAGACAGATAATAGTGTTAAATATGTTAGCAAGCTCATTGCTGAGAATGCACCTTGACCTGATCACAAAATCCATTGTTGACGTAGTTACGAGTATAAAGGACCGTGAATTATAAATAACTAGCGGGCCCTGCAGACGTTGTCCTGCCCAAACGTTGGCTTGGCTGCTATTTACTTTCCTTCGTCCGTGGAAAACAACTACCACTACCACTACCACTACCACTACCACTACCACTACCACTACCACTACCACTACCACTACCACTACCACTACCACTACCACTACCACTACCACTACCACTACCACTACCACTACCACTACCCCTACCCCTACCCCTACCCCTACCCCTACCCCTACCCCTACCCCTACCCCTACCCCTACCCCTACTCCAACCACTACTATCATATGTCCGTCTCCTGGCTCTAAGCTACCTCCCACCAATTTTCAGCCAAATCGGTACAGCCGTTTTTGAGTTATAAATAACCTAACTAACCTACCTGGCCTACCGACTCTGGAATTAACACATTTCCGTGGGAGAAAGTATAATACAGCGCCATCTATTGACGTTTGCAAATACATTTTAGTACACATGTAAAACTCAAGATGACGCCATATATTCACAATTAAAATTTATAATTTTAGCTACCCCTACTCCAACCCCTACCACTATCCTATGTCCTTCTCCTGGCTCTAAACTACCTCCCTGCCAATTTTCAGCTAAATCGGTTCAGCCGTTCTTGAGTTATAAGTGAAGTAACTAACACGACTTTCTTTTATATATATAGATAAGTTATTCACACTTTAAACGACTTCAAAAAAAGGAGGAGGTTCTCAATTCCACTGTATTATTTTTGTGGGTATATTACGCGCCTGTTGTGAACCTATTTTGAAAAACTTATTTAGGCAATTTTAGTCGTAACTCGATGAAATGTATGCCGATTTTCATGATTTATGTTTTTAATTATGTTATGATATTATTAACAACAAAATCACTTAAAAGGGAAACTAAATAAACTTAAAAAAAAGTATACCGACTTCAAAAAATATGTACTGAAAAGCAAGAAATATAATAAAATATTTCGTCGTTGAATTTCATATTCTATATTTTTTCAATCATAACGCTCAAGTCGTGCCTTAAAAATATCTTATTCTAAAATTAGAAGTATATTTAGCCTCTTTGTGCCGAGTGAGGATGGAACCCAGAACTTCGGCTTACTGTTGAATAAGCTATCGATGCAAATCTTATAATAAGTTTTTTCTGTTACATTGACCTCTCTTTCTCGAGATACGAGTGTCCCATTTTTTAGTCCAACCTATTGTTATTTTACTCCTATTCAGACATTTTTTTAGTCCGTTCACGTTTTCCTAATTTTAGGTTTCTTTCAACTGGACAATTCAAAAGCAATATTAATGGCTGCTGGCATGAGAAACCATTATTTTCACCATTTTCTTGATATTAATTTAAAGTGGAAGTAGTTTTACGAATTAAAATAAAACTAAAATGAGTTACAAATGCAATTAATTATTTGATTGTATTGAATCAGGCAGAAGTGAACTTGACCCTAAGCTAAAGAGTTAATTACAATATTTAAAATGATAGCATTATTTTACAAAGTAAAATCGGTCAAGTATACAATTCTTCAGCAGTTTTTGGTGAATATATTCACTGATAATTCTCCTCTTCCATGTTTCATGTCTACAACAACACCATAATCGGTGAAAATTTCAACGAGCTCCTGAGTAGTCTTGCGACAGACAGACAGACATCTTAGGATCAATAAGGTGCCCGTTAACACCCTTTGATTACGGAAACTTACGTTATCTAATCTAATCATGAAAACAACAATAAAATCCGTTCAGACGGTTCCAGTGTAACCAGTGGAAAAC
Organism: Nemapogon koenigi; assembly: GCA_963924495.1. Taxonomy (NCBI): domain Eukaryota; kingdom Metazoa; phylum Arthropoda; class Insecta; order Lepidoptera; family Tineidae; genus Nemapogon; species Nemapogon koenigi. The sequence goes on along the minus strand of OZ004640.1, from coordinate 9,840,475 downwards.
CAAGTTTCCCTCGTTTAGCCGATGGTATTTGTGAGGCCAGTGCAGAACAACTGGCCAGTTTTGTTGAGGTATAGCCCGTTTAGTTGTTTTTTTTTCCTGAAAAAGGCACAGGCAGACAGACAGAGGCGGGGGATGTATGACACATGCCAGTTTTCATTAGTAATATGCGGGGTTAGGATGTTCGAGTCCCTAATCGTGTAGACCAGATGGATTCAAATTGTAACTTAGAGGTGCGAGTGGTTGTGTGCGGCCATGCTGAAACGCTGAATAAACTATATACCTTACCAAGGAGCTATAATACTGAAGACTGACCCCCCCCCCCCCCCAGTTGATATGAAGCTAGAACACAGCTTGATCGAAAGCTTGTGACAATTTATTGTATGAAAACGAAAATTGACATCAAACAAGAACTTTGACAGGCTTTTCAGAAAGTGGGGGTTGGTTTAAGGGGTGAATATTGATTTTATTTTATTTGTGGACTGTGTGTGAATGACCTATTTGTTTATAAACTTTATATAGACTAGCTTTCGCTCCCGGTTTAGTCTACCTATATTTTAGCCCAATCGGTCGTTTATCTTTGGTGTTAGGATTGCTATATCCAACAGAAGCCTAATTTTCTTTTAATTTTAACATTTTATGGAATTTATGATCTATCTATATAAATAATAAAAATTCAATGCCGTTCGTTAGTAAACGCATCACTTGAGAATGGCTGGACTGATTTGGCTTAATTTATTTTAAATGTTTGTCAAGTAATAGTCTGAATAAGGTTTTTAGGCTAAGAAAAATTGGATAAGTTGCCCGGAAAATTATTTTGCTTTTTTCTATAGGGGATTTTTGTATGAAGCCGGGGCGGAAAGCTAGTACATATTAGTTAGTAAATGTAAATTGAATTCCCGACAAAAACACAGTACTTACCAATAAAACGATATTAAAATTTATGTGGTTGGGTATCACAAAACTGAATGTGAAAAATACTGGTCAAGTGCGAGACAGACTCGAGCACCTAGGGTTCTATAAAGTACAAGTTTATTTGTTTTATTTTGGGAACTAAAATTTGTGTAATAATCAGATCTCAGATTGCGTTCATACAAAAATCCCATGGAAAAAATCACTATATCAGTTTTTCCTGAATTTTCCAATTTTCAGGGCAACTTTCCCAATTTTTAGTTCCTTCAAGACTATTACGAACAATTAAAAATAATCTCCAAATCGGTCCCGCCGCTTATTAACTAACATTATTTAATTTTTATTAATATAGATTTGCTAGAAAAACTGTCACAGGGGCTTTAAATTTGGACGTAATCAAAAATCGGCACTGCCTTTTCAATATTCCGACAATTCCCGTATGAATATCATAATTAACTTGAAGTTTGGTCTACAATTTTAATCTATACTTTGTATTAATTATTAAATAATGCCGCTTCAGACATAACTTCGTACATCCATGCCCTAAACCTACCTGTCGCGTTTGTTGGAGTGCACAGTCGACTGCGGACCGTCGAACAGTTCGCTCGCGTAACAATTTTCAGAATAAAAATCGGTCGAAATAATCTCGATACCTAAATAGGATCGTATTTTTAGGGCGACGCGGAAATCGCGTGTCTCCGGTCGTCGTGAAGTTAAATTATCAAATTAAATTTAACCAATTTTTTTGATGTGTCCGGGATTTGTTTATAGTAACCTGAGGTGAGTGTTTTGTTAACATGGATCAACATAATTATGGAGGCAAGGTCTTGTGTGATTACAAACATCTTAATTTACCTGGAACAGTATCGCACGTCTCGCTTGTTTAATCTCGGAATTGAAAACATTTTCGGTGCCGGTATCCTGCGACGTTTCCTTATTTACATTTTGGTTTACGCACTTTTCAATTCATTAGCAAATGTACACACTTCAGGTTTTGACCATGGTTTCCCTTCTATGAAAATAGAGCAAGAATAGAAATAATACCGTGGCTGTTATGTTGTTCTAAATCCAGCACACAATATATATCCTTCCAAGTTTTCCAAGTTACTAACATCCAAACTTTAACATCTCTACCTATTATAAAAAAGTTTGTCAGTTTGGATGTAGGGGGTAATCTCTGAAACTACTTATCCGATTCTGAAATATATTTCATTAAAAGGAAGCTGCATTATCCCTGAGTTCGAAAATATCGAACGAAGCCGAGGGCGGAATGCTAGTTTTTAATATTAGTAGAATGAGAAAAAGATTAATTATGTTAGTTGGATCAGGAGAGTATGAAAGTCATATAGAGTGCGCCTTTGAAGGGATTATCCTATCAAATTAGTGATACGCCTTTCATCATTGGGATTATATCGGCGATATAACGCAATGGTTAGAGAGTTGTACTAGGGCCCGGTTCTATTCGATTTCGGGCAAAAAGAGCAACTTTATTTAAGAAGTGACAGTAGCAAGTGCAGCGACACGGATGTCACTTGATCTGTTTCTGGGTAAAGTTAAATGTAGACATTATTACCAGGGTCTCTGGCCACGCTAGGCCACGAATTTTTTATCTTTGTTTGTTTGTAAGGGGTAACCTCTGGAACTCCTGAGCCGATTCTAAAAAATATTTTATTTAAAAAAATATGGTTCCGTAACATAGCAACTGTTTTAACAATCATAGAAAATCAACCAATCTATTCGAAAATTTACCCCCAGTTTCTGAAAGGTCGATCAACAGTTAATCTGCGATTAGTAAACATGACAGTTGTCAAATACGTGAAAATGTATGGACTTTGACAGTTGTTAAATTAACTAATCTTTGGTTAACTTTGACAAGGCTTTCAGAAACTGGGGGATAGTCAGGGCGAAAACTAATGCAGAGACTAGAGCCAGATACTTCACCCCAGTTACATTCAAGCGCGGTATTGAACACCATATTCATTACTCAATATTGTTACCGGCCCTAGGCACCCAATATACCTGCTCCCTCATTTAGCCATGTCAGTTTTGAGCCCTAGTTACCTAATGAGTGGCCAGTTTATTTGAGGTATTTTGAGATCGAAAGGGCTCTTCGAATTACGTCCATAAGATTACATAAAAAATGTTACAGGTGTTAACAGGGGTGTGTAATGTCACCTTGGTTGATCAATCTCTGTCTTGATAGTTGTTTGGCCAATCTACAACAATGTTCCTTACGGATATAAATTGATCCTACTAGGGTTTGCTGTCTTATGTGCTTGTATGATGCGGTATTAATTGCATCTTCAGAGCAAGAGCTGCAAAGCCTGGTTGCACTTTGAAACGAGGAATGCGACAAGAAATTTATGACAATTAATATTATGAAATCAAACTAGTATTTGAAAAGGACGATGAAAGGATGGAGTGTAACATTTGTATGAAAATATGTAAATTATATAGAGCAAGTGAATTAATAGTACGTGTACAAGAAATGGAAAGATAGACATTTAGAGTTAGACAAGTAGGGTGAAAGCGGGAAGCAAGGTATTTGGTGGACTAAACAATGTATGCAGAAATACACAACTTACAACTAAAAGTAAAATTTATATACACAATGCTGTTTTAGTTGCATCAATTAAGGGAAGCGAGACTTGGATATGGGTTATTCCATAATAAGTAAGTAAGATAAATGCAGTGGAAATGTGGTCTTTACGTAGGATGTGTGATATAAAGCGTATTGAGCTCATCAGGAACGATGTCATTAGAGAATAATGCGGAGTGAAATATAATGTTGTGACCACAATGAATAAAATTAATTTACGCTGGTTTCAGCACGTTGAAAGAATGAAGGATTGACTAAAAAGGTTTATATGGCTGAAGTGAAAGGAAATGCTGGCAGAGGACGACCTAGGTGTACTTTTATTGAACATATAAAAAAAATATAGACCGAAGGCAATATTAAAAGTACCTACACACAATCGCCGAGGTATGAAAGGTATGATGAAAATAAATGAAGCGAAAGAAGTACATATGTCAGGATCGTAGCGAATGACATTCAATTTTCTCTGCCTAACCCTCTTGGGGTAAAAGGCGTGATGATAGATAGATCTTTCAAAATGTTTTTCACCGAAAATATCAGTAAATAAGCTATATTATTTATTATAGGTACGGTATCAGGAGAGACACAAACAATGAGCGTGCGTGTTGATGTCATATCAGGTGTTCTGGGAACATTGTCTTTTTGTACTTGCGTCATTGTATAAAGTTTGTTCTTGCGTTATGACTGATATTACAATTACAACTGAATGGCGAGCTTGGCCGAGATTTAAATTCTTATATTAGCGATTGGATGAATGGAAGATTAGATGTATGAAATTGAACAAATCACCGATTAACATTAGTGGAGCCATAATAAAAGAATAAGAAGAATAATTTCGTTTTATTATCTGAAAGCCTCTGAAAAATGCTATACTCGCCTTGTTTGTTGTAAGTTCATTAAAATACATTCAGCCGTTACGGCATGATTGAGTCATAAACGTTTGAGACAAAATCTGCAAAACCCTGAGTAAATTCTTAAAAGAATACTTATATCTAATATTAAAGATGATATCTTTACGTTATGTAAATTTGTTCAATTAGCTTAAAACGCGAGCAAATGTTCTCATGTGATAACGGTGATATAACGAGAAGATTAACCGGGTGAATTGTTAGACTTTTCCTCGCTTGTATTACTGCCTGGTAGGTTACTCTCAACGTCAATTTCAATCATAAAATCCTGAGTTCAATTTTTTTACGATATGGCTACAGTAGCGACAAATTTGTTGATAGCGAGTAAAGTAAGTATGTAAATACGACCCAGTCACAGTTCTATGTACTATGAGAATATACCTGAATCTTTGATCAATATATAGGAAAAAGATGGAGCATCTCAGCGTCTTCCCATACAAACTTGCGTGACACCTTGCGAAAGGGACAAAAGCGCGGACAGAAGAACAAAAGAGCGGGACGAAGAGCGCCGTATGCGTATGGGCAAAGCGTATGCCACGTGCACGCTGAGCGGATGTGTTACTCCGTCTATTTCTTTTATATTGATCGAAGACCTGATTGTACTATGGAGACTATTTAAAGCAATATTCAGAACTTGCGAACTAAAATCCAGATGACTAATTCAAATACATTTTTTTAGAATTTGAATTTGAAGTCAAGTCAAGAGTAACCTAACTTGCACTGCCTGCTTATATGTGAAGTGTTTTCTGAACAGTTGATGCTTCGTTAGGGTGTCAAAAATGTGACTTAATATTTAATTGGCGATCGGCCAACGTTATCTTCCTCGAGAAATAAGGATCTAACCAACCAGCAGTCAAATGAGTTCAGTGATTCTTACAGAACAGACAGACGCGCATCGGGGATTTACTTTACCTACCTTTGAGCCAGGTGATTGCAACTTCTTTAAGAGGTAGTAGTCTTTACATATAAGTAACCTACTTGGCACAGTCTCCTGAATTTTCCAACTTTACTCGCGACAATCTCCCCCCGATATATTCTGAAAGTTTAAAATGTTCTTGAATTGCTGTACTTCATGAGAGTTGACTGTGTGCAGTTCGCTTCATTTACTTTTGTTGTCGTCATTGTAAGCCTTGTGCTATATAAGATTTGTTGGTAATTTGGTAGGTAAACCATGTTTCTAAAAAATACTAGTCGATACCACTCCACCCGTGTGAAAATGACAGTGGAAGCACTCACTGATAATAAAATTATAATATAGAACATTCAATTAAGATATCATCAAGATATAAATCAAAAGTTTGATAAAATAATGTTAGAGTATAAAAAGCTTTTGGCGATAATAGTAATTAATTATGCAACTGTTACATATTGTAGGTTATTAAAACACGAGTGTGTATAATAGCATCACACTTATAATAAAGGTGTGTTGTATGCAAAAAGGTTGTATGGGGTAATGTATGACGTTACAAACAGGTGTTCAATTTTATAATACGGAATTTACGATACATTACTCTTTGCTGAAATTAAAATAAACCTTTTAAAAAAAAGTGCACCGACTTCAAAAAGTAAGAAATAATAAATATTTCGTCGTAGAATTTGAAGACGGTTGGTGCCAAACTAGGATACAAAACTAAGTAAATATAAAGATATGTTCAATATTATCTATGTTTGTATGTACTGATGATCGTAGGTTCCTAATGAATTGTCTAGATTAGTGAATTTAGGAACTAAGTTGTTTCTAATTTGTCACCAACCGTCTTCAAATTCTACGACGAAATATTTATTATTTCTTACTTTTTGAAGTCGGTGCACTTTTTTTTAAAAGGTTTATTTTACCCTTTTAAGTGATTTTGCTGCCTTGAGAGACAAATAATAACGCAACTAAAAAAATATTGATGGAAAAATATCCTGCGCTGCACCCCATTACATTTAATTAAACGCTAGACCATCGTCACGAAAATTGACAAATTCGTGTCAATAGCAACCGTTGCTAAGGCTTTTTGTAAAGTAAAAACTAAAAAGCCCTAGTGCGTAATGGTAATGTAAAAAGTCCATGTGTTTTATAATATGCTACTTTGTGTATCAGAAAACGGTGAAATAACAGTCACTTTACGAGCAAGTGTGTGGCAAATTTTGTTATTGATTTCTACAGAGTAATCAGCAATCGTAATATTTGTTTGTTTGTTTGCCGCGTTCAATAATGTAACTTTCCATATAGACAGACCGTATTACGTTTATCACTGTGGTAGGATAACATGACAGTATAATGGACTTGCTTGGGGAAAATCAGTTTTCAAGAAGCCAGTATTCATGTGACATAATAAATACCTACTTGTCTGTCTGCCTGCCTGTCTGTTTACATACATACTCACTCACTCTAAATGTCAATGGGTAGGCATCCACATGCCAAGGTTCTGATTTTACTCTCTAGCTACATGAATTGAATTTTAATGGTTGAAATTTTTTATATCAATGGGTTGAAAAGAGGAATTAATTCTCTGTGGCAAAGTTCTTCCAAATCTATTTAACTATTATTATAAATACAAAAGTGTGTTTATTTGTTTGTCCTTTTTCACGTCAAAATCCTTGCTTTTCGAACGTGTCGACGTGTTTTTTTTTTAATACAGAGATAGTTTGTGTTTAGTGGGCCTTGCTACTTTTTATTTCGAAAATCCTTTGCAGTAATTGTTATGTCACATTTTTATAATGTCCACATACGAAGCCGGGGCAATAATGCTATTATTACAATATTGCGTCATGTAACTGTCTGTTTTTCTTAGAGAAAATTTCTGATCCAACTCAAATGTAATACAATATCCTATTATTTTTTCATCAAATTTCCTAAACTGTCAAAGCAACAAGGTTAATTTGAACATATTCAAAGAACTTTTCGACTCAAGTAAAAACCTTGACTAGACAGCCAGACCAATATAATTACGACGAAAATCTTGAAGTAAAACCTTATTGGATTTCATGAATATGGTTGTTTTTAAAGTTTCCAGACGAAACGTCTATTTACTGTTCTAAACATTCGTTCAGCGATGTCTCAAGTTTTCAGACTTATGTGGGTGCATTGTCGTCTTAACGAAAGTTTTGAATACATTTATTAAACCTGAATAATCTTCTAATAAAGATTGTTGAACGTATATAGACAACGTAACGTAGCTAAAACGGACCAACGGATCCACGTGATTTTTCGTTACGCGTAAGGTGTTCTTTCTAAAAAATACAGATAGCGCTCCTATTAACAATAAATTCATATTTATTTATTATTTAATTAATATATTTAATTCTTAATTATAATAAGCCAAAGAAGTTTTATTTCTTAGTCGTGTACACTTTGCACACAGGTAACTGAAGGGCGGAGAGAGTGGCATAGGCTTTTATCCCAGGAAATATCTAATAATGAATTTTTGATAATTAACACTGTGCTAGCTTTTGGTTGTTGTTTTGTGATCGGGCAAATACAGATTGCTTACCTGGTTTATTCTTACCTTTACTTGGCCTTATTAAAACATATCAGTTTCTCGACATTTCATTAAATAATAATGCGACCATTTGAGAAGCATATCTATACATTTTGCAACAAAAAGAAATCAGCCAAATCTGTACAGGAGTTCTGATTAAACATCGCCAACAAAATATGTTTCCATACATACATAAATGCTTTTCAACTTTTTGTAAATCGGTTAAAAAGTGGTCCTTACTTAGTTTTATTTGTGTTCTGGATCTTTTCTAACTTTCTCATTATTGTCGGCCCCGTCTGGATTACATTACAGTAATTAAATTATACGAACAGCAGTTTGCAGAAGAACTTCAGAATTTTCTCCGAACTTGATTTTATGTTTGTCAACTCGTCGCTACTATGAATAATCATTAGTTCAAGCACTGGTAATGGTCAATAGCCATTAAAAAGATAACGATCAGAATTTATTGTGTTATTATGTTATTATTTAATAGGTACATATAGCAATCCATTAAATTGATGGTATATTTTTCTATTGAAGAGCGACTAGGTAGACTTATTGTAGGTATTATTACCACTCGAGTGAATACATTGGGCGGAATAGAGTACTAAGGCTATGGAGGGGCCTTAGACGAGCTTCCCCTTTCGCCAATTTTCTGCTCATATGACCAAGATACTGACCATTAGGATAGTTGTAATAAGTTACCTTAGGTTACATTGGTATCATTATTTATAATTATTATTATGTATTTGTATTTTTAGCATAATCTCAGCATAATCACATCTCCTTTGATACATATAGATAGGTATACTCAAAGTTGGGCGGTGGCGAAATCACATATTAATATGTGGAATACTTTGGCATAGTATATATGAAAATGCTTATACATGAAGCTTGCTTATCGCTATTGTGTAGCTTATGTAATAAGAATAACCTAGTTATCGATGGAAAGAGGTAATCGTTTATTTATAAGATAGGTTAGTAAGGGCGTCAATGAGCTGCAACATATTTATGAAATAATAATCTAATAGCTTTGAAATAACGCTCATAAAATATTTTATGTATTATAGACAGTTTATGTTATGTAAACATAATATTACGTTTTTCTTTATTTGGAAGCGAAGGAATATTTTATAGCCTTGTGGCGGCTTCCGAAACTTTCCTCGCTATTCCCCGAGGGTAATCCTGCCAAACTGACTGACATAAACTAAAATTGCTTCCTACATTATTATGTTAATGCCTTTTTACGTTCCTTGGTTCACTTGCGTTATTTGCAAGTGTACAAGACACACGAGTCATTATTTGACACCTTTTCTCGTGATTTCCAATGAAAAGCTAAGCACGGTTAGGTAAGATTTTATGGTGATTTGTTCATTTTGTAATTACATACATTTCTACAAACAAAAGGGATGTTGTCTTCATTTCTTGCAATGTGATCTTTGTGAAATGTTTTATCACATATTTTTAACTTGCATTATTTGTATCTATTCAAATGTACGCTAAAGTGAAATAAAATTAAATAGAAAAAAAAACAACAAAAAACACGCTTTTGTGCAAACCAAATGAGCCCAAACTCGATGGGGTTACGTTGTTTCGTTACAGAGTTCCACTATCCACCTCCTGGCTCCATCATCAGATCAGATCGATGGTACCAAATTATTGTATTGTCATCTGAATTACATACACTTGCAAAGTCTCAAATCGATACGACAATAAAATTAGAAGTTAGTTACAGGTAAAACTAATACAAAGCGTGTAATAACAATTTAATGGAAGGAGCTAAGATAACCTGATTATACTCACAGTTCCGCCAGTTTTAATCCAAATATTAACCATATAATAATATAGTTTCACCTGTATCGAATTTATTATTTCTGTACCATATTTAATGCAAACAGTAATGGCGCTAATGACCATTACGTTCTATTTTCACACTTTGTAGTGAATACGAAATATCTTGCGTAGATTGTTCTGGTTTTTCGTCACAATTTGTCACAGCATCGTAGTGTTTTACAGTTTCGAACCGAATTTAATGAAATAACATATAATATTATATTCCTGTTAGATATCTCAATTTTAACGCAACAACAATGTTTTAATTTGCATCCCCTTTATATAATGGTAATAAAATTAGTCCAATTTTCAATCTTTTGATCATGACATTTTGTGAGTTTGTGTAAAGATGTCTTTGTCCCATTTAAGTATATATTTCAGTGTTTTTACAATAATAATTTACGTTCGGCTATGCATTATATAATGCTCGCAAACTATGAAAAATACAAAAAAAACTTTTTTTTTAATAAAGCACTGTGATTTGATTAAAACAAAAAAAAAAGATTTATTCCAACCCTGACTGCTATTACTACTAAAATATATTTTCTAAAAAAATTACTGGGCCGATTTGAAAAAATATTTCACTGCTCTTTGTGTCATTCTTCAGGGGGGCAGTTCCTGGGTACCTAGCGGAAGTCCAAGTCTTCACTGTTATACATCTACATTATTCCAGGCTTCCGTAAGAAATAACAATATTTCTAACCAAAATAAGGGTTGTTATTTTCTCGCATTTTAAAAATTTCCACTGTCGAAAACTGGGCGGAAAGCTGTATGGTTACTAATATCTTTGTAAACACGCGGCGACAAGTGTTTCTGTAAATTATTATCCCTTTATACAAACGTACAGGGTAAACAAATTCATATCGCGCCGCAGTATTTTTATGCTTTTTATACACAGGGAGTGTTTATTTATCTACGTCTGTGTTTGTTCGACGCGATAACTTTGTCCAGCCGAATATATTATGTTTCGGCGGGTGCTGTTTGTTACTCTTATTTTGCTTCTCGGAATATCGACTACGGTTCCGAATATCTTGATTAGTGGCGAGTCTATCGCCTATAGGTTAATCGTGGGGCAATAGTTTTTCAGGATATTGTGAATTGTCACCCAAAAAGGAACCTGAAGGGATTGGAATAGTTCATGACCTAACTACAAATGACATTTCTTATATAGAAATCAAGATATATAGGTACACGTGGTCCATTTAGTTCTTGAGCAAGTCTTAGTAGGTCTTTTTGGAGTTTGTTTTTTTTTATTTTGATGATTTTGAGTCTTTGAACTTTCAACTTTATTTCAGCCTAAACTGATTTTTTTTCAGTGAAGTTCCTTTTTTTTTAAATTTACTTTTTCGAAATGAATTATTTTCTCTTTTCACGTGAGTCGTGACCACCTTAATGTCTTTCTATATATCCATTGAAATTCATAAATATCCAAACAATCATTTTGTAGAAGTAGCGGGATTTTGAAATAGCTTTTTCATTGGTCGTAAAAAGGTAATTTAAACCAATTTTTACTGGCCGTTTGTTGCTTTAGGTCAGATAGTTTACTTATATCGCCAATTTGTTTGCCATATGGATGGACCATGGTAATTTTTGAAATGTATTTAAATCTCCAGATTTTTATTGCGGTCTGAGTTTTGTTGTTTCTTTTAATAAGACCGGTACTGTACTGCCGAGTGTTTTCATTGTGGGCCTCTAGACATGATTGCTTCACGCTTGCTGCCTTTTGTGGTTTCCGTAGGTGGTATATTATACAGACTTTTAATTGGGTACTTAATTATTCTTTAAATAAGAATGTTTAAAAAGGTTCTTTTTACAAAATAAAGCGCATGGAACTGGACGAATATTGGTCGTCATGCCATAATCTGTTGTAAAACTTGTTTCCATTTTTTCCATGACTGATGCCTCACGATTTTCAGAAACCGTACTGTTACCTGACCCAGGGTACCGGAAGACAACTGATGATATACTTTTGATAGGCATGCACACCTGGCCAAGACGTGGGGTTGGCTTTGTAAAACTATTTTCCAATGTGAACGTATCAAAATTGTAGAAATTGTCGACAGAAATTATGTAGGTGAATTTGTCAAGCAACACAAATCGCGCCATAGTTATGGAAAATGTAATTAAAATGAAAATTTTGTAGCTACGACTTTCTTGTGGACGGGCATTGTCCTTTCGGGCGTTTCACCCGAATCCTAATAAAACGTCTCGGGCGTGCGGCGCTGACATTAAAACGATTTTTTTATATTGTTTGCTAACGTGTCTGCTTGCCTAATTAAATTTAAATTGTTCACGAGTACATAGGTACTTAAGTATTAAACATAGGCACCCTTGACAGTGACTGATGAAATTACCTAATTGTATGCTTAAATGTCTAAAATTCAATCAGTAGGAGTAAAGCTGTCAAGGCATGGTTAGACCCATAGATTTAGGATATAGTCTGAGCGCCCGCGAGACTATCCTAAATTTATGGTTAGACCCTTTATTGCCTGCCTTTATCAAAAAATATTTTTACATCTTGTAAAATGTAACTTGATGACAGCTGTCTCAGTCAATTCTGTGATATAACCACGGACGTCGAGCAAAAATCACCCGCGTGTTAATATAACAAAAGAACTAATAATCCCGTGGCTAAAATATGTTTTGAGCCCTTCCCCCACCCCCTTTACCGTGATAAAAAGGAGCATATGTTCTAATCAAGAACCTAAACTATTTATCCTCCCTGTTTCATCAAAATAGCGGTTACAGCGCGTTTGAGCAACAAACAAACAAATATCCCAAATTTTACATTTATAATATTAAATAGGATATAGGAAGGATGAAAGATTGACTAAAAAGGTTTATAGGGAAGAAACGAAAAGAAATACTGGCAGAGGACGACCTAGGTGTACCTACTTTTAATGAACATATAAAAAATATTGATTGAAGGCAATGTTAAAAGTACACAATCGGCGAGCATAAAGAAGCGAAAGAGCTGTATGTCAGGATCGTAGCAAACCATTGTCTCTGCCTACCCCTCTTGGGATAAAAGGCGTGATTATAGATAGATACATATTATATAATATATATACATACTTTGACAGCTGTCATGAGGCTTATTGCTAAATTTTACAAAGTATAAGGTCACAAATACAGTTGAACGAAACCTAGTCCCTTAGATTTATTTGTACGTGCGACATAGAATGAGACTACATTAATCCTTAATGGATGGATTCAGAACCCTATATCTCGTAACAAGGGTGCAGGCGAGGTCACCGCCTCGCCCGGGCTATGAACCTGTGACCGATCGTCTGCGTGGCCATTATAGAGAATACACGTATTTTATCAGACAGATTTTTCTATCGCAATGTATTTTGTGTAGAAGGTAACTAACTTTATTTGGTTGAAGATGTGTTTTTGCCATTCACGTGATTGGATTAAAGAGATGTCTTATTTTGTGAAGGATTGAAAAAAATATCTTTAGAAGTTTAGACTGTCGTCCTTTTTTTCTATCCCTGATGAGACTTTTTGACTAGATTTCTGATCGGCTTCGCCCGTGGGTTAATAGCGGATATTTACAAACAAAATAAAATATACCCTACCCTTACCCTACCCCTACTCCTACCCCCTACCCCTAACCCCTACCACTACCACTACCTCTAACTTTGGATATTTTGTTCTATCATCAATAATTTTCTAGGTAATTTTTTTACACTTTGGGTTACATTACTGGAGTTTTAGTAAGGATCCCAAATTTTTTTTAAAATAGAATATAGCCTATGTCACTCAGGGTGAATGTAGTTTTCCAATGGTTAAAGAACAGTAGTTTTTGAGTTTATTCATTACAAACATACACACAAAAATACAAATCTTTCCTCTTTATAATATTAGTATAGATTGGGGTAGGCAGTGACCAACGATATCCACTCGCCACGATCCTTTCATGCATTCTTTTCGATTTTGGGTGGTTTATATTTCCCCTTTCTTCAAATTGTTGTATTTTATGGAAACATAGCATAGGCCCTTTGTCGATCTGGAATGTGGGCATGAAATATTTTAGTTTTCGAGTTTACTTCTTACAATCAAGCAAATTCAACTCTATCTTTACAAAATGCTAGCTCTCCGTCCCCGGCGTTGCCTGTGGAATTTTATTACGTAAAAATATCAGGAATAATGTAGCTTCCTAGAAGCGAGAGAATTTACAGAATCGAATCAGTAGTTTCAGAGATTACATCCAAATTTACAAATTTTTCAGTTTTTTTCAGTAATGTACCACCTGATGATATAGGTGGCTATATTTTAAATTTTCATTGAGAACATGTTTTCTTTGACCCAGGTAGGTATATCAGATTCCTTGTTTACGTATGCTGTTCGGCGTATATGCGTTTGTTAGGAACCTTGTTTTTCATGATCCAAATATCAGATGCGTAGAATCTTTATACCTCTGAAGATTTTGTTATGAAGTCTGCGTTTAACATTAATTTAAATATAAACAAAAACATTCACAATTGTTTGGGAGTTTTCATTTGCGGTTCTGGTGGCTTATCCGTTATTTTAAATTTCTAACCCTGAAATTGAATTGTGTTTAATTTTAGAGAACTTAAATACTAAACGATTTATATATATAATTGTCACTGTTGTCATTTTAAATTCAGGATTTAAAATTAAAATGAAAGTCGAGAGTACCTACCCTAATCTATGCGATTTTTGTAGAAATAGAGTAGTCGATTAGATATTTAATTAACAGTTGCACCAATCTTGTCGAGTTACATTTGGGCGATTTTTAATCTAAGTATCTCATTTCGTTTAGAAAGTAGAGGCCTGGATAGGTTTGTTTTTATTAAGTACGGAACCTTAAAATGGATTGGAATTACTGGTTAGAATTACGAATAGAGAGGGGAAAACGTGTGGACTTTGAAATAGTGTCATTCTATATTTATTTATATAACAAATTATTTATTTTCTTGTTTTGGATTTTATACAATTTAACTGAAAATTTTATCCAATAACACGTGTATTGGCCGTGGTTAGTTTATAAACGAATATGCGTGTGTTGTCATTATTTATTTTTGTACGCTTCCCCGGCGAAACGTGCTCCGAGATGCGCTTGCATTTTAACTTTCATACGTTGTGTGGCATTATTTCAATTTAGTTAAATCTCTGTTGAGTTTTATTTGTGTAATACAATTCTGTTTAAGTGAATTGGATTGACGTGTATGGATGCGGTGGTAAAGTATTTTTGTTTGTGTATCCTTACTTCCTTACTTATATTATAAATGCCAAAGTTTGTTTGTTTGTTTGTTTTCTTTCACTGACGTGAAAGTGACGTGACGTGTATTGACATACAGAACAACGGATCAATGTGATTTTTTTGCACAGATATATTTTGTTGAAAATTAGACACAGTTCGCTGTGTCCTTTTTCGTAAATTGTTGCTAAAATTATGATTGAGTGGAACGAACTCTCTTTTATATAATACTAGCTTTCCGCCCCGATTTCGCACGTGGATATTTTAGAAATGTCACACTAAAAGTTGCAAAAAATCATGTAGGTCCGATGATCTATTTTGATTTGAAAAAAGGTCAAACAAACACACTTTTTTTTCTTTTTTTTCTTCACTGGTTGCATTTACAGCTCCCGAAACCGTGTTACGGTTCCAAGTCTCCCTCGTTTAGCCGATGGTATTTGTGAGGCTATATCTAACGAATGGCTAGTTCTGTTAACATATATTTAGATGGAAAAGCCTCTAAGTGTGATTTGTCGGATTACCTATGTACATAAGTTTTTAATTAAAAAACCCCATTGGTACATGGCCGGGATCCGGGATCGAACCAGGGGTCTGCCTAGTTAATACCAGACGTCTTAACCACTCGGCCACCGACGCTCTTTATATTAATATTAGTCAGGATTAGTTATGTATGCATAATGTAATTTTGTTTTTCATTTAACATTCAGCGTTGTATTAGGTATTAAAGAGATATTAAGGCGTTAATAATATTCTCGTTAACCTGTCCACTGGAGTGTTAACAGACGTCGCGCGAGGTTAATTCACAATACAAACGAAATTGAGGCCGTGAAATAGTTTCATATTTTTCACCTTTTTTCAATCAATCTCTGCTAAAAGCAAATAACAAAAGTGGCCATTTGAAGGTTGCTTCAACAAAAGTTAAGGTTATTATTATTTAAAATGTTTCATTGGAATAACGGTGATGTTAGTTACTGGGGGCCTGTTTTACAATGTTAGGCTAATTGCAATATTGTAAAAAAGTTTATATTTAACTTGCTGTGCGCCCGTGGGGCCCATATTAACTTTCATCACATACTCCTTAGGGGGTGGATTTAAAAATAGTTACCGAGGTTCCGTACCAATTTACGGACAGAACATCAAGACAGGATCTTCGTTATTAGATTTTCCTGTAAACTATAAGAAAGACCCTTAATCCCTATTTTTTTTTTCAAAATTTTAGACTCAGTAGTTTCGGAAATAAGGGGGGGGGATTTTATGTCACATGATGGATTGAATTTTTACGTTTTAATTAGACTCTAGTTTTTGGATAAGTACCTAGTTAATATGTATATATTTAATAACCATGGTTCATATCTGGTTGTTTCAATATGGTTTGGTAGATGTGTGCTTTGTGTTTGTCTTTATGTGTTGTATTTTGTCCTAGATGGGGCCTGGAGTCTTCTGCATAATTGGAAGTTGTTTTGTTTTGCAATTCATACCGGTCATTCTCTAGCGTGTCTCTCTCAATTCTACGGATATTGGCGGAAAACTAAGTGTCAGTCTGACACTGGGGGAGGCCAAACAAGATACAAAGTCAAGTTTAATTTTTCCTCCAAATTAAACTATATATGTAGAAAGTTACAACATTTTTCGTCTAGTAGATTCGGAGTAAATAAGCTGCGACAGACAGACACACAGACACATGCATCCTGTAAGGGTTTCCGTTTTTCATCGAAGATGTTCGGAACCCTAAAAAGTAGCCTATGTCCTTCCATAGGATTCAAGCTTACTTCTTATCAATTTTCATTGAGTTTATAAGATTTTAATAAACAACACTATTACTTGATGGAAATTTAAAATGGAAATAAATTATTTTTTCCGTGGTACCTACCAATTGACAATGGGACTATTTAGTTAAATTAATTAAGAAAATCAATGGACGATAAAGGCAGTAATTATGTGTTTAACGCATTAGTGCACTCCCCCGATGTCAAGAACCACAGATAAAAACTCAATACGATTTTCATTAATTGAATATATTTTATTTTTATCACTTTATTTAACTACTATCTTCAATTAATAAGTAATTACTTAATGCAAGTATGATAAAATAATTACATGGAAACATAGTTTGTCGCAATGGAAATGTACCAAGAAAGTTCCAGTGAATACGACGTTAGAGCCAGACTCCGTATTATTAATCAGCTAATGCACTAGTTTGTTTGGGATTACCTTAATAACGGGATTGGTTAGTAATTGCTGTGACATTAATGTGTAACGTCATGAAAAGTATGACATCATACAGTGGACTTCAGGAATTAGGCCGCGTGGTGGGTCAAGCTATGTAAATGGTTTCTGCGTAAAACACAGGCGTCTTTATTAATTTTATTGTAGTTTCAGTCTATGTGTAAATTGTAGTTCATATCTTGTTAACTTGAATAGCAATTTTTTTTTCTTTCTTCACGGGTGTTACGGTTCTAGGGTACCCAGCGGAAGACCAAGTCTCCCTCGTTTTGGTATTTGTGAGGCTGTACCTAACGAATGGTTAGTTCTGTTGAGGTATATTTTTTGTCGGATTATGTACATAAGTTTTTAATTAAGAACCCATTTCGCAGTTTTTCTGTTTAGTAAATAACTTTGTCGCGATTCCATACATACTCTTTCACACTTATTGGAAAAGTGGTTATAATTTTTACTATTTTTTTTGTTTTTATTTGGTCTGCCTATCGTGTATAGGTAGGCGATCAACTGAGTTCTTGTCCCACCACGATTAGGTTTTCTAGGTTGTCAGGATTTCTGCGACTAATATGGCCCGAGTAGTTCAGGATGCGTTGGAGAGGTGACAGCTTTGTCGTTACTGGAGGCGTATTGTCCAGAAATTGACTCTTCATGATAGACACGACCTTCAGCAATGAAGACGACTAAGAAGAAGAAAAATGATTTTTTAATCCTTTGAAGTATTACACTTTCATCAACTTGATGTTTTTGTCCCAGTTGCCTCGTGATTACCCCATGGGACAAAAATACACTAATCATTACTTAATAATAATAAGTAACTTAATGCATTCAAAACAATCCATGTTGCTTAATTGCCATTGCTTAATTACTCAGTTCTTGTTATTATAAAGTAGATTATAAACCTTTTTGTTTTTACAAAAGTACGGGAAATCTCTTCCGCAATTGTTTTTTCAACATTATGTTATAAACATACTCGTACGATCGTGTGGTGGTGTCAACGTTGACGGTAACATGCGGTCGTCCGCCGCACTGACCGCAACCTCGCACTCTACATGCGTGATCGGTCACACGTAGTAGACTAGACGGGATGTTCGCTTCAAAAATTAGTAGCGGCTTCCTTTAATCACATTTTGCAAGGTTCATGTCAATAGGACAACTATAATGCATACTAAGTAAAACAACAAATAATAAAAACCGGCCAAGTGTGAGTCGGACTCGCGCTAATTTGTTCCTGCGCCATACAGGGGGCCGATTCTCGAGTTTTCGACATTTTGCCGAACGATAGAGATGAAATGCGAGTACGACACGTGCACAGAGGGTTCCGTACCATCAAATATTGTCGTCACGAACTCTAGACTCACGGATTTTTAGTTATTTAGTATTTAATTTAAATAACTTAACAATTTGTTGTAAGTAGGTACCTAAATTTTTCATAAAATAATTACTTACTGAAATTTCTGAAAAAATATTTTTTTTTTTTTAATTTTTCATGTAAATCCTGAAGTGAGTACTAAATTTTTTTCAGTCCTGAAAATTCCTGATAAACTCTTCTTTCACATTTTCCTTTCATGTAAATTTATTAATATCGCATATAAAACAATTTTATTGTTTTCATAATTCCTGAAAATTCCTGAAAAACATTTTTTAATACTTTTTTTGTAAATACCATACAAAAGCAATTGGTTGTACTTTTTCATATATACTGAAAATTACTGAAATCTGTTTTTGACAATGTGAAAAAATGTGTCATTATGTACCTCGGGATTTTAAGAGCATCTCGCTAAATATTTACCAAATAAAATATATTATAAAGAGGTTAAAACAAGTCCATGCGCCATCAATGTCCGACTACAAATGACCACTCGACACATGTCGTACGCTAGGAATAGAGATATGTCTAAAAAACATGGCGGATTTCAAATGACGTAGCTGTCAACATTTTGTAGTAGTTATTATATCAAACGTGTGACAAAACGAGTAAAAACAAGTTTATCCCTCGACATACGACATCCAACTCTATCGTTCCCAAGAATTAACTTTTATCAAAAGCATATATTTTTGTGATATTTTGACGTAGAGATTTCTTTAATTCGACTAAATGTCGAAAGAGCGAGAATTGGCCTCCAGGGCGCACACAGGCGAATTTTTGGTGAAACCTTTTGACTAATTTAAACGTTCAAAAAGTTGAAGGAATTAAAGAAAAAACATGAGTAGCATAAAATTAAGCTTTATTTAACTCCAATTTACAATCTTGTAATATTTTTAACTATTATTCATTTTTACATGTAAATACCTTAATTTTTTTGGATATACATTTACGGAATAAAAGAAGAGTAGTACATATTAGCAACTATACGCTAAGACTTGTAACTTTATTATAATATAATTTGATTCTGATGAATTCATTACTTTATAACTCAATGAAATTTATTTTTATGTAACATTTAGCTAATAAATTAGTCTTATTTTGGTTCAAATAAACAATCAAAAATAATGATAAATCTATTATAAATACACAGATACATACCTCCAGGTTCACAATCCATGATAAATGTTACACCAAACACTTTTAAAATACAGCGCTATTGTTTTTAATATTATGAATTTTAAACTAAGTCGATTGTTATGTAAGAGACGATATTTTGTAATAGAGGGTAGCATATAAAATACTCGTTTAAAATATTATATAAACTGTCATTGGATGTCAGAAACTACTAAGATTCAAAAAATGCAGTCACGTGACTGTCATGACTGACTTCGTAGATTGGAGTTTTGACCGCGAATAGTTGAAAATGCGCCTGTGTGGGGCGGGTCAAACTTGGTCTGACCATATTGTATATTTGAGTGAACCCTTCGTGTGCGAGTTCGACTCGCACTTGGCCGGTTTTTTATACACAACTTTGATGGTTGCCTTACAAATTGGCTCGTGTTATTTTGATATCACAGGCTCGCATATGTAGATGTAGACAATAGACAATTTATTAATTATCTTCAGGACCCCTTAAGTTAAGATACTCAAATTGAAATAAAAAGCTGATTTTAACTCGGTGAAAGTTTCACCAAAATCCTTTCAGTCATTTCGAAACCTATTCTGTAAATAAATAGCATATCCCTCTTAGATATTCGTACTAATTTAGAAAAATCAGACAAACACATTTATTTTATATATTTGTAGGGATAAAAATATAGTAGGTATGTATTAGGTAGGCTTTTGTATCTAATTAGATGTATATATATTATGCTAATGGTGGAGGATCATTGTTTCCTTTGTATTAAACCAATTGTTAGAAATTCTCGCACAATAGTAAGCTACGACCGCCATATCGCACGATATGTTAATCAGATTTGCGTGGCTCGCCAGTCCAGTGAACTATTTGGAACAATAATTCTATGGCGGGTCAACAGCTTCCTCTTCCGGTTTACTAGAGCTAATGATAGGTTTTTACATAAAGTGCGCCTTATGTTAACAAGTTCGAATAGTACAATGTGTATTAAGTTTATTTTATTCTTTGTTGCAGGTAAAGTCACCAAATATAAGAACAGACAACCCCTCGAATCACCCCACTCTAAGACTGAAAACTCACTGCCGTCTTCCAAGTTAAGCCACAAAAGTAGTTTCAACACTTCTCCAGGAACAAGAAACTCGCTGTACTATAAACAATCAAGCCATACACCAATTCCCATTCATAATAGATCATCAGAACGGAGGAAAAGTTCAGAGTCGCCAAACAAAGCTAGCCACATACCGGTATCTAAAAGAATTATTGATAGAGATATAAGAAACTCTCTGTCTCCTAATAATAAACCGGATAGTCAGAACACAAAACAAATTACAAGAAGAAACGTAAGTCCAAATAAGGTATTTACAAATAAAAATAAAAGTGATAGTGATAACGATAGACGACAACGAGCTCAGAAAGATAGCGAAAAATATCATAAAACAAAGAAAAGACTGACTAGTTTAGAAAGTACTTGTCCGAAATATGCTACGAGTAATGCCGGAAGTTCTCCGCCAAAAGAAAACATACTAACAAGTGTTGCTGAAAGTAGTCTATCCACTGAATCACCCGAGATGTCTACACTACATGAAACTGTGATGCCACATCCAACTAACTCTAGACTATCTCAAGACCTAGACAGTTTGGCTGCTTTGACGAAGCAAACATTAGATAGGGTTAATAAATTGTCGAATAATTTAGGTAGCAACAAATTGAAATTGGATACGTCTGAACCGAGTTTCGACGCTTTATTCGCATCAACTTCCGATCACAACAATGCTAATCAAGCGTACAACTATGGTCTAATAAGTGACAGATCGTATCCAAATAGAGGGGTGTCTGAAAGATTGAAAGACATAGATAATGCCGCGCAGCGGTTAATCGACTTTGAAAAACAGAGTGCAATGTTTTCTGATCTCAATCAAGACGTTTCTAGTCAACATCGCCGCTATGATATTGCCACTGCCGCTAATTACAATCATACGCCTGTATCAATTTTGAAAAGAAAATCTATCCATGAAGAAACAGGAGCAAATGCATCAAGTAATGCCATTGCATCACCACCTGTAACCTTTTCGCCAAATGTCATCGAACCACGGAGTTATCGATGTAATAGAGAGCGTCAAGGTATTTTAAAGAAGCGACGTAGTCTAGACGAGTCGCAGGTCGCCAGGAGAAGGTCCTGCAGTCCAGAGGTTTCCTTTGCTGATGACAGTTCTTCAGACGGTAATAAACCGATTTTGAAAAACAGAAGGTCATCCTTAGAAGATGTTATTCGTAACAGATCTCCCGATGGACAAATACAAGGGATTTTGAAAAGAAAACTAAGCAAAGAAGAAGACCCCACAAACGAAGACATTTCGTACAGCTCCCCTGAGCCTCACGGAATTTTGAAGAGGAGGTCAAATTCCAGCTCTAGCAGTAGTACAACTTCATCCCACGTTTCCATCGCTCAAGCAGTCTTATTGGCAGCCGCTGGCGGCGCCGAGATCATTGACGATGATAAAGAAACTATGAGACCAATATTGAAGAAAAAGAGCTTTTCTGAGGAACGTCCGTGCCCAGACCCGAATATAAATGAGACACCTAGGCCCATTCTGAAAAAGAAGTCCATTGAACAAGACGATCATGACATGGACCGACCCAAGAAGCCCATACTGAAAACTTCTAAAAAGTTGTCCGCAGACGACGGTCAGGCTTCTAGTTTCGATTTGAGCGAAGACGACCGAAGCTCCAGAAGACCGTCGCTGTTGAGGTCACGCGCATCAGATCACTCCGGCTCGGAATGTGAGGCGACGGTTAAGCCCATATTGAAACAGAGAGGTTCGAGTGTCTCCAGGGAACGGAGCCAATCCCCGCGCCCACGGCTGTCTTTCTGCGCCGACAACGACACAAGTACAGTGACGAATTTCAGTGCAGACGCGAATGACTTATCGGCAGCCGGTCCCAGTCGTTTGGCGTGCGACGCGGAAGCGAATCTCTCGAATTTTCCGAGCGCGGTGCTCCGTCGTAGAGATCTGAGGCCTCGAGCCGGTCCCAGGTCGCAGTCTATCGCGTGTGACTTCGACGATGAACTCTTGTCTATACTCAACAACAGAAGATTGAAGGTCGACGAGCATTGCGAGAACGGCCACTGCGAGTCTTGGGATAGAGAGTCTTGTGAAGGAACTGCTAGTAACAACTCTAAACAGTTTCCGTCCGTGGCGGCTCGAATACAAAGCATGGAACAAGCTTTGACTAAAGATTCGAGTGAAGTTAAAGATCAGTCAGTCCGGAATAAACCCCGCGATAGAGATCGATTCAAAACTCAACCCATCACCGTGGAAGAGATGCGATCAGCTACCACTAGGTATGTAGTTTAGTATTTTTTAAATAATATTAATCATTACAAATTGAAAAGTAGGAAACGAATCATTAAAATAAGCTTCCTTAAACGTACAGAGTTAAACACTGTTATGATGTGATGTCCCATATATTCTTTTGCGCTGGCCATAAGTAATTTATGAGTTTTCTTGTGAAGAGGTGATTGTGCTCTGTATTGCTCCCGAACTGACTGAGCGTTGAATTTTGGCTTGTTGCCATTATTTTGATGTGAGCCGCGCGTGGGATGCCACCAAATATTGTATACCTATGCCCGTTTAGTTGCTTGTTACATGCTATTTGTCTATTAGTACGCGAAATATGTCAAATTGACTATTTTTCTATATCTCTTTGTTATTGTTTAGTAATTTATTTACTTTATAGTAGATTGTTTGAATCTTGCATTGTATTAGTGAAATAAAATTTTAAATGAGAATAATGCATGATTTATTTCCGATTTAACTCGGTTTAGATTAAATTTGTAGATATGCTTGCATAATAAGTAGGTTATAAGTTAATGTTCATCTATCTATCTATCTTTCTCTGTTTCACCTAGTAGGCAGGGACAATCGAATCAAATTTTTGGTTAGTACCTCTTAAGAATAATAAGTAATAAAAAGTATATATAACAATCATGAGGCATTCTAGTAAAATTTTATGATCATATTTTCCAAATTTAATTATTACGCTATCTCCGCTGAATCGTGATTCAAACAAACTGACCCATCGTCGATGATGTCACATCTAACATCAACAAACACGCTGCCTTTATATTATTATATTTTACGTTGACATATACGTTCTTACCAAAGTACAGTTAAGGGCCGTTGGTCAAGGTCATCTTATAACTAATGTTCTAAATAGCCAAAGTTTTCAAAACGAGCATTGCTTTTGCTACTACTATGGCTATTTAGAACTTTAATAATTACTACTATGTCTTAATCCAATTTAAAATAATAACTATCAACGGTGTGGTGTGGAAATTTAATGTTGTATAAATAAACTCGCGTTTCTTGGATTAATTGAGATTTGCCATATTTTTGACAGATACAAGATGGCTTAGAGCAACGGTCTTTAAGGTGTCATTATATGTAACTACATCATTTCAAATAATGTAAATCGATGATTTGCCAATGTCAAGTATTATAGACATTAAAGTATCAATATGCTGATTAACCGGTAGCTAAGATGATCCCGCCGACTGTGATATGTCTTATTAATCATAGACTAATCACAATTATCACAGCGCGGGCGCGTTTAAGTTGACGCATCACAGCGCAACGAACTCAGTTTTACGCGCGGCTTATTTTGTCTATATCTCTTTAGAAAAATGTGAGCGGGATGGACTACTATTAAAATCGATAAGGTAACCAAGGATAAGATAAGATAGACCAATATTCACATACCAGAAATATAAGAAAGTAGGATTTCTCAACAAAATCGGTATTTTAAAAAACACGAAAAGGAATTCGGCTTTTCTATGTTTTTACAAAAACTATTAGAATTATCAAATTCTAGTTAGTGTATTCTTAAAGTATGTGAAATTCTATCTTTTAATGTCGAGAAAATTTAAAATTAGTAAATATATTAAGAGAACTCGAGTCGCAAACTTGGCTGAAATACGCGTGAAATTTAGGATTTTCAAGGCTTCATAAAACTTAGGTGTAACTGATTTTGGTTATTTTCTTTCCATGAGAAACTTTAGAATTTATTTATCTTTGAAAATCAATATTTATTTCGAGCCTAGCACCTACAGTTATCGCGTAAAACTGGAAAAACGAAACATCTGATTTGTATGGGACAAAAATCATGAGGCGTCCCCATAAACCGGATTCCCCATATTGTCATGACCACAGGTCACGACGGATAGCGTGCGTCGGTCGCCATGACATGATGTAGAATCAATTACTTGATTGCTTTAATGATAGATCAAAGTGTCAGATTTCGACTTTAACATTATTTTTTTTAATTATATTTAACAGTAAATTTAATTAACAGTACTACTGAACCGATTTAAAAAAACATTGATGTAAATATGATAAAGGTATTAAAAGGCTAGGTATTTAAAGAGAACAAAATAAAGGTGTTATTTTCAAATTTCAAGATTTTGCCACTGCTTATAAATTATTAGTCGTAGGTACTCTGTGCCGGTTTCATACAAACGTTTTTTAGATAATTTAAATATGTTCCAAGGAACCATGTCGTCGATTCTAAAGATAAGAAAAAGTCATAGATTTAAAAAACTTCTACATGACTCGAGAATGGAACACGGTCATATAAAAAAACTCAAGTTATTTAAAAAAAAATTGGGCATGTTGTAAGTTGTACGGAATAAATGTTGCTACAAAACCCTGTGTCTACAATTAAATGAATTTTCTTTTAAACACAAGCTGTACCTACTTATTTTTAATTTCTTACTTTGAAATCGACGATATGGTTCCTTAGAACATATAAATTTTACAGCCTGTATAAAAAACGTAGTCAAAAAAATCACAGCGTCCAATGTATTAATTTTTAAATCTCTATAGCCAGAACGCACTAAGAACTCGTAGACACTCGGCTATACAAAATAAGGTCGTAGAATAAAAATAGCGCTCGGTAGTTCCTTTTGTGTCTTTTGGAAGTCACCGTTTACAAAGGTTAGTGTAGTTTGGCTGCAATTAATATAACGATTGCCAACATCATGAGAGATTATCTCGATGCTGTTATGTAATAAATTATATTGTCATTGTGTTATTTTAGCTCTATTGGGATATTAAAACGATATTAGGTTTTAAATTTTACATAAATCTAAGCTAAATAAACAAGGTCCGCGTGGAATAGTGGCAAGAATACTGACTGCGTTACCCCACCGAATCGCGATGCTGATTCGTTGAGCGAGGAAGAAGCCAGCGTTTATTTGTATGAAATAAGTAGCCATTTTTTCACACGTTCAATATATTGTTCACCGTCCTGGTGGAAGCGTGCGTTTATCACAAAATCTAAGGAATGTTCGTCTATTTTGAAAATAAGAAAAACTGCATTAAAAAAAAAAAAAAAACTCAGTACTCGATGTTGCAGCCTGTAGAAAGGCGGTCACTCACCGTCAGTGAATTCAGGCGAGCATTACAATGGCAAGACCGTCTCGCGGTGCTGCCATTTTAGCGCTTCAGTGGTAGTTTTGTTCTACGAGTGTGTTATCCCTTTCAGGAGATGTCATTATGATAAAAGGAGAAGAATTTTAGTCTTTTTAAGTTGATTTTTTGCTCAAAATCGTATTTTGCATTGTTACATTACACGCAAATGCTCCCGGTGAGTGAACGCATCTTTTTAGCTGTATGGGCAGATTAAAATATCTAGATTCTAGATCTAGATATCTTCTAGATAAAATCTTCCATATGTTACAGTTCTCATCTAATCTCTCTTGCTTTAACTGCTTTTAGATATTTAAGCTTTTAATTAGTTTATTTAAAAGATAACCTTAAGTGATATGTATAAGTATTTGAGAATACAACCAGTAAATTTTATTTTGTGTTATTAAAAAATTGGTAAAGGTCCAGATTATCTAATCCTGAGCTTTTCGTGTTATGACGTCTTTATTAAATTGCTGCACTGTTTTATTACATACTTTAACCATTTTGAAGTCTCGGTAAGGTACCACTTTTCGCCGGTGTTCACTAGTTTATAAGAAAATTGACATTGAAAAACTTAACCTCAAAATCTGAAATTGAGATTTTCGTGTTTTAAAATAAAATATAAGGTTTCCAGCGCTTCGGCGGCCGCTCCCGCGGCACCGCTCGCTTCGCTCGCTCGCCTTGCGCCTTGTTTTTACACCATCCGAACCACGCTCGTCGCTGCGCTCCTCGCTAACCTATTTTGTGGAGTAAAAAAATTTCGATCGTGTCTGAAAACTTTTCACCGACGTGGCGGTCACGGGAGGGGTTTTCGGGATTGGTGTCTTGGACGAAAGTTGCTCCTTGTGACGCTTTTCAATCTATGGCATCATAAAAAATGAGTGTTATATGGAGTAAAAAAAATCGATTGAAAATTTTCTTTCAAAATCATGAAAACTCTAACCTTAATTTTGCAAAAACCTGTGACCTTCTGCCAAAACTTATACCTTACCGAGACTTGAAAATAGTTAAAGTATGCAATAAAGCAGTGCAGTAATTGAATAAAGTCGAAAAAACACGAAAATCTCAGGATTAGATAATCTGGACCTTTATCAAAATATTTGACAGTTACCCCTATTTCGCAACTGAATAAATTAAGAAACTCTCGGTTAGATACAGGCAAAACAAAGCGAAGCCTGAAGTTCTGTAATGGATACTTGAGTCACTAGATTGAAATGCAGCTCGGCCATACATAAATATTGCGTAAGAATATTGTCTATAGAGCACTTGAAGTTTAATTAGTATCATTAAATTATTCTATTTACTCCGATTGAATGAATTGAATTTCATACGACCCGCCATGTGACACGTAAATAGGTATGTCACGTTATTTATTATGTAAGTAGATACTAGATGCTTCCCACGGCTTTGCCTGTTTTATTTTGAAATTGGTACAGCTCATCGGATTGCTATTAACACAGTTATGTGGGCATTTTTTTTAATTCACGGAACCTTTCAAAATTTAGATTTTAATAAAGATCCCTAAAAGTTTCATGAAAATCCATTTGGACAGTCAGATAGACAAAAATTGTAAAAACCGTAAAATCCCGTTTCGATATCAGAGACATTTCAATTTGATTTATTTGTGATTATTGCTACACTTACTTTTTTCGATTCGATCCCAGGACTGTTTGATTAAGTCCACTAAGGTCATGGCCAGCGGGCCTATTCTGCTCAAAACGCACGCGATAATCGTTTGGTTGCGATACTATTACGATGTTAGAATAGCGCTGTCAAAAATCCGTATTCTCCTACTATTGTGTCAGAGCGGTTTGAAAACTTCCAAGCGATATCAAAACTTCTTGAGTAATGTTACCATCGTAATAATGTTAATCATTATATCAACAATTTTTCATGTATATTTTCAATTAATTAACGATTTTATTATATATTTCGATTGTAGAACCATAAATACATCGATGAACACTTAATGCTATTTTTTATTTGCCAATAATATGAATATTAAAAATAAATCTTTTTTTCAAATGGCAACATGTTGGTTATAATATTATGTCAATTTTTTTTTTATTTAACTTCCATGAAAAAGGCAATAAAACTGTATTACTATACAGCCAATTCTTATTTTATTTTTATCATAAAAGTAATTAATTTCGTGAACGTCAGACAAAATATAATACGCTGACTAAACTATTGTGAAACACAGATAAATAAAAGACTACGTATAGATGTTTTCGACTTTTATTTTGGTCAATTCTGCTTTCTCCGTCAAAATAGGGGCGTAATGTTTCTTAGCGATGGCTTAAGTAGTCAATAATTTGTAATAAACACTAAATAATGGTGAAAAAATAACAATAAAGTCAAAAGAAACTAACTTTTTGAAAACCATTTCATTATCGTAGTTTGACAGATCGGCGAACTTGTTTAAACGAGGAGAATACGAATCTATGAAGTTCCATACAATGAGCTCGCGTAACGATTATCGTTTGAAAATTGCTAAAACGACATTGCTGCGACGATGACAGTGACAAGGAGAATACGGATTTTTGAAATAGCGCCAATATGGCGTTGCTTTGGCGCTGCTTAAAACGAGGAGAATAAGCCCGCAGGAGATGTCAATATCATTACTGAATTTGGAGTATGACAGGCGATTTGCTCAAACAAATTAAGCTAAATTTTAGCAAACGTTGGAACACTAAAAGCTAAAAGGATATTATGAGAGTGCTTCTTATTTATTTATTCTTATTATATGCCTAGTTCATTAAATATTTAATTACTTTGCCTGGCAGATGAATATTGTATAAAATAATCTGAATTTTAATGTTTCTCGTCGAGGCTCCAAATTAATTTTAATTTTTGACTAATGGACTTACTTTATAAGTGTTTTAACACTGAAATATTTAAACTCCGTGTTGTAGTCAATATTGTTAATGTTTTCAGTTAACAGTTTATATTTTGCAAAATGAAATCATCAATGACACTTAATTTGTTTATATGTCGTTAAATCTATATACAAATAAGTAAAATCTCTCCGTCCCAATTTTCCATTTTCCAGAATAGGCACCGAAACTGCTCAATGCATTTTGATGAAACTTTCAAGGATAATAGTATGTTTACTATCTCTAACGGATCCGTAGATTCCACGGGTGGAACCGGTGCAGAAAACTAGTTATATAGTATATTTTTTCAAGTCTGTAAAAAAAGGGTTT
The DNA here is from genome assembly GCA_963924495.1 of Nemapogon koenigi. NCBI lineage: Eukaryota > Metazoa > Arthropoda > Insecta > Lepidoptera > Tineidae > Nemapogon > Nemapogon koenigi. The sequence continues at coordinate 9,811,141 of OZ004640.1, read as the reverse complement.
CAGCTATACAAACTCAAGGTCACAGGAAGATGAGTGTGCAGTGCAGCCCACGCACATCTCTTAAATTTAGATTACTGTCGATAGTGTCAAACTTTAGTTCCCAATAGATTAGCGACGCCAATCGGATCACTAGCGCAATAACTCATTAAAATTTATGAATATCAAATACGAGCACCATCTCTCTCTTATGTACAGCGTCCTACATTCGCTCGTTTCTTTTCTCATTCGCAGTTTGGAGCCGGGCCAAACGAATTTCCAAGCGTTCGGTCCCGTCGCTGTTGGTAGTTTTCCGAGTCGACCAGTCGCGCACGCTGCTGCTCCATCGGGGATCCCACAGTTTATTGACGACCCTAAAGATCCTTTTAACACCTTAAACAAGATACTGGATTCGCCACCGTTCAGCTCAGAAACCCAAGTGGAAAACAAAGAGGGTTGTGGCGAAGCGACTTTCCTTGATTGTGATATTAGTGATGTGCCGACGGAAAGAAGGCATTCTACGTTAGAAGAGATAGAGAAAGAAGTAGATAAGGTACGAGTGGCGCTTGACGAAGATTGTCGCGCTTTGGAAGAAGACGACAAGTTGCAAGCTGAAGCTGATAATTGGAGTTTGAATGTGTCGTGCGACAGTGGAGTGTACAATAGAGCATCTTCAAGGGATTCTGGACCACATTCAGGTAAATAAACATGATTTTAAATTTGGAAACACCAGGAACAGTGACCACTTTTTGCTAGTTGTCCATATTAAGCTGAACAGGTGGTAAAATTGTTGCTGCACCTAGATGTGTCAAATCTTAAACAGACGTAGCTGTTGTTTTTTTGAAGAATTTGATGCTTAGCATTGAACCCGGATCACTCCGGTTTCAAGTAAAACGCTCTACCAATCTACGCAATCGACTCGTGTACTTTTTAACAAAGGAAAATACAATTCGCCTTTGTGAGGAAAAAAATGTTAGTGTAATATCAGATGGTCGCAGTGGACATGACTGTCACTTTTGCATATAGTTTCCGTGTTGCAATAAAATTGTTTACGGCTGAATTATTTCATGTTTTCGTCAATTTTAATATCACTGACATCAAGGCGGTTGCTTTTATGGGAAACGACATCTTTAACAGACTCTTCCGTACTCCTGAATTATTGTTTTTTTTTGCTAAAGCCTACTTTCTACTCCGGTCGCATGGGAACATTTTTTTTTGACATAAGAATTTATTCCGAAGGATTTCAACCATTTTGACAGTCAAACAGACAGACTTTCGCATTAGTTAGGAAACTCTGTAAGTGTACTGAAAACAAAGTAGTTTGTTAGTCAAAGCTAGGATAAAATTAGACATGCATTTTCAAAATATCGATCAATTTTCAAATGATTTATTCAGGCAGTAAGATACGTTTTGTTTATGGTGTACTTTCTAAATTTAGTACCCGGTTTGTAGCTGCTACATTCATATTGGGACGGTTTTCAAAATAAACATGGTTCAACCTTGCTGGTGTCTCACGCCCTATGTAGGTCAATGCAATACAGATTCTTGTATGATGTATGTATGGGACGGACGTTTGATATGTTGATATCCTAATTCTAATATTGTAAATGCGAAAGTGCGTTTGTTTGGATGTTTTCCTTGCACGCCGAAACGAAGCAACGCGTCAACGTGATTTCTTACACGCAGAAATAGCAGAGATATTTGTGACATATGCTACTTTTTAACCCGGGAATATATCTCATTCCCCGGGAAGATTGATTTCTACCCGTGCGAAGTATCGCTAAGATATATCTGAAGTTTTCTTTTATAACTGTTATTTCTTCCTTCATCTCAAATCACAATCAGGTCACTGGATAGCTAAATTACCCAGAATACACGCAGACAGACGAGTGTACACACAATTTTTAATATAAATTTGAAAATGCATTCCAGGCGAGGAACTGGGAGTGATCGAGGGTCAAGAGATAAAAGAGAACCACGTAACAAACAGTAGCGACGAGTGGTCCCCGACAGGAATCGAACAGGATCTCCTCACTATGAACCGCCAACGGAGATCGACAGAGGTCGAGAACGGACCAACAGACCACGGGAGCGATGATGAGGGCAAGGAGAATTGTGGTTTCGCTCCAGGATTGGTCAAGAGCAATAGTGTCGTTGCCAGGGCTAGCATGTGGCAGCAGTTGCAGCAACAGGCAAAAGGTTGGGTTTTTTTCGTTTTATGTCTTAGTTTACGTGTTTGTAATAACTCTAAATATGTTTGCTCTGACATCCAAAGGTAGTTATACCAATCTTAAGGATGAAAACGTAATTTCTCGAGAAGATTCATATGAGAATATTGATGGCTTTTCAGAAGCCATCTTTTGGGCCATTCTCTTCTAGTCTTCCTTTTACTTGAAAGTAGTTGCGACTCCATCGCGTACTACACGTGCAATACGCTTTGTCTCTGCACAGTCACTGAGAAAATGAACGGTCGCTATGGAAAGATGAATCGTTACGATTTTCTTGGCAATCGATCCAAGCGAGCAATCGCACCATCTATGGGGAGATTTAGTTCTAAGAAATGGCTATGCCAAAAAAAAGCCGAAAAATATACCGAATTTTGAAAAGCCCATATTTTGTTCAGCTAGACCTCTAATTTGCTAACTTCTTGGTACGTTTGTAAGTGCGCCGTAACTTATATTATGTATCGAATCTACACCCCCTATTTTTTTCTATCATAGATCTTAGTGTTTTTTCTTATACTTGTCTCCACTTAGATTCATTACACTTTGAAGCATATTAGACATTATAATAACAAGTAAATATATCTCATTCCAGGTGTACCAAGGCCTTTGATCCGTCACAGTCGTTCCAAGAACAAGGAAGGTCCGACTGTCGTGGAGCGATACAAGACACAACCAATAACCTTCAATGAGACAAACCCAGAACCGCCTAAAGAACATGTCCCACTCAGTCCATCTAAGAGCAGCGCCAATGTCCTCGACAGAGATGAAGACGGTAAGTTTGTAGTATGTTATATAATTTATAAGATTTTTAGTATACTTAGAACTGTATAAGAAGTACTTATACGTGTAACGTCAAAATGTGGATGTTAAGATTAGTATGAAGCGACACTAGCGACATCTAGCTGTCAAACTCTTTGCAACCATGGAGTGATATTTTTTTTGTATACAAAAGAATAGAGTTCACCGCACTATATATGTATATATAATCTCCTTTTCATTCAAAACTTGACCTATAAAACTGTGTACTTGACGCCAAAGAATTTCTAAATTCAAAGTGTATAACTGACTAAGAGATATACTATCTCTATTTCTACAAATAACTTAACTTTGTGCAAAGAATACACCTTTTACGGCTTATCTCCTGCCACCAGATGGCGCCAAAACAATTACATCAAAAGTTACACATATTAGTATTTCTTATGTACTAATTGGTTAAAATATAAATGAATATAGCACGAAAGGACTTTGCAAAACAAGTTAGCATGTCCAGCACATTTCAAATAGAGAATAAAATAGAAGCTTATATCCTTAGGCTTTTTATAGAAATACAATTGCATGTCATTCTATTTTAATTTTAATATCCGGGGTAACCGGTATCGGAGTAATAAGCACAAATAATGTAAATACGCACTTGTAACACGGTGACAGCCAAATTGGACGAGGACGATCCGGCCAAAATGTCCCTGATGGAGAAAATGAAGATGTTCAACAATAAACTTACCCACAAACCGCCCGTCGCTGGCATCCACAAGTCCAGGGAAGAGAGAGTGCCTCGTACTTCTAGATTAAGGACCATGCCGGTCCTTGCCAGTCAAGTACAGGAGGCCATAGAAAATAACGAACGAATGAGTCGCTCCTTGGTGACCGAAGAACCGACCAGGAATCCCAATTTTCAGATGAAAATGGAACTCTTTAGATCGGCCAGCGCTAAGAATACATCGTTAGAGTACATTATGAGGGAGAATGCGAAGTATAGGAGTTTAGGTTTGAGTTTTTCTTTTCATTTCTGTTAATTTTTTTTCGCTTGATCCGCTTTTCGGTGGTTCCAGTTAGTCTTTATTTATTTATTTACGATAAAGTTGTTATTATAGTACTAACAAAATAAATACTTGTTGTTCCTTTTTTCTAAAATATATTTTTAAAGTAGAATATTAACTGCATGGTGGACTTGCACGAGGTAATTGCACAGGAGTTTAAGTTTATTTTAGATTTTATGGTATGTAATTATTTGACATTAAACTAAACTAAACGTCTTTTTAACCGAGAATTTCCCTAGTAGTTTTTTAAAAGCTATACTGATTCTAACAGGGTTTTAAAATTTTCTATTTATATCACTTCACTTTCTGATGTATATAATCACTGCATGTTATTGTAATACATATAGTGGCATGAATAACTGTTTATTTTTGGCATGAGAAATGTAACTGCAAGAAATATAATATAAATACTATGTTGTGTTTAACATTGATGCTACTGTCAGATTAAAAAAAGTATTGATACCCTTGACTTCAATTGAATAAATTAAAAAGTAACTTGGTCTTCCGCTGGGTACCCTGGGACCGTAACACTGTTTGTGTGAACCATAGGCCCCCGATCCATTGTAAGAGTTATAATTTCAAAAATTACATGGGCAAACTAAAGGCTTAAATTAAAGTAGGTATCTCAAATAATTTTATGTATCTACGCCTAATAATTCGATTTACTTCTTCTAGACTTGGACGATGAGATGCCTTCAGATCGGGCACAAAAAATGATAACTCCTGAAGTACGTGGAATACTGAAGTCTGGTGCCACGGCAGTGCCTAAAATGAAGACTTTGGCTAAGGGAGAAAGCTCTGAGGTTAGTTAAATAATAATCACTACATATTATAAAAAAAATATGAACGGATTTTGAACGATTATATTATCACCATTAGATAAGTTGATTCACAGTTTACGAGTTTTAAGCATGGACCTGTTTAGGAGATGAGTAACAGTATCTTAGGCTCCAGCGCGTTTTCATGGCATATACTGTCTATTCCGTCAAATATAGAACAAAATGATATCGGAAATAAATGTGTGGAATAAAATGATCTACAAAAAATCCGCGGTAGCATATATCTAGGTATCTCTAATATAGTAGCAATATAGTACAGTCACTTAAGCCAGAAAAGAGGGTCAACCTCGGAATGAGAGATAATAAGCTGTAAACTTGTACAAATCTTTATTTTGGCATTCTATAAGTTGTCTCAAAAGTCTCATAAAATCTCATGTCCGCGTCTTAATATATTCAAGGTCAAAGGCCACAAAAATCGGTTTTTCGCAAATATCTCGCTCCCTATGATTTCAATTGTATTTGCATCTATTATAAAATTGTAGAGCATAAAATTCTCTACAAATCAGTTCCAAACATTTTTATATACGCTTAACCGTTTTTTAGATAGAGCGCAGAGAGCGCGCAGCGCTCAGCTATGCATGGCCTAATGCAAGGTCAATCGCGAGTCCCGGTAAATAATACGTCGTATAAAGTTAATAAATAACTAAAAAATCCATAATTATGAATAATTTGCATTATTTATTAATTAGGTAATACATTATAAGTATTTAATAATATTTTTCGTTTATCAAATATATTCCTTTTATAATACTTACCCACTAAGTGAAATGAAAAAAAATTTAGTGAAATACTTTAAGTATATTTTAATATTAATTAATAATAAGTATCTTAATTATATTTTAAGTAGAAAAAGTATTTTTTTCTTTAAAATAATTTGTAAAAGATCATAACCTGGGAATACGGACGGCGGACGCCCTTATAATACGACCTTTTTTCTATCCATAGTCAGTTGGGACAGTAGGTCTACCAGGAATCGTTATAGTTAAAACGCCTAACGCAACCAGAGTAGTTATCGTGTAAACGCATAATGAATAGTTAATCATAAAATTGTTACCATGACTTACAGATCCCGTAACTACAGCTGTAAGTCATGGTAATAATAGGACGTACTATAGGACGTATAGTTAGACAATCCGTTACTCACTTCACATTAATATAAGTATCTCTTTCTTATTGGGTATTGGAAACAAGGATAGCGTCATCATCGTCTAAAAACCCGTCCGTTGTTTTTTGTACCTGCGAACACCCTCCGAAAACAAAACATCAAAGAACTTCCGTCATCATAGGAGAAGATATAGATTTGCTCGTCATTTTAATTGGACGTACTCAATAACATCAACCAGAAATTTTCTTAAAAAAAGTTGGCAAAGGCATGTTAAAACACAAATATACTCCTCCAAAAGTTTCGATACTTATCCACATTCTAAAAAATACATGTAATTTTTGCATGCATTTAGTGGCTATGACACGACTTCTAAGCTGTTTAAAAAAAGGAAAGAAACTTTCGTTAAAACATTAGAGACATTTCCCAATTTTGATCAACTGGCTCAAGTATTTCAACAAGAAAACTGCCCTGTACAAAACATTGTATGAAAATGGAGTATGCAACTTGTTAGCAATATATAATGCTGCAAAATCTAAGGGCATAGATCATCATCGCTACACACAATTCGTCAAGTCAACAAAGCTTAGTAAACCTGTGCAGTTATCCAATCTTCCACCAACAAGTGCAGCGGCTTATCAAAATATCAACCGTGTGTAATATCAAATTCAAACTTGGTAAGGGAATGATTTAGAACCCCAGGAATGGGGTTGGGTGCTGCAAAATTAACTCCTGGAACCGATAACGACAAAATTACCACCGGCTCCAGATGAACTACTGAACGCAATATTTTGCAACTGCAAGAATGGTTGTTGTTCACGCTATAGATGCAGGAAATCGGGGTTGCAATGTTCTTTAGCTTGTGGCCAGTGTAATGGGCAAGCTTGCCTCAATGCTTTATCGTATCAAAGCGATCTCGATGAATAAAGTGCACCTGACCCCGAAATCCTTGACTGTTCAGAGACAAATATCGTTGACAACGAAGATGATGATGATAATTGGAAATGTTCGAGCAGCCGGAAGACGATGTTGAAGAAAAGAAAAATTGAGACTCATGTCTTTCTAATTATTAAAGTTCACGTAATCCTCCCTGGACTGAATATCTGAGGACTTAGCGAGACAATAATATGATGTCTTTTTATTATCGCCAAAATAGAGTTATGTGGTGCTGGAGGAAAATGATTGGAGTGCCGTGGACGGAATTTCGCACCAATGTATCGATACTCCAGGAACTTGACATAAGGCAGCGTTTATCAGCCATAGTCCAGACTAGGATACTCCAATTCTTTGGACACGTGTCGCGGCGGGACAACGACTGTATAGATAGAGCGCCTTGTCGGGCAGGGTAGGGTGGAGGGCACTAGAACACGCGGCAGATCACCTATGCGATGGACCGATCAGAATAAACCTGCGGTGGGCGGCCCGTTACACGAGTACCGACAAAGAGGGGTGGCGTTGCATCGTGAGACGATAAACAGCTGCCCGAAATCGTGCTGCAACAAGATGACCACGACCGCTCTGTCAAGAGTGAACCGACAAGGAAGAAGACATTCTCCCCACATTTGAACTTCAATTGTAGTAAGTGTATGATACATAATTACTAAATAAATATATAATTAAAATATACTTAAAGTATACAATTTTTTTAGTAGGTAGGTAAGTATTAGTAAAGGAATATATTGTATTAATTAATAAATAAAGCAAATTATTCATAATTATGGATTTTTTAGTTATTTATTAACTTTATACGACGTATTATTTACCGGGACTCACGGTTGACCTTGCATTATGTCATGTATAGCTGAGCGCTGCGCGCTCTCTGCGCTCTATCTAAAAAACGGTTAGGCGTATAAAAAAATGTTTGGAACAAAATTTGTAGAGAATTTTATGCTCTACAATTTTATAATAGATGCAAATACCATTGAAATCATAGGGAGCGAGATATTTGCGAAAAACCGATTTTTGTGGCCTTTGACCTTGAATATATTAAGACGCGGACATGAGATTTTATGAGACTTTTGAGACAACTTATAGAATGCCAAAATAAAGATTTATACAAGTTTACAGCTTATTATCTCTCATTCCGAGGTGAAACCCTTATATGATTGGACTAATAAGCGTGTTTGTGTGGTGGTTATTACAATTTTTATATACCGATATTGTAACCGTGCGAAGCCGGGGGCGAGGTCGGTAGTTTACTATAAGGGCGCAAATTTACTAAGAAGGTTTATATGGCTGAAGTGAAAAGGATGTACTTACTTTTATTATACATGTAAAAATGTATCAATTGATCGATGGAAATATTAAAAGTACACACAATCGCCGAGCATGTATGAAAGGTATGATAAATATAAAAGAAGCAAAAGGGGTATGTCAGGATCGTAACAAATGGAATTCGATTGTCTCTGCCTACCCATCTTGGGATAAAAGGCGTGATGATAGATAGATAGATAGATTTATGACAAACTAGTTTACCGCCGCAGCTTTGCCGAAACATTTCATTGGTCCACGTTTATGGTTACTGCTACGCTGCTTTGTTATATAGCCTCTAACATTCCTCAATTAAATGGATAATTAAAGCAAAAATATTTTTTCAAATCGGATTGAGATTAGCGCGTTCAAACATATAAACTTGTATATATTGTATATATTATAGATTTGTTAAAGAATGACAAAACTTAAGTTGATATGGCGTTAATTTGCGTATTTATGACCTAGAAATTTCAAAACAAATGTGATTATCTGCTAGATTTTAAATTGTTATTATATTTCTGTTCCAGGGTCTAAAAGATGAAGGTATCGACAGTTCGTCAGATGAAGAATCTGTGTCCGCCAGCAGTGTGTCCTCTTCGGAGAAGAGTTGCTCCTCATCAGACAGCTCCGACGATATACCCGGAACTAATACCAAACGGTTCCAACCCAAAAGCTTTACCAAAGCTAACAAACTAAAATCATCCCGGACCGATTCCGACTTGACAAAACTACATGACTTCTCGCGAAAAATTCAAATGCCCTGCGCTAACGAATTGAAAGAGCGGCTCAATCAAGTCAAACGGGAATCTACGGATAAAGTTGTTCCCGTGTTAGGTAAACTTAGAAGAGAACCGTCCAAAGACGATGACGAAAAAAATCCTCGATATCGAAGGTTCGTGAAAAAACTGGATGAGCCAATACAGTTGGGTAAATTGCGGAGGCCATTGACCAATCAGAACCAGGACGAAAAGTCGCCGGTTCTGAAGATATCCGCATTGAATATGGAGGCGAAGAATAAATTCTTTGGTCTTGTAACTGAGAAGAAAGGGAAGACAATAGAGGAGTTGGCAGAGGCTGTTAGAAAATACATTCCATCTGTAAGTACTTGACTACATCTATCGGCGTAGAAATTACGTAGACAAATCTCAGTTAGAAAAAGAAAGATATAATTTCTCATAGTGGAAAAGCAGGAGAAATAGTGGCGTCGCGGAAACCGGTCCTTTTTGTCTTCCTTTATCTTTATGGTAAATTATTCCTTTCTAACTGAGATTTTGTCTATGTACAGATATTATTTTTACGTCATGCTCGCACGGCTGAAAAACTGACAGCCTGCTAGATTTTTTCACTCAGGAGCTAAGAACTAACTCAACTAAGTGAATCAAGTCCGGCGGAGCCTAGGCGAGTCGCTAATGTTCAAGCTATAGATACTTTATTATATCTAATTAGCTTTCCGCTCGGCTTCGCCCGTCGAAATGTTTGAAAAGTGACAAAATAATTTAACCCGAAAAGTTAATCACGTCGATATGTTCTGTTTTGACGTGAAAGAAAGACAACCAAACAAACAAAAACACTATATACATAATTTATTCTATAATATTATTTATTGTTTTAGGTGAGCAAATCAGTGTCTACACACGCTATGGAGGTGGGCGGGTCCGGCAGCGACGGAGAGAGTAGCGGCGGACGTGAGGTGCGGTACATCAACACCAGGAATCGACACAGGTCAGTACCAGTCTTATGGTTTTTACTATTCGCTGTCGCCTACTCACTATCTTTGCCCGACCCAGCAATTTGCTCGGCATTCTAGTGTTGGACAGGCTCGGGCCGGGCATTTCTTGCCTGGTCATTAGGGCGGACCCGTCGTTTTTGGCCTTTGAGTCAAAACAAAAAATGTGATCCTAAGTATGCTAACCCCACTGGCCCTAAGACGTTAACGAAGATTAGTCTAGCGTGGTGCCTATAATTTAATATTTTATAAAATGCGTTTAAATATTTATCTCTACAGTAATTGTGAAGTTGTGAAATACCTTTGTAGAATATCGCAATTAATGTCAAATTAAAGTTTTTGTTTAATTATATAGGCAATCTACAAGAAAATATGTCCTAAACTTTCGATATAAGACATTTTTTGTACGGAACGTAATAATGATGACGAAAAATATAACATAAAATATTCTCTCAAAACAATTCAGTTTGAATATTTGTTACTTGTTCACTCGTAATGGCTAAACGGTCTGGACTAATAATTCATAAAAACTTATGTACATAATCCGTCAAACCACACCTTTTCCATCGAAATATACCTCAACAAAATTGCCTATTCGTTAGGTATAGCCTTCCTGGGTAACCTGGCGCCGATAACACGATTTCGGGAGCCATAAAGCAACCGGTGAAGAAAAAAACCCATTCATTTTACGTTGTTTAGTTCATTTCAAGACATTTTTTTCTGTCCCCAAAATAAAAACCATCTTTCGTAGGTTTAGCCTTCCTGGGTACATTTTTCGGGAGCCATAAAGCAACCGTGGACAAAAAAACTCATTCATTTTACGTATTCTGCTAGTTTAGTTCAGAAATTACTATCAGTTTTTGTCTGTCCCCAGAATAAAAATCTTTCGTAGGTTTTAAGCCGTTGTCTGAAGTAATAATTTAAAATATAGTTAATAATTAAGGGGTTAGTTGTGGACGTTGATAAGGGTGGCGGCAACTGTTTGTGACGGACCCTTAATAATAAATCGTCTGGCATTAGGGTGCCGTGCTTTTGCTGATAGCGTTTTTGTATTATTTATTGATTTGAAACGCAATAATTGGGGGAATACCAGGACGTGTAAAGTGATACAAAGGAGATTGTTTTCAGTTTCAACATACCTATTTCATTAAATATATTACTTTCAAGCCTAACCGCTGGTTTTCCTGAATAAAAATAAATTCATATCTTTTTTCACCGCTCTTCTCTATTTTGACTTCCTATAACGACACGACATTAATTATTATTTCACTTGTTCTAAGTAGCGTCTTGGTCTTCCCCCGGCTTATCTTCTATTAATTTTTTTCTTCTATCATGTTCTTTATAAAATCGTGCCGTACCAGGTGACCAGTTTTCCAATACGAATATGGATAGTATTGGATGGTTCAACGTTCATGCCCCTTAAAATTAATGAAATTTCCGTGGACAATCGATAAGAAATAAAAAGAAACATTTCTACAATATTTAGCCAAATAGTAAAAGCATAGATTTTTAAGGATTAAACTTGGCATGTCTTTTTTTATATATGTCATTTAAAATTATTAAAATAAATTATATTACCAATTTTACGTATCAATTAACAGCAGAACTAATAATAATATTTATTAAACGGTTATTTAACAATTTCACATTAAAAAGACATGCAAATATTGGTTACCAAATAAGACTACGTAACCTCCTAAATAAAAGGATGTTCCACTACCAATTAAAATTAATTTACGCGTGCGTATCATTCACGCAATGCACTTCCCGCTAATTGAAATAAATACCTACTTCACAATATTCACAAAATTCACATATTTTTTGTAATGCGTATTTCCGTTAACCTCAGACAAACGACAGGTTTACTAACAAAACTATCAGTTGTCAGGGAATAGCAATAAGATTGTCGAAACGGCGCTGAATTCTCAATTTTAGAACTCCCTATAAAACGTTTGACCCATTCTAATTACATGCTGCAGCTATAAATGTAAATTACGCGATGACCATATTTCTTGGGTTCGAAATTAAAATTTCTTTCTAAAGATTCATATATCTCATTCGTTTTATTTCGTTTATTTCATAGATAATTTCATATATTTTAAGAAAACATAAACTACAACTTGCTTTTCTAATAGTTTTTGTATGATACTCATACAGCCGAAGTCCGATTCGTGTATTATCGCAAGAAAGGTTTTGTTGAGAAATCGTACTTTCTTATGTTTCTCGTACGTGAATCTTGGCTTATCTTTTCTTACCCATGGTTATATTATTATTATCGATTATGTGGACAAAATAAGTCGCGCGTAAAACTGAGTTTGTTGTACTGTGCTGTGATGCGTCGCCTTATCCATCGTCCATATCTATTTAGAAAGATGTGAGCGAGCTGGACTGCTATTAAAATCTATAAAATAACCAAGTATAAGAAAATATAAATCAAGATTCACGTACCAGAAACATGAGAAAGTACGATTTTACACAAAATAGGTATTGGAATATGCAAAATACTGCTATCGGAGTATTATACAAAAACTATTAGAAAAAGCAAATTGTAGTTAATGTTTTCTTAAAATATATGAAAATTATCTATGAAATAAAATTGTACATTATCAAAAAATAGCTATCAAATAAAGTTTAAAATATTTTTTCAAATTCGACTGGTATATCCAAAGATTAGCACGTTCAAACAAACGAAATCTTCAGTTTTATTATTAGTATATTATGTTTGTTGGTTTTGATATGAATAAAAAGGGCACTGATATACTGATCCAAAATTTACACACGGTATAATGGAAAAATATCCACGCACTTACTCGAAAATTTGGTACCATCGATTTAAGGCCCTCACTGCTTGTGCAAAAAAATCAGTAGAGGGGGTGAGGCGGAGTGATGCAAGCTTCGATTTGCGGGGAGATGCGGCGCGCCTACTATGAACAAACCGAGACCGCGACATCACAATCTAGGAACATAGGAATAATCGGACTGAAATAATTAATTTTCGTTTTGCCAGCGACTTAGCATGTATGAGTTTTAACTGTGCCTAATAATAGTAATGTTTTACATCCAATGCGTAAGTGTAATATAAGTTAATCATTCTCTAAAATTATACCGCTACCGCTGCCTTTTTGTGGACCAATTCTTATCAATAACTCTGAAACTCGAAAGTCGCGTCCTTGGAGACTTTTGCTCAGAATTACGAAACGAATCTATTCTCAAAATTGTGTGAAATTTGACCGAAAGTCATTTCCATATAAAAATTTCTTTAATTTGTACTTTTAATTTAATTATTATAGGTGCCTAACTATAAAAGAAACTAGAAATTGCGTAATCGACACTTTGCTTTGCCAACTCTTGACATCGATTTGCGGCATCCCTTTGCCTTTGGCGGTTTCTCCTGGCGGCCGGTCGATTAGCCGCGGCGCGAGCCACACGGCATCAAAGGACTTAGCAACTATCTTTTTACATTCACAGGATGTTTCTTGTGTTTATTATTGTTACAGTAAAAATATTTCAAACATCTATGTTGAATTATAGATAGTTATAAGGTTTTTATCAAGTATTTACTCAATAAAAAGGTTCAGTTTGTGTCTGAAGTTGTTTGTTCGAAAGGAATAGGTATAAAAACTTATTCCATTGTAATGATGTTACATCTAGAACAATTATTATAACCAATGTGTGAATTTAAAATCACTATTTCATTTTGTTTATTTATACTTTAGAAGCTTTATTTTTATTTGTTAGAAAAAATCTTTTAAAATTTACTGAGTGAAATTTTAAGTATTAAATTAATTTAAATTAAAAGTTGCATGATGTATTTTTCTTCTTTATCACAATCACAAGCCAATAAACACTGCCTCTTCTTCAAACGTCCTATTTTATTTAGAGTAGTAGTAAGTAAACTGTGGATTTCGAGTGCGTGGCCAATAGTACCAATTCTATTTTATTCAGAGATAATTTAAGAAGAAATAAAATATCAAATAAAGTAATATAATTTAAAATAAACATTGTATTTCAGTGTGTTATTTTATTAGAATCAGAAAATATTATAAAAACTAGTACGTAATAATTATCGGTATTATGGAAGATATATACCGGAATATTGATAATCAGAATATTGAGATTATTACATGCCCTTACTAATGTAGGTAGATACATCCTACTAAAAATATTTTTTCATTGGTCTATAAAACTTTGTGAGGGAGACAAATATCAAACACGCTGTATTCATAAAATGATGCACGCGCGAACATATCCCGCGCGACTATTTCGCGTCACAGCCGTTGACTTGAGACGTCTAGAAAGTGCACGTTCCTCTCATATCATGTAAATTTGTTGATAAAATCTCGTTACACAATTTATTTTTATTTTGTATTTTTTTGTGATTATATTATAGTTTATTTTATTAAGTATTAACTAATAAGTAGTAATTTATAGTTTAGTGTAAATAATGGGTAATAAAAGGAATAAAGAACTACGTAAGATTTGTATTAGAAAACGACGTAAGAAGAATATAAAAAAACATACTTTTGACTCTGAGTAAGTATAATATTTGAAATTATAATACAAAATCCTTATTATTCAATATCTTCAATCAATGTAAAAGGAAAAGATGGAGTAATACAACCGCCCAGCGTGCCTGCCACGTAGCATACGCTCTGCCTATACACTACTCTTCGTCCCGGTCTTGTGTTCCTCTTTTATTTTGTATTAGCACTACGGCCGAATACTATAAAACAGTGAGAGTACAGAAATGAAGCTTACGTATGTACATAACCTTTTATACTTACACTCGGCCACAGTAAATATATCTAAACAGTACCGAAACTAGGCCTATTTGTTAAAATAAATACCTACGCTCCAGTGGAGCGTTAGGGTTGTCCTCTTAATTTTTGTAAAATTAATGTAAATGGGTAATTTTATACCTGTACTTAGTTTTTGATAGACTACCCTATTTTGGCTTTGCCTGTGTAAATATCTGACTTTATACCTACTTAGGTCTTGATGTACTAGGCTTTTTTTCGGCTTTGCCTGTGTAAATAGGTAACTTTATACCTACTTAGTTTTTGATAGACTATCCTATGTCTCGGCTTTGTCTGTGTAAATATCTGACTTTATAACTACTTAGGTCTTGATGGACAAGGCTTTTTTCCGGCTTTGCCTGTGTAAATAGGTAACTTTATACCTACTTAGTTTTTGATAGACTACCCTATGTACCCGATAAAAAGGCTTGTCCATCAAAAACTAAGTAGGTATAAAGTTACCTATTTACACAGGCAAAGCCGGGTAAAAGCCTAGTCCATTAAGACCTAAGTAGGTATAAAGTCAGACATTTACACAGGCAAAACCGAGACATATGGTAGTCTATCAAAAACTAAGTAGATATAAAGTTACCTATTTACACAGGCAAAGGCGGGTAAAAGCTTAGTCCATTAAGACCTAAGTAGGTATAAAACACCACATTTACACAGGCAAAACCGAGACATATGGTAGTCTATCAAAAACTTAGTAGGTATAAAGTTACCTATTTACATAGGCAAAACCGGGTAAAAGCCTAGTCCATCAAGACCTAAGTAGGTATAAAGTCAGATATTTACACAGGCAAAGCCGAGACATAGGGTAGTCTATGAAAAACTAAGTAGGTATAAGTTACTTATTTACATAGGAAAAGCCTAGTCCATCAAAACCTCAGTAGATATAAAGTCAGACATGTACACAGGCAAAACCGAGACATGGTAATCTATCAAAAACTAAGTAGGTATAAAGTTACCTATTTACACAGGCAAAGCCGGGTAAAAGCCTAGTCCATTAAGACCTAAGTAGGTATAAAGGCAGACATTTAAACAGGCAAAACCGAGACATATGGTAGTCTATCAAAAACTAAGTAGGTATAAAGTTACCTATTTACACAGGCAAAGCCGGGTAAAAGCCTAGTCCATTAAGACCTAAGTAGGTATAAAGTCAGACATTTACACAGGCAAAACCGAGACATATGGTAGTCTATCAAAAACTAAGTAGATATAAAGTTACCTATTTACACAGGCAAAGGCGGGTAAAAGCTTAGTCCATTAAGACCTAAGTAGGTATAAAACACCACATTTACACAGGCAAAACCGAGACATATGGTAGTCTATCAAAAACTAAGTAGGTATAAAGTTACCTATTTACACAGGCAAAGCCGGGTAAAAGCCTAGTCCATTAAGACCTAAGTAGGTATAAAGTCAGACATTTACACAGGCAAAACCGAGACATATGGTAGTCTATCAAAAACTAAGTAGGTATAAAGTTACCTATTTACATAGGCAAAACCGGGCAAAAGCCTAGTCCATCAAGACCTAAGTAGGTATAAAGTCAGATATTTACACAGGCAAAGCCGAGACATAGGGTAGTCTATGAAAAACTTAGTAGGTATAAGTTACCTATTTACATAGGTAAAGCCGGGAAAAGCCTAGTCCATCAAGACCTAAGTAGGTATAAATTCAGATATTTACACAGGCAAAACCGAGACATATGGTAGTTTATTAAAAACTAAGTAGTATTAGTATGTATAGAAAGCCCGCTGTTTCTAATAAGATAGCTAGAGCGGGATAGTGGTAGACGTTTAAGTTCGGGTGTGAAAGGGACAGACAATAGGATTACGAGAAAAACATCGCTAATTTATAATCAGGCGAGTTCACCAGAGCGTCCGGGACACGTCCGCTGCCGGCGGTATCTGTCCGCCATCTGCCGATATTTACGGAATTTCGGGCTTTATAATTAATTAAAAAATAAACACGCTATTAATTTGCCATTTTTTAAGCAATGTCTTTAGTACATTGATTTTCCTACAATATAGTTTTTTTTTAACGTTTGTTGTCGCTCAAAATATTGAGAATTTTGAGAGCAAAAATTATTTTCGTGCTGTAACTTGCGATTTTTTTTTTAAAGATACTACAAAGATTTAATAATATTTTATTATTTATATATTTTCTTTATATATTTCACTATTCACAAATTTTTTTTCGGACTTGTAAAATGGCTTGATATGTCCACATTTAGCGACAAAAAAATAGACGTTTCAGAGAAAATGTACGGAGACGTCGCCTTAATCTGATCATGGAGCCAGGAGGTGGATAGTGGAATTCTGCTACTAATAGACCCATCGAGTTTAGACTCATTTGGTTTACGCAAGTGACAAAAGCGTGTTTTTTTAGTTTTTAAGCTATCATTTTCTAGAACAACATGTCTTGCGGTGAAACTCAATTTCCTACATGCGCTTTGGTTCCCGGAATTTTCGCAGTTGGAACTTATAATGAGTTAAAATGAAATTAATTTTATCGTACCAGTTATTGCTTTTCTGCGAACCGTGAACGAGATCGTTATTCATACTGGGCCATATATTGACTCACCTAGTACTTGTTTATTTAGTTCCTGATAGTTGCACACGGTTCAGTTCACCTGAAAAACTATTTACGTTTTTTTAAAACTTTATGTTTACCTAGTAATGAGATTACAAGTAAATTACACTCTTGACATAAGTTTTCGATTTTTTTAAGTGACTTCTTTAAGCAGGGTAAAGCAAAATTTTTGTTACGCGTAGGGTGTATAACTTTTTCTAAGAAATACAGGTGGTGCTAGCGTACATACTTACAACATTATATTAAATTTGCATTCAATTCCCAGGGTCACTTGGAGTATTGCATTGGTTTGGCATGGGGCATGAGTATATTATGGCGTTTAATAAATAATAAGCCAAAGAAGTTTCACTTCTTATTGCGTGCCCGATTTTGCCCAACTCTATGCCCAAGTATTTTGTTAAATTTTATTAAGTAGGTACTTGTTTGTCAATTTTCCACGCTAAAACGGAGCAACAAATCGACTTGTTTTTTTGCACATATAGTTGGAGGGCCGGGAGAGAGTGACAATTAGGAAATCCTTCGGCATACATTCTTACGTCACATTAAAAAAACTTTACGTCTGAAACCAGGATGAAGAGCTAGCTAAGTAATAATTTTAAAGTAAATAGTTATATTTATTTTATAGCCTCACAAAACACATTTTTTTATCTGAACTTTATTAGAACGCGATAACGTTCTTCGAAATGAATGAATAAAATGCTGGGTCGTGGCTTGCACAAATCTCTAATCTCTGGACTAGGCGTATAATGCCCATATATTATGTAGGCTACATTTGCCCGTATTTGAAAGTTTTCATTTTCTACCTATTAATTAATCCATTACGTCAATTGACTGACTAGTACCAATTTGTATTACCAGGTAATTAAGTCGATTAAGGAAAGTTATCAATTACTTTTAGAAAAAGTAAAGGCGGTGATGGAAATCGAGTTAGTAAGGCGTAACAGGTGCCCGCGCAGGTTTTCTAGCGGTTCTCACCTTGTTGCACCTTTGTCGAAAGTGGTTAACCTTATTGATAAAGCGTTATTTTGCTGACATATTTGAATACTTGTATACAAATATACCTGGGACCACTTGCATCATGTAACCACAAACCCCCAATTTCTACATAATGTTAATTTGTACCTACTTACATTTTTCAAATTCACTACCGCCATTCATAATATTGTTGACTAATTGTTGCTAAAGCATATCCCATCCAAATTGGTTCAGCCAACGCATAGACAGACAGACAGTTCAACAGACAAAAAAATCTTTTAGGATTTTATTATATGTTCATATCTAATATATAACATAGGTACTTAGTTACAATGTTACATGCAACCTAAAAGGACTGCAACAACTGCTCTAAGAAAATTACCAAAAAAGGCAAACGTGCTACCGCTATCAGTTTCATTAAATTATTAAGTTATTTTGAACCTTATGCTAACCACATAAGAGTTAGTGTCAATCCGGAAGTATGTAGCGGCACAGTTAAAACTTGCGAAACGGCGATGAAGAATAACATTGCATGGAGTGGTGTAATCTTTTAGGTCAAGTACACAAAGAATAGCAGTCTAACAATTTTATAAATGAAATTATATATTAAACTGGTCGTTTAGATTTTCTAATATTGAAAGAGAAAACTTACACTACTCATTTTTTGTCGAGTTAAGGGTCCTTGGCAGTCGGCTATCTTACTTCTGTCAAAAATATGGCAAATCTCAACTAATCCTAGAAAAATGAGTTTATTTATACAACTTTTCAACTCAAATTGCTGATAATTATTATTTTGAAATGGGATTAAGCCATATTTTTATTATTTAAAACTCATGGCCGCCTGCCAAGGACCCTTAATTCTGTCACGCCAGAATTTCAGAAAAAGAAATATAATCGGAATAGTCTTTTAGACCTAAAAACTGCTTCTACCTGCGGGGTTTAGCCACTAGTGCTTTAAGTTTATTTTTGTATCTGAGTGTACTCTACATTCGACTCTATAATTTGTATTTCCACTAGCTTTCCGCTTCGCCTTTGCTTGTGATAATTTTTGAAATTTAACGTTACCGTAGGTTTTCCTGGATGAAAAGTAGCCTAGATGTCACTCTCCGACCCTCTGACTATCTCTATGCAAAACGATCTATCGCTGATCGCCGATTTTTAGGGTTTCGTACCCAAAGGGAACCCGGAACCACCCGGAAACGGAAACCATATTACTAAGACTCCGCTGTCCGTCTGTCACCAGGCTGTTATTTCATGAACCGTGATAGTTAGACAGTTGAAATTTTCACAGATGATGTATTTACAACAACAAATACTAAAAAAATTTTTTTTTATTGTCCGACTCGCACTTGGCCGGTTTTTTATGAAACCCCTGTGTTGGCTGTGTTATTAAAATGCATTTAGTTCCATAGAAAAATTTTGTTCCTGCTAAATTACAAATTAGCGCTAAATTAGACCTCTTAATAGATCGTGGGCAGCAGCGAGTCTGATATACATAAACATTTAGATTCCCAAACAAAAAGATGTATGAAGCAATCTTTACCTATTGTTTCGTTGTGAAGTGCGACTAGTGCGAGCAATCAGCATCAGACACAAAGTTCTTGGCCCACTTTGTTTGAGAGAGTTTACGACTGTCGTAAACCTAAATCTTGGTTATACGTAGTACCATTATTATATTCTGTGGTTATACATGCTATTTAAAGATAGAAAATTGTCATCTGATGCGAATGTGTGTTTTTTTAACCGACTTCAAAAAAAGAAGGAGGAGGTTCTCAATTCGTCAAATGTTTTTTTGTGTATGTTCTCCGATTACTTAAATATGGCTGGACTTTTTTTGTTTGAAAGGGTATACTTCCCAGGTGGTCCCATGGTCATCAAGTCAGGCTCTGATGATGGGATCATGGAAAATTCAAAAACTCTTCAAATTTAATAGGCACACTTGAAGCAATTTGGGTATTTTTTTTTTATATAGTGACTTGTGCATATGCTTTTGGAAAGCACACTTTTCAGTGCATACTTTTTGTAGTCGGTACACTTTTATTTAAAAGGCAATTACTTTTCTGTTTGTTTTCACGCCAAAAGAGCAACGGATCGATTTGACTTTTTGCACAGGGATAGCTGGGGGGTCGTAGAGTGACATATCCCTCGGGTAATTCTTGTCACAATTAAAAAAAAAACAAGTTGCTAACACGTATTTACAAACAAAATTTGGGATTACAATGATCTACATTCTACATACTGCATAGGTAATGAATTCTGTTACATTTTTCGCAATAGGAAATGAAAAATAAATTTCAAAACGCACGCCGACAAAGCCGATTCGAGTCGCTAGTGTTTAATATTCACACTGCATAACGACAAACGGATTGACAGACCGGATACCAACTTTCACTATGATGGTTGAGTGGCTGTGGCCTCGCGTGACTCACTTTGGGATATTCTTTCTCACTTAGTAAACGGAGTAAACGATCTCATTATCCTTGAGGTCTGTTTGAGGTCATTGGAGATTAACTTGTTCTTTTATAATTGGAATGACTCAGGGGAATCGGATAAGAGGAGTAGCCGTATATTTTATCGGATGCATTGTTGATATAATATTGTCAAAAGAAAGTATGATCATGGTGCGTCGGTGGCCGAGTGGTTAAGACGTCTGGTATTAACTAGGCAGACCCCGAGTTCGATTCCGAATCCCGGCCATGTACCAATGGGTTTTTTTAATTAAAAACGTATGTACATAATCCGACAAACCACACTTAGAGGCTTTTCCATCTAAATACTAAATACTAAAAAAAAAAAAAAAAAAAAAGAACTAGCCACTCGTTAGGTATAGCCTCACAAATACCATCGGCTAAACGAGGGAGACTTGGTCTTCCGCTGGGTACCCTGGAACCGTAACACGGTTTCTCGGGAGCTGTAAGGCGTGAAGAAAAAAAAAATCATTTAGAAGTCTCTTCTGTTTCATATATCGTATTAGCTTAACGCCCAGTCTTCACCTGTGGACTTTTTTTAATTGTGACATAATAATGAAGGTGCACAAAATCACCTCGATCCGTCGCTCGGTTTTGACGTAAAGAAGGACAAATTAAGTAACACACTTTCGCATTTGCATTTATAATATTGGATTAGTTAGGATTAAAAAAAAGGGCAGCGGAAAACAAAGTCTTCCTCATTTAGCCGAAGATTTTTTTTGAGGCTATACCTAACGAGTGGCCAGCTCTGTTGAGGTATGTAGATGGAAAAGCCTCTTTGTACGGTTTGTCGGATAATGTACATAGATTTATTATTATAAAACCCATTGGTACATGGTCGGATGTGGGGATCGAACCCGACCACCCATTAATTTACAATAAACAGTGATTTATGCTTAAATATCGTGTAAATATCGTATCCTACTAGAAATCAGACAAACGCTTCATTTTTTTGCATGTTCCGTGCTAAAATTATATTTATTTGTACAGTCATTGAATTTGGTTGGCTTGTTTAAGACCTCTTAAGAAGATATATCCTTTATAATTTAGCTAGAATGGGTCATGACGAAAGAGGTGTGCCAGGATTCAGGATCGAGTGCATATCTTTTGAAGGCGTGAGAATATGTAGTTTTCTAGAATACATAAATCTATAACTAATATACTGAAATATTCGCTACTGTTGTATGGTGATAAAATAACAACACTTTCCTTTCCTCATTTAAATTCCGTGCCAGAACTAAAATTGTGCGAATTCATGTCCGATTTAAAGACCAATTTTCACAAAGCAAGTTCATTGAAGCATATTCAGTCCACAGTTGCGCGTGCACCGTGCACATCTACCGTGTTATTGCGCGTTACTTAATAACGTACTGTAACCTTATTAAGCTAACATGTGTTAGAAACAATACGCGCTTCTGACTGCACGTGACCTACAAACTTAATAGCGTTCATTTTCTACAGAGATAAGAGAATTAATGGATTTTGCAATGTTTCCACGCGATATGCAATTGCAATGTGTAAAAATACATTGTCACGAATGATTTACGGCTCCAGAGAAATTTTGTCCTGAAGGGAGAATCCCAAACTTGGCCTTATAATTTAACTAAAATGTGCAATAATTAATAATATATTTAAAAACTATATAATATATACAAAATATAGAAACAATACCTCTTCCAGAACCCCTCCCCGTGGCATGGTTCCCAAAACACTGGTTGCGTTACCTCGCTGAATGATTAAACTGATCTTATAATTAATTATTCTTAAGATTCTGGATTTCGTGTTCCTTTCTTCCTTTTTTCTCCACAATCCACTTCTCTTCGTTTTCCAACAACTCATCACCCCAGTCATATTGTCCTTGTAATCCAATATTTTCTTCAGAACATTGAAGTATGTTTTGCTGAGTATTTCTCAGGATGCAGGTGCTGATCAGAGATTTTTCATGTTATTCGTCTAGTCACGACCACCACACAGAACAGGCCACTAGTTAGCAATAGCCTCACAAATACTATCGACTAAAAGAGCTTCAGCTGGGGTCGGTACTTGTCTTGTTACGTTAAAGCAGAGATCGCACAGAGTTACCAGATTTCGACACCTTTTTTCATGATGATATATGATAATATAAGCTAGAGTATGTATTGACACTTGGAAGTCCTGTGACAAACATTTATCTTGATTTTAATTGTGAAAATATCCCTTTATTTTAGCAATAACTGGAAATGTTAAGAAAAACAAAACAAAAAGGTAATTGTAGATGGCCAAGAGGTCACAGCAGGAAGTAACCGCTAACAAGTCAGACGAGCGGTCGAGTTAACGGGACATGAATTAACACTGCGCTAGTGAATCACTCGGTACAAACGGATTTTACTCTCATTTATTAACGCTGATGAACTATCTTGTTCATATTTTTATTTTCTAATAATTTGGATAATATTTGATACAAGTTGACCAGTGCTTTTTTCTATGGGTTATTTGTATGAACTCAAGAGCGTAATAGGGGATGAAAGTTAGTATTGTCCCCACGGGTCACGGGTGCAGCAGGGGCGGCAAGCAAAGGTTTGATCCTATTCTTGTTAAATTACTTGTTGAATAGAAACATAGAGCCTTTAATAGAAGCAAGGTTGACGGAGCTCATAGTTCCCAGTTTACCATAATAAGTAATTGCGGAAATGTCGATAGTTTTAATATTAACGACTGCATAAATAGTTTTTTTTTGAGCTATTTATGCGAATGTTTGAGTGGAAGGATAAAAATTTTGTGCATAATTATGGCATTTCAAAGGTAGTTGAAATTATTCGCAAGGCTCGAAAGGGTGTCAACGAAAATCTTTTTCCCAGGGAATATGTGATATATTTTCCCGGGATAAAAAGTAACATATGTCACTCTACGACCATTCGAATTTATTAGTTGACGTTTTGCGTAAAACAAGGACAAACAAACACACTTTCACATTAAATTATAATAGTAAAGATAAATGCAGGTGTAAAGTGTAGTTAAATTTTCAATTATAACTTGTAAATTTTTATTTTTAGGGTTCCGTACCCAAGGGTGTCAACGGAAGCCTTTTTACTAAGCCTCCGCTGTCTGTCCGTCTTTCACAGAGCTGTATCTTTTGAACCGTATTAGGTAGTCATTTGTTTTCACAGAGTGCGTATTATTATGGCCCCTATAACAACATATAATAAAAATAAAATAAAATTAAAGGAGGGAGGGTCCTTATACAAGAAACGTTTTTTTTCTACGTTTTTTGGAAATACATACAAAACGTACTAGTATAACTATAATGCATACTCTTAAGTAAAACAACAAATAATGAAAACTGTAGTGTTCAATATTGTATAGTAATAGAACCTACGGAACCCATCGTGTGCGAGTCCAAGTCGCACTTGGCCGTTTTTTTTATTTATCCAGAAAATTTGACGATGAATGTACATCATCATTTTTAGTGATGTTATGTACTTAGAACATATTATTATGCACACTAACACTCCTTAAATACTGTTACTTCCTTATCTTTTGTAATCTCTATAAATTACTTCTCAATGGTGTTTTTTTGTCGATACGCCATATTTGCCTTAATACTGTATCAAAGTTAATGTTTGATACGCCATTTTAAATATTATATTTCCCTCTAATGACGAAAAATAATTAAACAAATCAAAATTAAATGTTTCTTTTAAAATTAGACTAAATGTGTTTTGTAAAAGACGCCATCTGTTGGAGATTAATTGAACTAATGGTGCCAATTTTTCGCACGAATCATCTAGTCTATAATTAATTATTCGATATTGTACCCGTGCGAAGCCGGGGGCGAGGTCGCTAGTAAAATTCTAATTCAAAACTGTTCAAACCAAAATATTATAATTCTTCGAATGGAAGCGGAACCTTAACGTAAAGCCAACGCCCTTTGCGTCTAGACTGAGTCTAGACTGAGTTTTGTGGCTTAATTCATTTCCACTACAGACAAACTCGCTCAATTTCCCTTTCATAACCTTTCATTCCCCTTAAATCATCTTTTCATTTCTTTATCTTGTGAGGCGTAGGCAGAACATAACTGTTAAAAATATGGCAAATCTCAGTTAATCCAGGAAAGTTGAGTTTATTTATACAACATTTCCTTACCACATAGTTGATAGTTATTATTTTAAATTGGATTGAGCCATATTTTCATTATTAAGAGTTCAAAATAGCCATAGTTTTCAAAACACAAAAGCATTGATTTACTGAGATTTGCCATATTTTTGACAGATACAAGATGACTGAGAGCAACGGTCCTAAGCGCAATGGAGTTACATGGGGATATCGAATTATAATTAAAGAATATTTTTTAATAAAAAATTAGCTTGACCTGTTTTTAACCGACTTCTTATTAGAGTCGAGTCAGTCTCGATTCGTGGGAGGTAACTCTTACCACAAGTCAAAATGAATGAAAATTGTATTTTAAAATATTTTTTGCTGCATTATATGGACACAGTTACAATATTTAATCGATGGAAAAGTGATTGTTAGATCATCGGCCAGTTTTTGCTATGTACGTTTACTTAGGCAACGGAGCATTAAAATCAACAAACCGTAGTTCGCGTCATCTGTCGAGTGTGTAATCACAGAAAAAAAAGAAGAGTACGTTAGCGGACACCCGGTAGATGTGAAACATCAAAATTAGTATACAACAGTATTATCATAATATAAGAAATACACGACCAGACGCATGCAGCGTAGGCCAAAACCAAGTGTCTCCGAAGTGTGAGACGCTTGGTCTTGCCTCATGCCACGCTTTATCCCCTCTACCTGCGCACAGCCCTAGGCGCAGACCAAAACCAAGCGTCTCCTAAGTGTGAGACGCTTAGTATTTCCTCATGACAACGCGTTATCCCCTACAGACAACGTAGGCCAAAACTAAGCGTCTCCCAAATTTCACATCAATAATGATGCATATTTTTTTCCGATCCCAGCCATTACACATAATCCGACAAACCACACTTTTTTAGCTATCTTTAGGTTTTTTATTCTTTCTTCACGGGTTGCCTTACAGCTCCCGAAACCGTGTTACGGTCCCAGGGTACCCAGCTGAAGACCAAGTCTCCCTCTTTTAACCGATGGGTGTTTGTGAGTGAGGCTATACCTAAAGAGGCTTTTACAACTAAATAAATACCTCAGCAGAACTGCCCACTCGTTAGGTAGTAAAAAAATAATTTTTTTTGTTGCGTAAATCGATAAATAAGTAGATAAATGGATAAGTGGATAAAGTACGCGATTATAATCCAACACTTAAAATAACTTTAAGTTAACTGTTTTGAAACGAACTCTTGCTTATATTTGACAGATTAGCTGCAGTTTATCTAACTGGAAATAATAATGGCCCATGTCAAACTTTCGTCATGCCATCTATAGATATTTATTACACCTTCACGCCGCTCTCCCATAGGATAGTGCAGACCATTTCTCTCGATCTTCCGTATATTTTTTTATGATTTTAACTCTGAAGAACTACTGTGCTGTCAAATTTTTTATAGAATAAGGGGGATAATTGTGACATAAATTATGTACATGTATTGAAACTTTCGATTTCGTCAGAATGTGGAAAATGAGCAATTGCGTTCTATACCGCAATGAATTAGTTTCGATTCGGAACGCTATTGGTTATAGTGGGTTAATGGCTCTGAGATAACAGTTGCGTGGCGACCACTGGTTGAGTGAATTTGGCTTCTAATTTTATGATCTTTTAATGATTTTAACAATTTCATGATTTATTTTCAACTAGCTGTGGAATATTTTCTAACTATAACTAGCAGTTGCCAGCGACTTAGTAAGGTAATCCTATTTCACCCACTTAAGGGTTGATTTTCGAAAAATCCTTAGTGTCCCCTAAGGAATATACCTTACCTTTCAATTTTCATATTTATATGTTCAGTGGTTTTGGATGTGCGTTGATTGGCAGTTTCTTTGGCAGTCGTAGAATTTGAAGACGGTTGGTGCCAAATTAGAAACAACTTAGTTCCCAAATTCACTAATCTAGACAATTCATTAGGAACCTACGATCATCAGTACATACAAACATAGATAATATTGAACAGATCTTTATCTTCTATCCTAATTTGGCACCAACCGTCTTCAAATTCTACGACGAAATATTTATTATTTCTTACTTTTCAGTGCAATTTTTTGAAGTCGGTGCACTTTTTTTAAAAGGTTTATTTATCTTGAAACTTTCATTCTTTCAGGAAAATTCTTGTTACATACTTTTTTTATAATTTTACAATAAATTTTACTTTTTTGTTACAGGTATGTTAAATACTTCAACAATTAATTCTGAATGGGCGTATTAGTAAGTAATAAATTAATCTATACTATCTACTAATAAATAAACCTTTTAAAAATAAACCTTTTAAAAAAAAGTGCACCGACTTGAAAAATTTGCACTGAAAAGTAAGAAATAATAAAAATTTCGTCGTAGAATTTGAAGACGGTTGGTGCCAAATTAGGATACAAAACTAAGTAAATATCTAAGAAGATAAAGATCTGTTCAATATTATCTATGTTTGTATGTACTGATGATCGTAGGTTCCTAATGAATTGTCTAGATTAGTGAATTTGGGAACTAAGTTGTTTCTAATTTGGCACCAACCGTCTTCAAATTCTACGACGAAATTTTTATTATTTCTTACTTTTCAGTGCAAATTTTTGAAGTCGGTGCACTTTTTTTTAAAAGGTTTATTTTACCCTTTTAAGTGATTTTGCTGCCTTGAGAGACAAATAATAACGCAACTAAAAAAATATTGATGAAAAATTAAAAAAAAACGCTGTGGATGTGATTTGAACCATGTGCTTGTGCATCCTATGACTCCCCATTACATTTAACCGCTAGACTATCGTCACGAAAATTGACAACTTCGTGTCAATAGCAACCGTTGCTAAGGCTTTTTCTGATACATAATTTTCAGCCGTAAACAGAAATTAATTACTGAATTTCTGAAAAACTACTGAACCGATTTTCGTCATATGTCTGTGAGATAATGTCGAGAAATTATAATGTCTTAAAAAAAATAAGTTGTCAAAATCGGTACTTATTTTATCGAGATATCAAGAAAAATGTACTTTTAAAGTCAGTTTTTTCAAAATTTCTGAAAAACTAATGAACCAATTTTTATGAGAGAAAAATGGGACCAATCCGGAAGAATTATCTGTCGATTAAAAAAGAAACCATGAAAATCGGTTCACAATTGGCGGAGTTATCGATGTACATACATACATAAAAAAAAAAAAACGGTCCGAATTGAGAACCTTCTCCTTCTTTTTTTGGAAGTCGGTTAAAAAGTGCACCGACTTCAAAAATTTGCACTGAAAAGTAAGAAATAATATATATTTCGTCGTAGAATTTGAAGACGGTTGGTGCCAAATTAGGATACAAAACTAAGTAAATATCTAAGAAGATAAAGATCTGTTCAATATTATCTATGTTTGTATGTACTGATGATCGTAGGTTCCTAATGAATTGTCTAGATTAGTGAATTTGGGAACTAAGTTGTTTCTAATTTGGCACCAACCGTCTTCAAATTCTACGACGAAATATTTATTATTTCTTACTTTTCAGTGCAAATTTTTGAAGTCGGTGCACTTTTTTTTGAAAGGTTTATTTTAACCTTTTAAGTGATTTTGCTGCCTTGAGAGACAAATAATAACGCAACTAAAAAAATATTGATGGAAAATTAAAAAAAAATACCCCTGTGGATGTGATTTGAATTTGATGTGAATTCCTGTGCACCCCATTACATTTAACCGCTAGACCATCGTCACGAAAATTTACAACTTCGTGTCAATAGCAACCGTTGCTAAGGCTTTTTCTGATACATAATTTTAGCCGTAAACAGAAATTAATTACTGAATTTCTGAAAAACTACTGAACCGATTTTCGTCATATGTCTGTGAGATAATGTCGAGAAATTATTATGTCTTGAAAAAAATAAGTTGTCAAAAACGGTACATATTTTATCGAGATATTATATTATTATAAAGTCAGTTTTTTCAAAATTTATGAAAAACTAATTAACCAATTTTTAAGAGATAAAAATGGGACCAATCCGGAAGAATTATCTATCGATTAAAAAAGAAACCATCAAAATCGGTTCATAATTGGCGGAGTTATCGATGTACATACATACATAAAAAAAAAAAAAAAATACGGTCCGAATGAGAACCTTCTCCTTCTTTTTTTGGAAGTCGGTTAAAAAGCTGTAGAGTACCAGTTGGATTTGAAAAAATATTTTTGCATTTGATAGCCCAATTCTTGAGAAAGGTTATATACTATATAACATCACGCTACGACCCATAGGAGTGGAGCAGTAACTCTTAGCGCGGGTGCAACCGCAAGCCACTAAAGCTAGTAAAGAATAATCGTTCCTGTGTACCAATTCTCAGCTTCATAGTTTTTTAATAACTATACTGTACTTTTAGATATATTTACTAGTTTTCTGCCCCAGCTTCACTCGTGGATGTTTTCTAAATATGTCTAAAAAGAAAGCAAAATAAAATTTATATGCTAAACTCAGTATTACCCCCTTTACGCCTTACATACAAACAAATTTTACCTCTTTATAGTATTAATATGCATAGATATTTTCAATCTACGATATATATTATATGCGATGAAGGGAACTGCTTCGTGATACGATATAATTTGATAGTAATGTAACAAAGTCTTCCTACATACAATATAAGTTGATTATTGAATAACGAAGAGACTCCAAAACTATTTCCGCACTCAATTTCAAACGGTATTATTAATGTCAATGTACTTTGCCATTTAGAATAGTTCCTATTGTAGCTAGAGAGGCAATGGAAGATTTTGTGCAGGTAATTGTTGAAAGCTGAAAGTTAGTATTTGTTGCCCTGTTGATTGTGTGTACTTTTAACATTTTAATATACTCAATAAATACATTTTTATATGGTCAATATAAGTACACCCAGGTCGCTCTTCGCCAGCATTTATTTTTAGTCAATAGTTCATCCTTTCATCCTTTCCATGTGTCCATTGAAATAAACAACTTTTCTTAATTTTGGTCAAAACATCATCAACATAGAACTTTTAGCTTTTATCAAGCACCTCCTCCCAATATTCCACCGTCTCTTGAGCTATTAGACGTTTTGTGATATTTAGGTTTTAGCGCGTGTTTTTGTTCGTCTTGTATAATATAATGTATGCGGTATAAACTAAAGGTCGCGCAGATGTAACTTGTGTAATATGTTACATTACATTACATACCTTCACGCCTGTTTCCCAAAGGGGTAGGCAGACAGTTTGAAGCGCCACTTCGTTCCATCTTTGCATACTTCTCTTGCTTTATACATTTCATACATGCACGTCTATTTTGAGTACAACGTATTTGACCTTTTTTGAGGACATTTATAAGGACAAAAATCAAAGATATTTTGTATCATGTTCTATGTTCTTGTATTTGTTTGATGTCCTGTATATTATAAGTATATTTAATAGAACTGTATTTAAAGATTTAGACACAGCTTCTGAAATATTTTTCTTCAAGGCCTTAAATACTTTGCGGTGTGGCCAGAGACACCAGTAATAGAACAGGATCTACCTGTTCATCTGTGTCACTGTGTAATTTTTTTAGAAGCGTGATCTCCGAAGCACGAGATGTCGATTAAATGAAAGCACTTATTCTTATAGAAAATTTGCCTTTAGCATTTTTGACACAAGTCAGTTTTGTGTCTAAACTTCATATCAGTGGTGCTACAATAACGTCACAGTTTAATAAAATTTATGAATATATGATAATAAAAAAAAATTAATGATCTCTATCATTGTTGTAATAATGAAAATGTCCATTAGTTTACGATTTATTTTGTTGGTTTGTAACTTGACAAATTGAGATAGTTAACTTTTCTCAATCTAATTTTTTTGGGCCTTGGTGATATTACGTGACATCATTTCATATTTAGTAATTGATAAAAAAAAACTATGGATAAGAAAAGCAATAGACCAAAAGGATTTCAGGAATAAAAAGTGACTTATGTCATTCTCTCCAGCCCTCCAAAAACAAACAAATAAACTTTCGCATTTATAATATTAGTTAGAATTCGGTTTCGAAAAACGCTAAAATTGCCAATAACTGTTCCATTTACCAGAATAAAATTAGCAAAATAAGTATTATCCAACGATACAATTTTATTAACAGGTTTCTTGTTTGACATTTTTTTGTCGCGGAAGTGAAGTCAGTCAAGTTTAGTGGACCGGTAACAGGGCCCTACTTAAAATCTTCATTTCTTTCTTTGTATTGTTAAAAAATTTGCTTCCATGTTATAATGTAATTTTTATGTAACTTGTCCCTTTATTGGTTAACTATTGTTTTTATCATTATAAACACATCTTCACAGTAATTATACCTTGCGGTGTAGCCAGAGATCCAGTAACAGTGTCAAGTTTATGTCCAAGCCTGTTGTGTCACATCTTTAACAGACGTAAGCATCCCACTAATATTATAAACGCGAAAGTTTGTATGGATGTATCTATGTTTGTTACTCAATCACGCCAGAACGGCTGAACGGATCTGGATGAAATTGTGGTAGTTTAGGGGTCAGTGAATTTTAGTGAGTTTTATACCTCAAAAGCGGGCAGGGGAGGGGCAATTTACAGCCACGGTATTATTTCTTTTTGGATCTATTTCCACGCGGGTGAAACCGCGGTCAGAAGCTTGTCTGTTATATATAGAAGTACCTACGAGCCCTCCGAAGCACTTAGTCGGTCAGTATTATAGCTTATCGTCATCGAGCACTTGTTGAACAGCATCGGATCGCCACATGTCTTTGTTTATCGCTCGTTTTAAGTGTTTAACCAAATAATGATTGTAAGTAACATAGGCACGATGACCTACTGTTGTTAACCGGCTCATCTTGTTCCTGTACATGCGAAATGTTTCACTGAAACTAAATTAATATTTTGTAAAACTTGTTTTTTTACTTGTATTTTAAACGAGTTGAAGATATATTGGACTTCTGAATTATTTGTTGATGTGTAACATGTTAGCTCTCGCTCGCTATGAGGCATACATTTGTAGGAAGTAAATTCGTGAAACAGTTCACTGGAGTGTAACTGGAAGTAAAAAAAATTCAAATTCAAATCATAATCATGGAATTTATTCTCATTTAGACATTTTTGGAACGACATTTTAGGCCAAAAAAAGTGTAAGACTTCGACCGTCACGACTCTTTTGCTATAGTACATAGTGCAGTTATATTCCTTATAAACCAATCATTACTAAGATTGAATGTTACTGAATAAGTTTATAATTAGTTCATATTTTATATGATAATTAAAAGGCTTATATTCATAACTTAAAAAAATACAATTGTATTACCATTTCTTAATTTTTTATTTAGTTACTCTCAAACGTTGTTAATTTATTTAATTGTGCCTGATATTTATAATATATATACATAATATATAGCGAAAGGAACTTCGTTTCAACCGGTTGTCTCGCACCTCTCAATTTTTTTAAATTAAATTTTATGCTTCATGTGTAGCCACATTTAATTTATTGTTAGAGCGTACAAAGTTATAAAACGTTGATATAAAACACTACTATTTAATAATGCGATACAAGTTAATCTCTCTGACATCACCCGCTCCACAAAAAATGTTACTCATAACGTAAAGTTAAGCGTGCTATGTTTATTTACAACGCAAACTTGCCCCGAAGCAGGCAAACTAGGCAACGCGTCCGATTACCTTCAGTTGCGCGCGGTCTTTCATCCGTATTGCCGCGTGTTGTACAACCAACCACGCAACAGCTGATCGTATTTGTATTAAATTCTATTTTAAATCAAAAACCATTAAAATATCTACAAATACATTAAAATTTTGTTATCGAGTTTGATTGGAATAAAAAAATAATTGTGAATGACTAAACTGCAGTGCATTAAACAGATCGATATTACAGTGAGATTCGATAGAGTCTAGCATCGCTCCCGGATTGTTTGAAAACAGTATCGTTTCCTTAATAACCACACGTGTTCAGGAAGTTAATAGTGCCGTAAAGTGTTTGTGAAGTGATTTTGTCAATGGATAAGTGATTCTTGCAATTGAGTTGTTTTTGAAACGTGAGTTTGTTATGCATTACCTACGACTGTCATTGTTTACATTGATGAGCTAACATTGGCCTATGCTCTTTAGGATATTATTTATTTAGCAACTGGCTTATAAGGAGTTGATTTTAAGATTTTTTTGTCTAAAATTAGTTCTGCATGTTTTGGGTTACATCTGCATGTACATATCTTCATTGTGCCGGCGGGGTATTCGCCCCGGCTTGGCTATGAACTTGAGGGGAGCGCAACCCTCCCTTGCTCGTCTTTAGAGTATGAATGAAGCACAGCGGGGTGTTTGCGCTGTCAAATTGAACAGTATATTGACAAGTTTGCTATATTGATTGATGGTTAGTCTACGGTTTTGTAATCTAATCCTACCAATGTTTTGGATCACGGCGAATGAATTTGGAATTTAGTGTTCATTTCTTGTCTTTCTTTTATAAAACCAATTTAAACATTTGAAGATTTCCATAAAAAATTTTACAATATTCAATACGTAAAAGGTGAAGGTTATCGCAATAAATGATTTGTTTTCATTATACGCAAATTAATTTTATCGATCATATATCATTGAACGTTATCAGTCTCAACTGTGTGTCATTAAAAAAGTAGTCAAGAGTGAATTGGACTCGCATTCGTCAAAACAAAATCAATGTTTTTGTCAATGAGAGAGATTTCAAATTTTTGATCCATTCGAAAGAAACATTCTTTCAAAGTACTTCCATAGTTGTAAAATTTTTGGCCTCCATTTTATAACAGAAAAAAATTGATACTTATTTTGAATCCCATTCTATTTAACATCACGTCTGTTATCTCAGATGGTGTAGGCAGAACAATTATGCATTTGCTAAGATCCTGAATATATTTTTCGCTTCCTTTATCTCAATCAGTCGACAGTGAATTCAAAGTTTTTCCTTTTTACAGTTTTTGGCAAGAAATCTAAAAATCACACTTTCTTTGGCTTAAATCATATTTTTTTACCATCACGGGTGACATACTGTCCCAGAGTATCCAGTGGAAGACGGTCATTAACGAGTGACCTAACTCAGTTGATATACTTTGAGCCGATAAGTCAGTTCTTCTTGCTTTGTAGTGATTTAAATCATTCTCGTGGAATTCCAATTAATCGGTCCATACAATTTTTATCTAAATGTATATCGAAGAATACTTCGCGTCTTGAGATGTGATCAGAAAACACGCGCAAAAGGCTTTCACTGTTCCACTGGCGGATGGCTAACATCCTTTCGGAGAAAATATTATGTCTTTAATATTTATAATAGGTAGTTATTTTTTTATTAATATAGTAGGTAGTATTTTAGTTAACGACGACTCTATGGCAACATACTTTTCTAGAAGAAATATCCTATGTCCATAATTTTTCTGGGATAAACTCTTCCCAATTTCTCTGTGAATAATCCACATGTGTCACTGTATTTTAGTATTATAGTTATTTATTCAATATATCTAAGTGAAAAAGCTATTATTTTTTAATGGGTTTCATTGAATAGGAAATATGTACAAAATATTCGAACAATATAAAATATTGCCTATGTCACTCAGGGATATCGTAGCTTTCTATTAGTGAAAGAATTTTTAGAATCGGTTCAGTAGTTTTGAGTTTATTCATTACAGACAAACATACAAAAAAAAAACTAGACTAAAATTGGGATAGTTAGTTTTCTGGTGAAGTCTCTTAAAATTTTCCAAGTCCACAAAGAAAGTTATTTCATATTCATGTATGTACATTATGCTCACGCTTTATTTCCCTTGGGGTATGCAGGGACCAAAAATCGCCACGATCCAGGCACACCTTTTTCGCCACATTAAATTCTTTAATTTGGGTGCTGATTATTTCCTCAGAATTCTCTTTTTCATTTAATATCTTTTGTAGAAAAATATGTAGCCATAGACTCATGGCATAGAGTCATTCGTTAAATAAAATACTCTATATTATATATCACACATGTATTCTATTGGAGTAGGTAGAGTCTAAAGCACATGCCACGATTTCCTTGTAATATTCCGATTCACTAATTTGATCAATATCATAACTTTTCAAAATTGTCATATGCATGATGGCAGAATTTAATTTCAATAAATCTTCTCTTAGCTTAGTTGGTATTCTGAAATAGCGCATGCCAAACAGCGGGAAATACGTCTTGTAGTTGAAAAAAAAAAAGCAATTTCTAATGACAATATTACGTGCTATTAAACGGGCGTGCCCTTGTATTATAAATGTATATTTATTAATAAATTGATTGACCATTTTTATTGCTTTTGTCAAGAAAATCAATTTGTCATTTATCTAATCAATCAATACTGATTGTTAGCATATATCTCTTTCGCACACCTATGAAATATGATAGAGACAAAAAATATATAACTCGATATCTATCGATTGATATAAAAACAATTAACGAATGGATTGTATATTTTGTTTGCATTAATTTAACGTCAGTATTATTTGCACAGTTTGTACGTATTCCGGTCAAACAAATATTATGCAAAAACTCGTTGAAAAGAAACACAAGCGTCACAAGCGTAGGTAATCGATTCCGGGGTGGTCCTGGGTTAATCCTTAATAGAGCCAAAAAGCTTAGTGCTTCGGAGGGAATGTAAAGCCTGCGTCCGCACTCCTGAAACAATTTAAGGAAGTGTTACTTCTAGCTCCATTAAAATTTAAGGTGTAATACTTCTAGCTCTATTAATCGTAGTGACAAGCTTTTCCACATATGTATATGTTTCAGAATTCGAATTAATCACTAAGTACGAGTCGAAGGGTTCCGTACCATATTACAATAAAAAGAGTTTAGTAAAAAAAAATTGCGTGATTCCGACGCCGGCCGGTTTCTATTATTTGTTGTTTTACAGTAAGGCATGTATTGACATTATTAAGACTATAAAAAACACGTTTCTTGTATGGAGACCCCCTTTAATTTCTAACTTTATTTTTTGTTGCTATATAGCGGCTATAGTAATACCAAACTCTGTGAAAATTTCAAGTTGGTATCTATCTTTTACGGTTCAAAAGATACAGCCCTGTGGCAGACTGACGAACAGACAGCGGAGCCTTGTAATAGGGTTTCCATGGCACCCTTTGATTTTTTTTGTGGTTTAAGCTTCATAGTAGCACACGAATATAAAACAATTTTAAGTATTTAATTATTAGCGGAATATTTAGACATCATTAGCTGACGTATCTCAAAATATACTTAAAAAACTCCTTGAAGTCGTTTAAAAAGACGATATTTCTCTCATCACGCTTTCATTAAGGAAACACCAAGGCTCGAAGAGAACTTCCTGCGAATGATATGCGTTGAGATTGCTTTCCCTCGTTGTTTAATCTCTCATGTTTATTTATTAATCGGAGTAAATCTCAGGAAATACAAATGGATTGATGAACGGGACTTTCTCTTTAAATGTCTTACAATTGGGTAGGTATAGACAAATTTGTTTGTCTTATTTGTCTGTTTTTGGGAGTTCAACTAAAGACATTATCTTACAAACGTAAATTGACGTAAATTTCAATCCTCATACTAAAATTCGGAGTTTAATTTCGCGATGGTGACAATAGCGACAATTTTATTGAATTTGAATTGTTTAAATAAAAAAAAATCTTCACGGGTTGCCTTACAGCTCTCGGGTACCGTTGCCGGCCCCAGGGTACCCAGCGGAAGACAAAGTCTTCCTCACTTAGCCGAAGATTTTTTTAAAAGCTATACCTAACGAGTGACCAGCTCTGTTGAGGTATGTAGATGGATCCGGTTTGTCGGATAATGTACATAGATTTTTTATTATAAAACCCCATTGGTATATTATCGGGTGTGGGGATCGAACCCGCGACTTCTCAGTTGTGAGCCGTCGTTTTACCCACTCGACCACCGACGCCCCAAATTTTGTCTTTTTTTTTAAAATAAGATGGTCACTGTTGTCATCGCAACGAAATTAAATTTAGCATTTTACGCATATTTTACGATTTGAAATTGAAATTCAAGTCAAGAGTTGACTTTCGATTGTTGCCTACCCCTCTTGGGATAAAAGGCGTGATGATAGATAGTTGGTACAGAAAAGAAAGGCAAATGCTAGTTTCGTGTAGTGATGTGTCAACCTTGTTTTTAGAACAAACACCTGCGTTTGTTATTATACTCATCAACGTGTTTCATAAACATTATTATATTCAGCCGTTTACCAACTAAATATTTTCCTTCGGTTAACGTAAATCGTATAAATTCTCGCTATCAAACAACGATTATATTATAAATAACCGTATAAATTTTCTATTAAATTAACGTATGTAGGAAGGAATATATTTTGTAACGCGTTTAACGACGTGTTTTGGATCGACACTGTCGTTCGACATACTCGTGTGGTCTATCGAGCATGACCGGTGTTTTTTATCACAATTTTTTATGGACACAGGTTTTTATGCATGTGTTCGAATTTAGACCCTATAATTTCGTGTGAAAAGCCTATTTTTAACTTGTACACAAGCCGATCCTCTGTACAAAAGGTATGAGGTATCTCGGCTTTTGTTTATTAGACAGTGTCTACGAGTATTAGACCTCTGAGGTTGGCATGGTAATATTATTTAAATGAAATAGAAATGTAAAAATCTTATGTTTTCTATTTATCATCACGCCTTTTATCCCAAGAGAGGTAGGCAGAGACAATCGAATGACATTTGCTTCGATCCTGACATACATCTTTCGCTTCTTTTATATTCATCATACCTTTCATACATGCTCGGCGATTGTGTGTACTTTTAATATAGCCTTGATGACAGTTATTATCTAATTTCATTTCAAATTTATTACTCGATTCATTAATAAGTATGATTACTCAATTTTATTAATTAACAGCACTGTATGGTATATTTCGGACTAGTCAAAATCATCAACCCTATGTAAAATTTCCAATTGAAATTCCGTAAAAAAAAAACCGCAGGGATGCTATTTGTTCTTGCTGGACCTCTTTTTTCTTGCGTTATAGCTCCTGAAATCGTGTGGTCCCATGGTACCCAGCGGAAGACCGAGTCTCCCTCGTTTAGCAGATGATATTTGTGAGGTTCAAATGGCCAGTTCTGTTGAGGTATATAGATGAAAAAGCCTCGAAGTGTGGTTTATCGGATTATGTACATAAGTTTTTAATTATAAAAAGCGTGTATATTATTAATTAATATAAATTATTCGACCGACAGAAACGATTTCACTTTTCATTAAACTGAATAGTATTTTTTTATTATCTTCATAATATTATAAATAAAATTCTCATAGATTCAGAACCTCAATGTCACGTAGTAAAACTAATTCAAAATTGTCACGTTTCTATCAGGGTCACAAATTATAATGATCAAACTGCTTATTTGAAATGGCACGATGTCGCTGCTTTTTTTTTGTTCTTTCCCACACAATCAACATAATTTTCTGCGCAATTTTGTGCCATTTGTATATTTTTGTTTCAATTTACGGGTTGAGTTTTCAAAATTTTTAGATCATGTTTGCCTTTGCAGACACCTTTTTTTTTCAATTCCCAAATCTTTAAACACTCATATTAAAATTTACGCTTTTTTTAAGAACATAGTAATTTTTGTATGTGTTATCATTGTTTTACGTCAAAACGGAGCAACGAATACCTGGATGGTCGGAGAGTGACATAGGCTACTTTATATCCTGGGATAATATCTCATTTCCCGGGAATAAATATTGGAATATAAATTCATTTAAAAATTTGTCTTCCCGTCTCTAGTTCTAAGTATATGGAAACTTGAGTTTCAAGTAATGAAAACTGACGCAAAATAGGTAAAGAGGGGAATTTATTACAACATAACAGGTTGAATGTTTTTCAAATAAATGCTATTGCAGATTTCAATATCACTACATATTATAAAACAAATTATTACTCGATGGAAATATTAAAAGTACACACAATCGCCGAGCATGTATGAAAGGTATGATGAATATAAAAGAAGCGAATGAGGTATGCCAGGATCGTAACAAATTAAATTCGATTGTCTCTGCCTACCCCTCTTGGGATGAAAGGCGTGATGATAGATTCACCAAGAAGGTTTACGAGTATTAAACATGGACCTATCGTGTATAGGAGCTGAGCACTAACTTTTTCGTTAAGTTATACGTATTCGTTTCAAAGTTTAGATGTTCTTTTCTATTCTTTCTTCACGGGTTGCCTGACAGCTCGTATTACAGTCCCAAGGTACCCAGCGGAAGACCAAGTCTCCCTCGTTTAGCCGATGGTATTTGTGAGGCTACCTAACGAGTGGCCAGTTCTGTTGAGGTATATTTAGATGGAAGCACTAAACTACTGCTTAAGTACTGGCTATGTACTAAATTCTTCATTACAACATCATGATTTATTTACGTTTCATAAATTACAACATCGCTCAGGAAATTATTCTCTATTGCAACCGCTTGAGTTTATTGCTAAGCTTTTAAGCTCCGCTCAAGAGTCGATTGAAATGTCTGCCTCCATTAGAATAGGCCAGTTTTGAGGTGTGGTCCAAATTTAGTATAATGACACTTGGCGTTGTTGTCGCGGCAATTAACTTGTGTGCCGGGGTTCGCTTCCGGGACGTGTGGCTATTTTTGCTCGCTTGATTGATGTCGCAGCGGTTTTTTATGGGTGGGCCGACACAACTTTTGTTTGACTTAATGGTAGGTGGGTTATAGTTTTTATTTAATTATTTTGCTGGTATAATTTTATTTAATACTAGCTTTTCGCCCGTGAATTTTTTAAAAATATGAAAGAATAGCATTCCGCCCCCGGCTTCGCCCTTGGATATTTACGAATAAAATAAAATATACCTTATACCTACCCCTACCCTTATCCCTACCCGTACCCCTATATCATCAATAGTTTTCGCAGCGCACGCGATGTAAGGAATTTCTTAGGTAATTTTTTTACACCTTGGGTTACATCATTGGAGTTTTAGTAAGGATCCCTAATTTAAAAAAAAATAGAATATAGCCTATGCCACTCAGGGTGAATGTAGCTTTTCAATGGTGAAAGAATTTTTGAAATCGGCACTGTAGTTTTTAAGTTTATTCATTACAAACATACACACACACAAAAATACAAATCTTTCCTCTTTATAATATTAGTAGATTTCCGAGATAAAAAGTCCGTGTAACTTTCCGGCCCTCCTATACATAAATATATAATATTTACCTCAACAGAACTGGCCTTTCGTTAGGTATAGCCTCACAATTACCATCGGCTAAAAGAGGAAGACTTCGTCTCCGCTGGGTACCGATATCCCGGAGCCGTAAGGAAACCCGTGATAAAAAAACCACTCCTAAAATGATCTACAATATGATCTCCTGCTAGAAATCGAGACGTCTTAAAAATATTTTAAAAAAACTCTGGTGTTCTTTTACTGCCTATTTAATTTTTACGTATACCTATGTTTACAAAGATGAAAAAAAAATAGGCTTTGACTGAAGAGTTATGTGGCGGCTTATCGGTACTGTCTCAATATTGAAACCTGTATCGCGTTGGCATATATACAACTTTCCAGCGACACTCGATGTAGCCATATCTATATTAAGTTTACCCGTTTGTAATTTTATGTATTTATATGTAGATACGTTTGAAATTACAATAATATTAGAACCATCATATCTTCGTTGTGTACGGACGTCTCTGTTATTAATTATACATGTTACACGCTCTATGCACTGGCTTCTTATTGCCGTATTATTAATAAACTTCTTACAATAAGTATGAGAAATTAGTTATATTAGTTACACAGGGATACTCAGCTGCATTGCGTATTTCATGCATGCTTGGTTAATTTTAGATCGGCATTAGTATGTATTCATATTACATTATTGTAACAAGCAAAGTTTTATCCTTATTTCACCAGAATTCTCTTGAACAGCTATATGTTCAGTCTAGAACTTAGCTCCACGAAGACATAGTAGATATTTTATGTGAATGTGGATCTCTCATGCTGAAGAGATATACTTACCTGGGAGAACATGTATTGAGACCAGCTGCAGTACAAACAATCACTGCAAAACACCTGCTGAAATTCCTGAATTAGTGTAGTGAACTAGACTGAAAAGGGAGTAAACAAATCTTGAAAGTCGAATTTCACCAACGTCTAATTGTCGTATTGATTTGAGACTTTGCAAGTGTACTTATGTAATTCGAATGACAATACTATAATTTGGTACCATCGATCTGATCTGGTGATGGAGCCAGGAGGTGATTAGTGGAACTCTGTAACGAAACGACGTAACCCCATCGAGTTTGGGCTCGTTTGATTTGTCTCCACAAGTACTCTGGTCCTATATGATGTCTAGGGTCCTGATGATGGAGCCGGAAGGTGGCCACAGGAACTCTGTAACGAATCGACGTAAACCCACTGAGTTTGGGCTCGTTTGATTTGTCTTTACAACTACTTTTTTATGAACTATTAATTTTATTTTGTGAGTTATTTGTTATCATTTCATATGTCATGTCTTATATATTATTTGATTGACAATATATATCTATATATCATCACGCTGTTTATCCCAGAATGGGTAGACGGATATGTATAATCAAATGTCATTTGCTACGATCCTGACATACCCCTTTCGTCTCATCTATATTAATTACACCTCTCATAGTTGTGAGTGCTCGAACAATGGCCATCAATGAGTAATATTTTCTTACCTAAATATTTTACTGAAAATGAGTCTATAGCCTAAATAGTAAAGCATTGATTTGAAACCGGAAAGTCCCGGGTGCAATTCCCACTTGTGCCAAAACTCGTGCCGGCGTCCACACTTGTCTATACTAATATTATAAAGAGGAAAGATTTGTTTGTATGTATGTATGTTTGTTACGAATAAACTCAAAAACTACTGGACGGATTTTGATCATTCTTTCACCATTAGAATGCTACATTATCCCTGAGTAACATAGGCTATATACCATCACGGCATGACGACGGGAACAGTGTGGGCAGAGGTGAACATGACAAAAGCTATGTATGAAGTTTATGTTTGCCAACATTCTGAAATAGACACGTACGAAGTCGTGGGAAACAGGATAGGGGTAGGGGTAGGGGTAGGGTTAGGGTTAGGGTTAGGGGTAGGGGTAAGGGTAAGGGTAGGGGTACTGCAGGTTTTATTTTGTTCGAAAATATCCACGGGCGAAGCCGGGGGCGGACAGCTAGTTATAAATATAACAGATATTTAAGTCTGTTAAAGAAGTGACACATCTAGGTTCATTAAGTGCAGCAACTTGTCATCAGCTGTTCTGTGCAATATGGGCAACTGGCAAAAAATTCTGGTGTCTCTGGCCACATTGTGAGGTTTTCCACCTGAATATAAAAAAGAGCGATCCTTACAGTAATGGTGTGTAACATCTGACATCTCACCTTGCTAATAAGCAACATTAACATTATATCCTGAAAACTTTAACATTTTATACACAACTGACGCGTTCTCCTTCTCTATTTCCCTTTTTCTTTCTCGTCACACACACGCACACACTGTTGGCTGACAGTACCAACCTCTCGGAAAATGGGTTGGTACCATCTGACGGCCAACTATATATATATATATATAGCTTCCCTGGTTTCCTGTTACACACTTCCGTCCTTTTTCACGAAATCACTCCCACAGATTGCAGGAAATCGAGCGAAAATGTTACAAATAAAAAAAACCTAGTTAAATATTATTGAAGTGATTTATAGTAACAACAATACAAAGTTAATTTCGTTAGCGGTCGATGTAAACCGTTATAATGTTCTAATTTTCGTTGTTGAGTCGTTATTTGCCAACATTCGACATTGTTCACGAAAAACTCCGTGGAAACCGTTTCGCACCGGAAACGATTGTATTATAAAATTGTTATGTGCGAATTGGGACGGCACACATTTTCTACGCATAAGAGATGCGTAATAAATATTTGTTGTTATTAATTTGAAAGTGGTGTGTCCTTGGCCGAGTGGTTAAGACGTCTGATCCCGGGTCTATCCCGGCCATGTACCAATGGTTTTTTTAACCACACGAGGCTTTTCCATCTAAATATTCCACAACATAACTGGCCACTGGCTAACGAGTAAATAGTATAGTAAATTTGATAAATAAGTTTTCAGAGGTGTATTTAGGATTTTTTTCTATCGAGTAAAATGTTTCTAATCATATTTTCAAAACAATAACAATATTTGTCATATCCTTAAAATATTTTTTTTTTCAGTTTCGTAAATAGATCAGGTTTTCTGAAAAAATTGATTAAAAATTGGATTTTGATGACTGACTTCCCCTTAATGACTTAATAATTTGAAATTGTGTTCGTTTGTCTATTTGTTATGATACTTCCACTATTTTTACGATCTTCTGTTAAAAGGTCTTTCAATATCAACACAGTGTCCGATCCAATCCACTGATATATGATCCTACTGATCCGGTAGCCATATTTCTATAGGCTGTAATTAGGCATTCATGTGTGAGATTCGTATAGAGAAAAGCTCTAACGCGACTATTTGTTGGACGAATTAATGAATATAAAGGTTTTGTAAATTCTCTTCGATAAACCGTCATTTTTTTTATCAAGTAAAAAAATGAAGGATGTAAAAAGGTTTATATGGCTGATGTGAAAGTGAAGGAAATGCTGGCAGACGACCTAGGTGTCAATATTAAAAGTACACACAATCGAGCATGTATGAAAGGTTAATATAAAAGAAGCGAAAGAGGTATGTCAGGACCGTAGCAAATGGCATTCGATTGTCTCTGCCTACCCCTTTTGGGATAAAAGACGTGATGATAGATAAAGTAGCAATTCTCTATGAACACATATTACGAATGTGTAGTAACAGTAGGAAGAAAGTAACCATGTGATTGTCCAAACTCGATGTATCACGATTCGGTTCAAGATCCGTTAAACAAAGGTCCGACCCCCGTTGACCTTGCAACAAGATATTTCCTATACAAAACTTTAACTTAGAGAAAGTCACTCCGTCCACTTTGTCATGTTTACGATAACTGTTTTACGGAACAAACAGGCTGTGATTTTTTCTTAGGTTGTTCTTGACAATCAAAAAACACCCGTCTATAATTTTTTTGTATATCTGTCATTCTGTTGGTTTGCCCGGGTGAATCTTCAAAACGGCTGCACCGATTTTGATGGGATTTAATTTGCAAGCAGTGATCTAGTGAACTATTCTGTGCGTCTTGACAACACTGACAACCCTTGAAAACTGCTAAAAAGGCCAGTTCAGGATCCTACCTCTTTCCCCTTACTCTATCGATACATCTGTATACTCTGTGATAATAGCAAAAATACTGACTCCACTTCGTAGCCAGTCCTATTGTCACCAGCACGTTGATTCTGAACTCGCGAAATAGACATATTATCACTTGTGATAAAGTATAACCTGACTAAGATAATTGAGCGAAACTTAGTATGAGGCCCCATACTAGTCGTGGCTCTATTTATCTTGCTCGGGTTACACTTTATCACTAGTGATAATATGTCTATTTGTTCATAATCAATGTGCAGAGGAGTATTATCTTTAGTAAATTGTTTGGCATTAAAACACACAGCCGAGTTAGCATACATTTTGACAGCGACACTTTCGTTTCGGTCGAATGGCCTTGAACAGGCCAAAACGTTCATGTCCAACAAGGACCGGCCAGAGATAGCCCGGACCGGGCATGCCCTGCACAAGAATGCCGAGCAATTTGCTTGGCCGGACACAGAATTTTCCCGCACATTGTTGGGCCGGACCTCTCGGCCCCGGGCTATCTCTGGCCGGTCCTTGTTGGACATGAACGTTTTGGCCTGTTCAAGGCCATTCGACCGAAACGAAAGTGTCGCTGTCAAAATGTATGCTAACCCCACAGGTCCTAGAGTTTGAACCAAACTTTAATCCAAGGTTCTTGTAATTA
This sequence comes from Nemapogon koenigi, assembly GCA_963924495.1. Lineage (NCBI taxonomy): Eukaryota > Metazoa > Arthropoda > Insecta > Lepidoptera > Tineidae > Nemapogon > Nemapogon koenigi. The sequence goes on along the minus strand of OZ004640.1, from coordinate 9,766,373 downwards.
TTTATTTATTTATTGTCGGCGAACTTTTACGGAACAGGGGGTACCACACACGTTATTACGGTTATAACGGTTCTTATTTTTAGTTTCTTAAATTACTGGCGACAGTACTTCCCGGTTGCATTGAACTGCATCGTCCTTGACCCGCTTTGTAATCCACAGTCACCGGTTCGTTTATTATTTATGTTAAAGCGCACGTAGGATCGTCAGTGGGCGTGGTAAGAATTGCAAATTGTTGAAAGGTGTTTAGCACCTGCTCGTCTAATTGCGAAATGTGCTCGTAGGTGCAACTACGCCATAAACGAGTTAATTAATTTACATAGATGCCTGCATTTATGTTCATATTGTATACAAACATCCTACATAATTATGATAAAAGCAATTAAAACCTACTTTAATTTTCATAAATCTGTGCTCCACACACATTTACATTGCTTATCTGTTACACATACAACAATTTTATAGCTATTTGCATAATTTTATCTATTTGATTGCGTACACGCATTAGAAGGGGCGGCCGCGTCGGCGTGGTTTACGATTTATCGCGAAATATATACGTAAGTAATATAATATATAATAATGCAAGTAATAAAATATGAGACCTACTTACATCTAAGAATATCTAGAGTTTTAGTATCTGTCTACCCCGGTGTGTTCCACAGTGGTATCATTTCATATGTCAGCGAAATAATGCCCCCAACTTGGTCTTGGCAAGCCCCATATTTAGAAACCGGGGTTAAGTTGCAGGGGTCTAAGTTAAAAAAAATTAAATTAAATTACCAGTGATCTACGGAGAAAGTTCTCAATTCAGACCGTATCTTTTTATATATGTATGTACCTACCGATTACTCCGCTAGTTGTAAACCGATTTTGATGATTTCTTGTTAATTCGACATATAATTCTTCCGGATTGGTCCCATTTTTTTCTCATGTAAATTGGGTCACCAGTTTTTCAGGAATTCTGATAAACAATCATTTCTTTAAAATTATTGAATTACACCGACTCTCAAGCCTCCAAAAGCCATTTGGCCTTTACGGCCTGCTGATTAGATCCATCTAAAATTTCACAAGTAAAAATATTATCAGAATCAAATGTAATTTATTAAAAAGCAACTTGAACGAATGCATTTACCCGATACTAGCAGAGCATGTCGCGACCGCGAAATTGGCCACCGTATCAAAGGGAAAATGGTGGTGAGATAGGAAACCGCTTTCTAATCATAGACGATTTTCCATTTTGGGTATTGAACCATGACATTTTTTGAGTCCAACATACGGTTTTACGAAAATTCAGTTACCGGCCCCAGGGCACCCAGCGGACTTTTAGCCGATGGTATTTGTGAGGCTATCTAACGAGTGGTAAATGTTCAAATGTGGTACCTATATTTAGATGTCGTCGTAAATCGTATATATTTAAACTATTTAGGAGTTGCTTGATGTTAAAAATCTTAAATTTACTGAATAAGCAGTATAAAGAGTGCTGATGGCAAACTTTTTCCTCTACTTGAATCACTAATACTGAAAATGTCATTATTGATGCCCAGTTCTTATAAATGATACAGCAATTTTTATAACACACTAGCTGATTGCCCGCTACTTCGTACGCGTTGTATTAGAAATACAATTCACCCCCTTGGGTCTATCTACAGCGTGATGTTAAATAGCCTATAACCTTCCCCAAGAATGGGCTATCAAATGCAAAGATAATGAACAAACTAATATTTATTTTTATATATTAGATGTGACAAGACCAGTCTTACACACAGACGGACAGATTCTTGCCAGAAATTTCTAATGATATTTGTAGAGTTAATCTAGAGAAGCTTAATCTTTAGATCAAATTACACGTTTAAATTAAATTCTTTAATGTGAGAATGCACCCCCTAGATCTTAATAGGCTTCCTTGTTTTTTTAAGCTGAAACCTTTTAATGGTGGTTGGTCCTAAATTGAACCATAGAGATATAATATAGAGCGCTTGTATTGCCGCAGGTGTTTTGTACATACTTATTTCGGATGATGATGATGATGAATATTATGGGAATGTAGAGACTTGGAAGACCTGATGATGGACTGTAAGGTTCTACTAAGGCGCTGCGCAAACACAGACATTAACTGGAAAGGTGGAAGTAACTGGACACAAAAATTGTCTACGTCTGCGCAGGGAGGGCTGGCTGATTTCATATTCACTGGTAGCTTGTATCCCACACAAGACACAAAAGTATCTACGCCTTAAACTGTTATATACTGATATAAAAATCTGCTGATCCTAAACCAGCCAACAACTTTTGTAATATAATTATATGAATTGTTTTAAACTTTCATAAATTAACTTATTTGTTTTTTTTTTGTTACAGGTATGAGTCCTACATAACAATATTTTCGAATTAACATCGCAAAGGTAATTACTTATTAAATAAACTACACATTTTTCTATTTACCTTTCCAAAACATACTGTGCAATATTATATATATATATTCGATTCAAAACTCGTTCAGTTACATAGACAGAACGATTTAGCGGTTGTCGATACACACAATACGCTACATTAACAAGTTAGCGCTAATTTAGGCCCCCTTAACATTAACATTTTCAGCGTTATAAAATGCTTTTTACATTAATTTATTTTATATACTCATGTGATACATTTTTCTCTAATATTTCTGCCTGGTTTTGTTATCATGTTTTCCACACCAACGAACAAGTAGGTTCTGTTGCACAAGTCCCCCACGTTGGTTGCTATCGATAAAATACTTGTAATGTATGCGTGGGAGCCATGCATATTTGATTTTGCATAGATTACTCGACATTTCCTAAACTACTTCAATAGATATTTTATTTGGTGGTAATATAATTTTATAAATACGAAGCATCAGATTTTGCTTTTTTGTCGATGACTAGTAAATCGCCACTAATATCAGAAGTAACTCTGTCTGTCTGTATGTTACGCTTTCAAGGCTAAACCACTGAACCGATTTTGATGACAGTTGATATGATGGAAGCTTGAATCCTAGGGAAGGACATTGGCTAGGTATACTAGGGAATGAAAGTTAGTATGAGCCCCACGGGCGAACACCTAGTTACTAATGTATTTTATCATAGAGGTCGGATTTTTTGACACAATTCGCCGAATATTATTAGTTACTGCTCCGCTCCCAAAAGACGTAGCGTGATGTTTTATACACATAAACTTTCTTTGTGAATCAGTCTATATATTAGGGAAAACCGTATCAAAATCGGTCCAGTAGTTTTCGAGTCTATTCACATATACCAACATCCATTTTTATATAATAATAGATAGCTTTCCACCGCGGCTGTGCCTGTGGAGCTTATATATTAACTTTCATCCCCTATTATGGTCTTGAGTTCATAACAATTAACCATGTTTTGGTGGAGTGCGTCCGGAACGACTCTGAACGAGATAGTGTAGTTGAGAAGTGTAAAATAGATTTTTTGCAGGTTGGGATTGTGCAGAGTATCCTGGCAGACCCACTAAGTGAGTCGGCCAGGATGCTTTACAAGTTGTTTGATAATTATAGATACTCATTTGGTAATTTAAGTTGGCAAATTGAAGTAATTTTTTGTGGTCATTGTAAATATTTATTTTCAACGGGACTGGCATGGCCTTTAAAGTGCCAAAATCCAAATAAAATGTAGAAAAAAAACAAAACAAAATCCCATAGAAGAAAAAAACACTTTCAGTTTTCCCGAAAAACTTTTCCAATTTTTCCCTTACAAATCTTATTCAGACTGTTATTGCCAAATCTGTCCAGCGTTTCTCATATAGAGGTAGTTAGGTTTTAAATTTCAATCAGCTGCAGATATTATATTTGTGTCTCCCTGACATAAGTAAAAATGAATCTGCCAATCATCTCCACTACATAAGGTTGTAAAACCCACTCTTTTTCTTGATTACCATGGTACCGGTCCCAGGACACCCAGCAGAAGACAAATCTTCTCCTCATACAGTCCACGAAACAAAGGTAGATAATAATATACACGTATTAACTATCTTGGATCTTAGCGCGATAATAGAATGTATAGTTGGTCAAGGTTGACATTTGATTGGATCGACCTTCTGATATGAGATACTGAATCTTGTAATACCTATTATTTGTGCAAGGAAACTTCCTTTCCGCCCACGATTTCGCACTCATAATTCCTTAGCTCTAAACAGAGTTATTTCGTTCTCTTGACAAACAAACTTTGCTTAGGTACAGGTTAATTTACAAATTAATTTGGGCACACTTATAGGTTTGTTTCTTTTTCTTATTGTTCTTCTTCAGCCTGTGTCCGTCCACTGATGCCTTTTCAACATTGCGCCGCTTTTCCATATCGTCAACAGTTCTCCACGCTCTACCCTCTCTCTTCACGATGCCATCACTCCATCTCGCTGGTGGTCTGCCGACAATTCTGTCTTCACGACATTCTAAGCCTCAGTAACCCTTGACGTTCATCTCGCAAATTGTAGTAAATCCATCTGGCGATATAAGTTCATTATAAAATTTTTCGCTATATTTTCCATGACAGTGAAACTAATAGTAAATACAACTTCCTGCTGGACCTCTTCAGCGATTTCACCGTAAACATATGCACTATAGTCAATGAGTCTATATTTAGAACAATTAAGATAATTAAACGGTACGTTCTTGTTACACGGCTAATCAACTTTAATATTATGACAAGTGTTTGTTATGTGCAAATAGTAGTTTAAAAAAGTAGAGTCTTTTAGCGCGAGCATAACCGTGTAGAGAGAATAGACATAGAAAAAATCTCAATTAGAAAGATAAAGTTATAATGTCATAAAAAAAAATTCACGGGTTGCCTTACAGCTCCCGAGAACCGTTGCCGACCCCAGGGTACCCAGGGAAAGACATTCCACATTTAGCCGAAGATTTTTTGAGGCTATACCTAACGAGTGGCCAGCTCTGTGAGGTATGTAGATGGGAAAGCTCTTTATACGGGTTGTCGGATAATGTACATAGATTTTTTAATTATAAAAACCCATTGACATGGTCGGATGTGGGGATCGAACCCACGACTTCTCAGTTGTGAGCCGACGTTTACCCACTCGACCACCGACGCCCTGTGACAAACAAACAAACAAATTTTTTTATATATACAGAAGAAGATATTAGGATATTTCAAAATATATGGTCTATTTGTAAGCGTACTCTCTTATCTGATTGGGTCTGTGTTTATTTGATGTCGGTGCAAAATGTGCATTATTTTTTGTTCCGCTATGTTAGATTACACAACAGGTTATAAAATGAGTGACCAACGCGACCGCAAATCCGGTGGCGGTGCATGCAGAGCCGTAGCCTGTGAAATTTATCTGGCCGACTTCCGCTCAAATGGTCGTTTTGTTTCTGCAGGTATAATGATGTGGTTTTTGTTTATATCAACTGCAGTGATAATGTAGATTTGTAGATTAGCTCTAAGCCAGCTCGGTTTTAGCTTTATTAAATGCTGTTCGTTGGTAAGCGCATCACTTGAGAGCGGCTGGACCAATTTGGCTAATTCTTTTTTTTTCGTGTTTGTAGTAGTCTGAATTAGGGTTTTTAAGGGAAGAAAAATTGGAAAAGATGCTCGGAAAATTGGAAAAAACTAAAACGCGCTAATCTCTGGAACTACCAGTCGGATTTGAATGTTTGCATTAGATTGCCCAATTCTTAAGGAAGGTTATAGGCTATATATACCAAATAAAAAAAACTGGGTGCCATTTTCTGAGCTAGAAGGGGAGGGATTTTTGTGACCGAAGTGAATTGAGCAACTTTGTTTTGGTTTTCATGAAAACTGAATATCACTGAGATATTTAGGCGTATCCGGACTTTTTGAATAACCTGTATACGAGACTAGAAACACAGAGGAAGACAAGCAGTTTCATTTCTCTATAGCACGAACATAGAGTCACCGAACTTCTCCGTTCGTTGGCGAGCTTATCTTTCATACTATTTTAAGTGCTTGTTCATTATTTATGAGGATAATAATTACCTCCCAGATACCAGGACCTTTAAAAGGACCTACAATTACAGACATACAGACAAAAACTTTAAGATTTATAATATTTTTGTGAAATATTTCTATATTTTATTTCTCAAGATGTTTTTTTGTCTGTACGACATATACCTTATCAAAATTAATGTTTGATACGCCATTTTGAAGATTATTTTCCCCTCTAATTTATTTATTTATTTAGACTATTTTATGCAGTTTGTAAAAGACGCAATCACTTGAACTAACGGTGCGAATTTGTACTTTTAAATTGATCCAGTAACTTTCGAAACAATCATACTCCGTCTTCATATTATAATAGACTCTGATTGTTCTGGACAGACACACAGACATAAGCTTAAATACTTATAAAACCCTTTAATTTTGCGGGGAATTCATAGGTAACTACACGTATTATAGATAAACACTGTTATTTAATGCAATACTTCTGGTTATATGCTTTGCATTAACCGGTCTGGGTTTTCCTCATTTTGATGGCGTGTTCGTCGCGTCGTGATCAAGCGCCTCGGGCTGTGCCTTCGAGCGGTCGAGACCTAGAGTCTCTAATGAAACTGTATTATTATGTCCGACTGTCTTGTATTTGCTAGTAACATTGTGTTAGGATTTTTTATATTTGTCGTGGGCCAATGTTCTATCGATCCCAGGGTACCCAGCGGTAGACCAAATCATAAGTGGACATTATTACTGTGCCCACACTGCAGGGTATATCAGGCCGTGAAGGTGTGTATCTTTTGTACTTATAATATTTTTGGGAAATATATTTTTAAATCGATTCAGTAACTTTCGAAACAATCAAACTCTGTCTTTTTTTTCTTTCTTCACGGGTTGCCTTGCAGCTCTCGAAATCGTGTTACGGTCCCAGGGTACCGAGCGGAAAACCAAATCTCCCTTTTTTAGACGATGGTATTTGTGAGGATCTATCGTCACAAATACCATCGGCTAAAAGAGGAAGACTTGGTCTTTTGGTACCTTGGGACAACAAATCTAGAAATACACATATGGAAGCTGATTACTTTCGGAGTAGACATAGACCAAGGGTCGTTGCATCTTGATTAGGGAGCTGAACCATCTCACTAGTCCCCAGCTAACCTGCTCTATTGAGATTGTCCTACCTACCTTTCAGTAGTTTTTTCATCAGCTCCATACTTTTCCTTCATTCCTTTTTTTGAGTGACGTCCTCTACAACTAAAATTATTGTATTTAAAGGTAAATTTGTAAATAATATATTATGGAGTCTATATAAGTAAATGTCTATTATACCTTTCCTCATTTTCAAGACGTCTCGTGATCCTAGAACTCCGTCGCCCCTCAAGCACGCGTCTGTCACTTTGCAGTCTTGAATAATGAACTCTTCATAAAATTAATTATTCATATGTTTTGATACTAGATTCTGCACTTTATCCTTGAACACTTTAGGTTTAAAATTCGTAATTTAGCGTTTGTTGGTGTGTTAGGGGTTGTTTATATATTATGAATATACGAGAAAAATATTGTAGCTATTTAAAACTGAGACCTTACTTCAGAATATTGTGAAATAATTGGAAAATTTATAATGCCTGAAAAATTACAATAGTAGAGTCTGTTTAGAAAGAGAATAGTCATGGCTCAAATGACAACCCAACTTTGCCAACTATCAAGTCTATAATGTCAAAACTACATCCGTAGATTTTCCTTTTTTCAAAATTACGAAAATTTTGTCAATAACATACTAAAATTTCGTTCAAATATTTAGGGGTAGTGAGACATTTTCTTCGTTTGTATGGAAATGCCCGTGGAGCTGCGCGGTGCACAACCCTCTTAATGCATATTGAAAGAGTCGTCAAATTTTCCTACAAGCGAACTGTGTATTTCATGCTTTTGCGGAAATGAATACGCGCCGAGCAAAAGAAATACGTTGTCGCGTAAGGAAGAAAAGCTTTTTCTTCATTACTGCAGTCCTGGGGAAATCCTGACGGGGGTGTATTCGAGACGAACCGAGTCCTTTATGCTTGTCATCTCGTCGTGTGATTTGCAAGGATTTTTTGTTCGTTTTTCTTTGATTTTGCTACGAGATAATAACTGTAGGCTCTTCAAGATTTTCATGCAAATATTAGTATTGCAAATAATCTTTAGATGGAGCCAGAAATGCCAAAATAGACTGAAAATAATACAACTGTGTAGTGCAGCTATAGGCTGGCCTGATAACTCGCTATATGTGGACATCGTTACCATTATTTTTAATATTTTATTGCATCATAATGCGCGGTAACCTCTAAACGTACTTTTTTATCGCGAAAAAAACAATTTTTCAGCCAATTATGTGAGAAATAATTACGAAACCGAACAAAGAGTGGTGGTTTCTCCCACCCCTATTTCATGTGTCACTTTACCGTGAGTGGGTGCTTGTTACTCGTATATTGTCGACTCAACAAAGGATTACTGAGGTTCTTTGTTTTGTGGGCGAATGTTTTTTTCATTCTTTCAATATAGAGGGATTTTGTGCCTGCTGAAATTGCATTTTCTTTCTCCGTCCGGTTTTAGTAAATTTTTAGGGTTAGCCTGACAGAGTGGCGACTTAATTTCGTTTCAATTGAAATTCAACTTTATTTACTATATACTAGCCTTTTCCCTTGGTTTCACTCGCGTTGAAATAGAATATCCCGCGTTACGCTTCATGACATTGCTTTATTTAATAGGCGCTTTATCAAGTTTTGAGATTTCAAACTGAAAACTTTTTATCAAAATAAAATATAGCATATATTAGGTACTCACGGATAATTGTAGAATCGGTTTAGTGTTCCAGAGATTATAGATACAAACAATCACACACATTTACCTTTTATTCTATTTCGTATCTATCCACTCCTCCTGAGATTGTAGGCGTGAATGCTATAACATATTGACAACTAGGACGAGACGCGGTTTCAACTTCGACGCTTGAAACTGGGTTATAGAGTTATCTCTACCGCATCCTGTTATAGAAGTTCGTTTTATCCTAGTTTTAGAACAATATTGCCTGTGCTTGATTTATGGTATTTACCTGTGGCTGCAGGTGCATAGTGAACTTCTGATGTAGGAAAAAATATTTCAAAGTAAATAATAGAGGTTTCCTTTCTTGAATATATATGTGTAGACACTATAATTTAAAAAATAATGCTCTTACAATTTGTGTTTTAGGAAATGTAAACGCCATAATTATGCCAGTACGCAGTTGACGAAATCTATTATTAACTAGCTTTCCACCCCAGCTTCACCCCATTACCTATGGTCTTCAGTTCATACAAAAATCCCGTAGAAAAAGCACTTTCAGTTTTTTCCGATTTTTTTAAAAACTTTTACAAATTGTCTTTCCCTAAAAACCTTATTCAGATGCCCAGCCGTTCACAAGTGATGCGCTCATCAACGAATATATAGATTTCAAATGTACCTATACAAATAGAACATAAATAACTGTTATCTGAATTTTTGTCTGACTGTCTGAATGTTTTTCCAGAAAAAAATTGAGCAATTATATATTTCGAAAAAATGCATACGAAGTGGGGAAATGATATTTAAACATTAAATTGCTCCTTTTGTTGTTCAGAATTCAGATAAAACTTGTAGGACAAAATTGTTTATGCTCTAAAATAGATTAACTTTTTATTCCGGAAAACAGGACGAAGGAAGAGCTTGGTCTATTTAGTTATTTAGTATGCAATAAATTTAATTTACTCTTAATAAAAATAATATTATTGAAATAGCAAAGTTTTTCTCAGGCAGGTAAAACCGCTGGCAAGAGCTAGTAAACATTATTTTATGAAGCTATAGTCACCACTTCATGTCGTACATAATACAATTTCCCAGACCGCCAGCCACGCTTCCTTTACATAACAATGTTCAGCTCGGTTTCAGGAAGTTTTCACGTTTATTGACAGTTTCTCATGAATACAGTAGTGCGACAGTTGGATCCGTGTTTGTTGTAGCGACTATTTCAGTAAATGAAAATGGTCTGACATAGGATTTTCTGTGTAAATTTCTACATACTCGAAGTTGAGTTTAGACTAACTAGGGTCCCGACTCGGCTTCGTCTGAATGCGATAAATAAGGAAATAGAGAAAATGCAATGAAGAATTTACTCGTATCAAATGAATGTTTGTCCAGAATAGAATAGTATTGGTAGTTACACTTTATTTTTAATTATTTCTGGATATACAAAATGCCATTTTTCTACCAGTAATTTATGATCTCGACCTGCAATACAGTTAATGACAGACTCGCGGGGTGGCACAAAGAAAGTTATCTTTAGTTTCCAAACCATAAACCACCCCTGTACTGTTCAGTATTAATGTGACAAGGGGTAGACAGGGGCTAAGCTTAGGTACCTTATTGTGGTAGTTAGGTAATGAAGCAAGTAAACACAGTTTTGTATGGTAAAAGAGATAAATACTGGCATTTAAAAAAAACGGTACCTAGTCTGCAGTGGCGAAGGGTGAGTATTTTTATAAGGGAAACCGTAAAATAACTCACTCAACTAATGCTGCAATATCCAAAATTTTCTTTTATAATCCATAATGCACCAGTGACCAATGATATTAGTAATTTATCGTAAAGGGATCTAAATTACATAAATTATTTTTTATTTAAGTAGTCTCTTGTAATCAAAACTATAATTCCAAAATAAAACAAACACGCAACTAACTAAACTCGCTGTTTAGCAGACACCATTCCTACCGGTTACATTTGACTCTCGATTCTTCGGCTTATTTATGGGTATGTTTGCGCGGATTTAGATACAAATTAAAGAGACAGTTGCTTAGTATGAGGTAAAGTAGTATGGGCGAGCAAGCCGGTATTGTATTGACTTATGTCCTTATGTTACTAATGGATACCGGTAGGCGTTTAGAGAAATTGACTTATGTAGTACGTTTGGATTGATAAAATACGTTTGTATAAATTGACCAATTCCTAACAGGAAGCCGAAAGGAATCGGGTTGTATAGACTCCTCGCCGCTGCTAGTTTGTCCCTCTGTCTGTCACAGTCCATTGTTAACAAGAGTATTTAGTAAAATCTTATTAATTTAAATATTAATTTTTAAAGGAGACGCGAGTCACTCACCACAAAAACCGAGTTTGTATGTATCAAATTGTTTGAAAAAAAATCATGGGTATGGCTGGAAAATATGATATAGTTGAGAACAAAGAGGTTTAATACTATCATGATAATCTCAAAGATATACTGACATTACTGGTCATATGATGACAGACAAGAGTGACGTTGCTTCCCTTGTTCCGTTTTTAAATTACACAACAATATTTATTTAACTACTTAAATATTTTTCTAATTTAAATAAAAAAAATCTTCTAAATAACTTTATAATTCCATATCCGCCTTGAATGCACACATGATAGCAGTGTTGTGATCATAGCGAGTTTATTATTGTTCTGATAAGGAGCATCTTATCAAGAATCATCACTTTTCCGCGCCAAAAGTCAATTTGTTACGATAATTTTGTCATTATTAGGTAACTAGTCGAAGTGGGTGTGCTCAGTGAATGTGACATTGTGAAATTTCTTTAACCTTCATGAAAATTTTCAGTAAAATAATTACTTTTTTAACATAGTTTCCATTAGTGAAGTGTCAATATTTAAAGTGTTCTTATTGTGCAACTAAAATCAAAATTTTACTTTTCGTTTTATGTAAATCCAATTTAATTGATTATTTTTCCAATATAAAACGAAAGAAATGAATAATAATAATTACACGGGTTTGAAGGGAGTTAAACTGGATTACGTGTCATCTGTGCAATAATTATATCAAATTGGTCTCAAAATAAGTCTGTGGCCGAGTGGTTAAGACGTCTGGTATTAACTAGGCAGACCACGGGTTCGATCCCGGATCCTGGCCATGTACCAATGAGTTTTTTAATTAAAAACTTGTATACATAATCCGACAAACCACACTTAGAGGCTTTTCCATCTAAATATACCCCAACAGAACTGACCACTAGTTAGGTATAACCTCGCAAATACCGTCGGCTAAACGAGGGAGACTTGGTCTTCCGCTGGGTACCCTGGAACCGTAACACGGTTTCGGGAGCTGTAAGGCAACCCGTGAATAAAAAAATAAATAATAACAATAAGTCATCTATCCCTATATGTATCAATGAGGGCTTGGCTGCGTTGATCCACGGACGTTCGTGTTATATTTGACACATTGATGAAAGTGTCAATTGGTAGTAATGGAATGATACAGCAACATCGCAGTGCGTACCAGACCAATTTATTGGACGTTTCATTCGATTAATTTCACTTTTAATAAAAGATGATTGAACGAATTGCCAGATTATATGTATATACTTCGCTGAATTTCATCTGAATAAAAGTGAAAATCGTGTAATGAAAGTCTGCGAGATATTGTAGTTATAAGTTATACCTATATTTAGTTTTCATTTTGAGTTGATCTCTAACTAGAATACTGTAAAAAACTTTTACAATAACGCATTTCAGTAAGTACTCAAAATTAACTCGATTACCTGCCCAAATGATTCCTGTATTGGATTGATATATTCTGTAGCCTGTTCGTCTGGAATAATGTCAAACTTTATAATAGTGAAATCTATACATCATCTTACGTATAGAAGCGAGACTTGGAAATGGAATAAGAAGCATGAATGTAAGATAAATGCAGTGGAAGATAAAGCGTGTAGACCGCATTCGGAACGATGTCATTAGAGAATAATGCGGAGTAAAAGATGATGTTGTGACTAAAATGAAGAAAAGTAGTTTACGCTGGTTTGAACACGTTGAAAGAATGAAAGATGAAAGATTGACTAAAAAGGTTTGTATGGCTGAAGTGATAGGAAATGCTGGCAACTTTTATTATACTTATAAAAATGTATTGATCGATACACAATCGCCGAGCATGTATGGAAGGTATGATGATTATAAAAGAAGCGAAAGAAGTATGTCAGGATCGTAACAAATGGCATTCTCTTGGGACAAAAGGCGTGATTATAGATATATAGCTATACAGTACTTTTAGAGTTTTCTTCTTATAAACAAAAAAGCAGTCTTCGCAATATTAAATTATAAGAAATGTTACTTGCTATTGAGTTGTAATATCTGATTGTTGATAATGAATGAAGTCGTGTACGTTGTTGCATCATGCATACTCGGTCCATTGTTATTGATGCTTTTATAATAGACATGTCACTTGATTGTCGCGTGTCAGTTTCATAATACTTTAGTATTTCACTGGGCAAGAGTTTCTGTAGGTTTTTAAACTATTTATAGTTCAGTTTATGTTCATGTCAAATTGTATTAAAATTGACACAATTAACGAAGAACTTTTTAATAATAATAATAATATAACTTAAAATCTTAAATCTAATCTAAACATTAAAATATTAAATATAATTTAGAAATTTTTCCATACTGCTGCCGTACGGAAGCGTGCCCAGAACGCTGGCTGCATTTCCTCGCTGTATTGCCATACTGATCCTTTGTGCGAGGAACGCTCCTGCCCTCTGGTCACCATCGGCCGCGACGATAAGGCGCGTTGACAACTCCTTAAAAAAATCCATCGCACTTGAGCTCCACGGCCCTAATGTCTCCACTGCAAACGGCACAAATATATAGTCTCTTGCTATATCTATATATATTTGCGTCGTTTGAGGGATTCGGCGTTCTGCGCAGCTGACCCGGCTTCACGGGAGGTGCCCTGGAGATACGACGGCGCTAGTGTATCTACACATGTGGCATCCCACACTAGGCTCCGTCCCAGTTTCCAGGGCACTAGAGTTAATCCGTCGGGCCGCTTCCCATCTTCCCGGTAAATTCCGCGTGGTTCGAGTGTTGCCGGGATATTGGCGGAGGTGAGGGCCCGGCGGATTATGTCATTGATGGAGCCGTGGCGTGCGAACCGACCTGCGCTCTTTACACATGACAGACCGTGGAGTCCCGTCCGATCGATGTGGGTGCCGCACGGACAGCAGTGTGGATGGCAGATATTAATGCCTAGTCGCAGGCCTACCGCTATGCGTAAACTTTCGTTGTCTAGCAGTGTTCCGAGGTTCCTAGAAGGGCAAGCGTGGAGCCAATGTCCTGATTATGGCCTCGAAACAGCTAACAGCCTCGCTCGGTCTACATTACTGTGAGAATTTTGGGTCAAAAGGTCATGAGTTTGTTGCACAATCGGGGTATTCCAGTGTTTCTGTGATTTCACTTCCACTGGAATGTCCTTGTTCGGGCAGAGTAAAAGCCAGGCCTGTCTTGCTTCCGTTAAGTGTGTCATCGAGAGTTCAGATTTTGGAATATTAAGAATCTTGCTAACAAGTTCTGAGGCACTGTGAGATGAAGAAAGAAAAGACGAAAAAAAAAGGAAGAACTTATTTAGGAGTTTTTAAAATTTCAACCCCTACGGGGCCGTCTCCACGAGCGAGATAATCGCGGCGATTATAGTCTCGTCCGTGCCACCAAATCCAATACAAACTCTATGGGGCCAATCTCCACAGGGCGATACTATCGCCTATAGAGTTTGTATGGCACGGCGAGACTATCGCCGCGATTCAGGGAGTTTGTATAGGCAATAATATAATATATTAATAGGTCAGATTTATTTGAAACTTGTGATAAAGGCACATTTATTATTTATTATTTTATTATTATTTATTTATTTACACATAAAAAATCCACAAAATATGAAACATTAGCAGGTGTACCTAAACCCTATCGGGTTTGTATGTACACCTGATTGAAATGGTATGAAATTTTTGTAATAAAAATCGACGTTTCCTAATCGATTGAGCTTAAATTTTGGAAATTACCACGGTCGCAGCCGAGAGCGTAAGGCTATTAGAGTATAATAGATTAGGTATTCGTAACTTACACCTCTATAAATTATCTACTTTTTTTAAATTATTTACACGGGCGCGATGGCGGGGTAATAATTTATTATCCTTGATCGATCTATTTAATTTACGAGAACTGGAAGCTCTGGAAGTGTCCCAAGATATTTAAGTTTTCGTTGGTAATACAATTTTTCAGTCATTAACCGCTTCAACGAAAACTCGTTCCGATGAAAGTCTGGCAGAGTGTTTTCAGCGACTCTACCCGGAAAAGCCTGGGGCGGGAATATTTCAGGCATGGCCGGCTTATGTACTCGTTTATATACTCACCTGAAGACCCATTCAGTAACTGCATTTTCATAAATTGATTTACACGAGAAATCCTGGGAAATCAAACATTTTCTGCTGCTTTTAGTTTCTTAAAGAAACTCTTAAAATAATTATAGTGAGACTGCAATTTTTTCCTATCCTTGTATCTAATGTCACGCCATGCTTCGTGCTTTCTTAATCATGCAGTGCCAACCAAGTATATTGCTGGTACGCATCATCATGTCACATTCATATCCTCTTTGTAGCCATGGAAAGGAAGTTTTTCACGGCGTGATCGTCTGGTCTTCTCATTACACGATTATTCTGATATTTTTTCAGTTGAGCCTGGTACATAGATACAAAAAGCCTCAGAAAAGCATACTTTTTTTTCATTTCAGTTTCACTTACAACACCATCTTTTAAAATATCAAAATATATTTTTCAAATTCCGATTATTTCCTTTTATGTGCTGTCGAGACTGTCTGCTCAGTGAATGGGCCCCTGCATGTCTGTATACAGGGTGCTTGCTCCCGTCGTATCGTGGCGGACGTTAGCCCTTGTGTACCTAGACAACTTTTGGCACGTGTGCGTTTTGCCACGAACAATGGAGTTATCGCTTATGTTTTGATGAATTGGTATATGCACGTCCTAATGAAATCAATATAATGCGGTATCCACTATATATCCAGAAAAGTGAAAAGGCAACCTCTATAGGGAATTTTACGATTGCGATTCTCGTTGCATAAAAAATGGATCTTATTCTTGTGGAAATAAAAAACTTACATATTTGATGTTGACGTGCTCGCTTTAAGCGAGCCAGTTTATTTATCCGTACATATTATGAAAAGGTCAAAGGATAATTTATTTTTAGCGATTTTTCTAAAATTGAATTTGATGACCAGCGACTCCTCATGTTTGAAGGTTTAGATCAAACCACTGACAGTCTCTTTCTAGCATTATAGACATTTTCTGAAAATCTATAATTGAATGTTTTGGAGTGTTAATCGTTGGTCCAAACCTTGTCTATTATGGTTCAAAAGTAATGGTTCAAGAAATGTGGTAAAAATGCGGACAAACTTATTCAATATTTTATGTCAAATCACTCGGCCATTTTTTCATTGCTTAAATGAACCGCCATGCAATTTGTTTAAACAGCTTATTCATAATAAGAAATGAAGGATGAAAAAATTTCTTCCATATACATACCACATCACGTAGGGTATTGTTGAAATGGGTCTTCAAATATTCTTTAATATGTGACTTTTTTACAATTTTTTGACAGGGCCAAATTTTTACATATTTATGAATATGTACAAAAAAAATTCTAGGCGTTTATAAAAGCACCGTCATGAAAATTCCCCCTTTACCTTCTCTGTCTGCTGTAAATGTAGGTACACAAGTCCAGGTGTTGTTTTAATGAGTACGGGCGTCAACTACGGGCTGTGGGGCATTGTTTGCTGACAATGCTGTTTGAGTACTTGTCGAGGTTTTCCTGCATTGTAGAGTTTCAGAAAATTTCCTGTGAAGTGTATTTATGTATTAGCTAATGCGGCTGTAATATTTAGAGTCCGTCTCCCGCCTTCTGGTTTGAGCTATTTTCTTATCAGGCTAAATTTCAGAAAATATGTCAGGGTAAAAGAAGTTTATTTTAGTCAAAATATCCTACTTTTTATTTAACTAGCTGTTCGCCCGTGGGTCCCATATCCCATTCATCCTTTATTATACCCGTTAGGGGTGGATTTAAAAAAAGTATGTTATTTTCGTATTTATAATATTAGTATGGATTATAAATGCAAAAGAATTACAGCCTCGGGATTATTTCTTTATTTTGTCCTACTTCCACTTATTATATCATACATGTATACTCATTTGAAAATACTAAACTCAGATAAACGTTTGTAAGTTTGCGGAAAGTTAGTATTTAATGAATTAAAACCGTCTTTGATTATAAGAAAATTGTGAAAGTTTTGGAAAATCGGTCGAATTCTATACCAAAAGTTTATGTCCGTCCCTGCTTACCACTCGATAAATTATCGTCGTGGTGTATACAGTTTTAGGTACAGACACCCAGTAATTGGTAAACAAACCGAAGCCATTAAATGCAGTAGGGTTGAGGTCCTTGTTACACCGTCGTCTGCCCGCCCTCGGCCGCCCGCCCTGCAGTCGCGTCCTTTAGGCGCTACGGAAAGCTTGTCTGGTTTAGGCCAGGGTTGGTTTTCTTTGTGTTTTTTGGTGTTACGTGTGATATAGGTGCGTATTTTTATTATTTTATTTAAAAAAACATTTTTACTTGTATCGTGTAATTTGGTATTAACAGACAAACACTTACACTCTTAGTAATAAACTCGAAGTAGCGACGTAGTAACTAAGCTGTGTTTCGTCTCCGTCTATCATAACGAATTGCAGATTTGTTAGACGGAGACGAAATACAGTTTAGTTACTACGTCGCTACTTCGAGTTTATTAATAAGAGTGTTTGTGTTGACAACAAACACATGATTTTACGTAGTTATAGTACGAACAATAGAGCGTTTCTATATTTTCAACCTCAGAATAAATATTCGAACGGGCGGCGTTTCCAACACGTTGGCGGTGCATTATTTCTGTAATTTTTCAGTGTAGACTTTTAATCATGGATAGGCACGCCACCCTGCAATGCGCAGAAAATATTAGTGTATATTATTACTTTATTATACTTGTTTTAATATATTTTTAGCCACACAAAAAATCGCACAGTTTTGTACAAGGATTGATATCCAAGATTTCTTTTTACATTTTTATACTTAATAAAAAATATTTTTTAATTATACAGACCTACTGAGAATGTAGTTTATTTTACATAACGTTTATTACTAGATGAAACAGTTTTTAAAGTTTTAACTTCATTTTTAATGGCTAGTCAAAAATACTAAAAATACCACATTTAAACCGAAGGCAATTAATGCTTACTTAGAAAGAGATTCCTTTCCACTTTTGACTATAAGTATAGGCACTGGGTATAATTAACAAGTAATGGGCTGTTGACCGATGCTTTATCTCGTGCGGTCAGAACTAGGGTGACCATATTAACGGACATTTTCGGATATACATATAACAATGCACTGGGCATTTCAGTATTAAATAACAATCCTTTTTTATAAAACTAGCTTTCCGTCCCGGCTTCGCCCGTGGAGCCCATATTAACATATTAAGGTCTTGAGTTCATACAAAAATGACATAGAAAAAAAGCATTTTTAGTTTTTCCCGAATTTTCCAATTTTCCGGGTGACTTTTCCAATTTTTCTTTCCCTAAAAACTTGATTCGTACTTTTATGAACATTAAAAAAATAGCCAAATCGGTCCAGCCGTTCTCAAGTGATGCGCTTACCAACGAACAGCATTTTATTTTTATTTAAGTATATAGATTATCTTGTGTACTAAGCGATTAGTATAGTAGATTTTTTTTAATAGTATATATGTTTTAAAATGTATGCAATCATATTTTTTACAAAATCCTTACCATAAAATTACACGCGTAAACAGCGTTATTAGAATTACATAATTGGTAATATATTATCCCTACAGCGTTTATTGTATATGTTGTATCTATTAAATTATATTATAATGTTAGCAAACATAGAACAAAATCTACAGAAATTAGTAAACATGGACACCCTATTATCAGGATAGTCGTACAAAATATTTTCAAACATTTTAACATAACATAGACAACGACAACTCACTCAGTCACTATCAGAACGTCAAAATAGTTAGTTGACAACCAGTCAAGTCCTTGAAGACTTTTAAAATATTATTATTTATTTATTTTATATCCTGTAAACATGATAATAGTTTCCCTATAATTTAATGTTTTGAATTTTGCTGCTTTTAAACAATAATGTTAAGGAAATTTGCGTGAAAATTTGTTCTCAGTATTTAAACACGTATGTAAATAATTCAGTTTTGTTGTAAACACGACCGATAAGAAGATTGACAAAATGCTGTCCGTGACCCGTCTGAACGAAAGGCTGTATGATTTTGCCTTTCTTAAGGAGCAATTTGAGGCTCGCAGGTAATTGTTTAATATAAGCCCTGCTTCGTTGTGTCCTGATGCTAAAATCATAAAATAATCACTAAAACAACTAATCAGAATTGTATAAGTACCTACCCATTTTTGGTTTTAAACATTACAATAATAATAAACTTACGCAAGTAACGCAATAGTTCCTTGAATTAGTCCAAAAATTAAATAAAATTTGTTCTTTAAAAGCTTTCTGTATATTATGCACAGTAATTTTATCCAAATCCATTTCAAATGTTCGGAATTACAAATAATATCAGTAAGATGTAGGTACTGGTTTGATGACAGGTTTAGTGGTTAACGATGCTTCCTACGAAGAAAACGACCTGGATTCGAATCTTAGGTCAAGCATAGTACAAAGTACTTGTTATCCGTTGTATTTGGCACCAGCATAGTGTATTCTAATTTGAGGCCAAAGCTTTGTTAATATAGAATGAAATTTAAAGGAATATGCTTTTCTGTTTCCAGAGTTGGCGGCGGGGTCCAGCGGAGCGCCACTCATGCCGACATGCCGCACCGGGGCGGTACCATCGCCGAAAGGTGAGAAACAAACATTTCTCTTTAACATTTTTTACTGCACTGAGCCTTTATAATCTGATCACTGAAAGCTTATGAAAAATGTTTAATCTATCTAGCAAAATTAATTTTCTCGGGTAAACGCCTAGTACTAGCCCCTGTACCACTGTATTTTTCTGTCGTTTTATTGTCGCAACGGATTTTACGTTATATGACGATTATGTTAAAATACAAACATAATAATTATAATTAATGATTGGAAACACTAAGTTTGACGCCCTAGATCGCCTTTCCCGTTTAAAACATCACAATTAACTATTTTCCTAGAGCTCTGTCTCGCGACACAAAACGATACCAACGAAATCTAAGGTAACTTATTACTCCGCACCTGGTCAGTTTAACTGGTCAAAGGGGAAAAAAATGGCGAAAGGGGGAGCCCGTCTATGGCCCCTCCATAGGCTTAGTACTCTATGTATTATGTACATAAGTTTTTAATTATAAAACACCCATTGGTACATCCGGGATCGAACCCATATTCTGTCTAGTTAATACCAGATCCACTCGGCCACCGACGCACTGAAATATATCGTTTGGGAATACACGAGAGAATGCGGTTAAAAATACCTGCATTTATCTTAGTAGGACCAGTTATGAACATATCTTCTTCATGGCTTAATGAGTCACCAATCTATAAAATACTTTAAAAAGATATCTAAAACGTAAGACATTTCTGAGAAAAACCGGTTTCTCTTATCAATTGCTCCTTATTTAAAATTCTGTGTACAGTAGTAAACGGTTATCTTTACCGGTTAGTAGTTACATAAAATTGTAATCAATAGAATACTTGTGGACACGCTGATAGTTCAATTGGTAAATAGCACCGTTTATCTATTTGAGCGCCTTTGTCAAATCATTGTGCCTGACTTTGATGGGGCAATTTTCTTATTAGTTAATAAATTGTTTTCTTCGTAACACGTAATAAACATTTAGGCAGGGTAGAGAAAAGTGTTCTTCCTAAAAATTACAGATGGCGCCTCCTGTTAACAATAAATTCATTATTATTTATTATTTAATGTTTTTTTGGTTGTATCAATTAATATGTCCCTTAATACTGTATCAAAATTAATATTTTAAACGTCATTTTGAAGATTTTTTTCCTCTAATGACGAAAAATAAACAAACAAATTAAACAAAATACAAAAAATAAATGTTTCTTTTAAAATAAAACTAATTTATTTATTTTATAAAAGAAGCCATCTGTTGGAGATCAGTTGAACTAACGGTGCGAAGTATTCAAACGGGTCATCGAGTAGTTATACAAAATATATTGATCGTACCACGAACTTTACATTCAATTTAAAACTCATTCAGTTATATAAATACTAAACGACTTAACGATCGATGAAGACACCTTGTTCATAGTAAATAACAAGTTTAACTTTGCCCTCCTTAAACATTTAACAGTAAGGCCTCAGGCATTTTAAGCCGCGAATGTCTGCTTCGTATGTTAGTATTACTATAAGTAAAGACAATAATTAGTCTTAGTTTACCTATATCTTCACGGATTACTTTACGGCTCCCGGAACCGTGTCTTCTTCCTCTTTTAGCCGATGGTATTTGTGTAACACGTAACGTGTGGCCAGTTCTGTTGAGATATACTTAGATGGATTCTATACGTGTAGTTTGTCGGATTATGTAACATAGGTTTTGTAATTATAAAAAAACCCATTGGTGCATGGCCGGGATCGAACCGTGGTGTACGCAGGTTATACCACTCGGCCACCGACGCACCTTTGTTTGTTTAACAATATAATCGCTAACTTCAGACATGATTTTGATGCAGGTTGGCAGCTCTGCAGGAGGCTGGCGCCAACAACTGGAGGACGAGAAAATGTCACCTTAGTCCTGACAGGGACGACATGAAGGCCATCGAGATTGCCAAAAATAGAATTAATGTGAGTACCTACCATTATATTATCAGTAGTATATTCTAAATAAAAAAGGTGGCCGTCACGGGGTGCCCGGCAGATGTGATACATCGAAATTGACGCGTCAAGTGTACTGTAGTTGAATAGAGAGGTACACGCAGTACACATAGTATACGCGCCACGCACACACGGCGGTGAAGAAGGAGCATGTCGCAGTTTTCCGTCACGCCATATGCCTTAGCCCCAAGACGCGTCAATAGATGTGTTTCACATCAAAAACCTGAAACATAAAATACTGACACCTTAATGCAGGACTTGAGGATTTTCACATGCCACGATCCTGTCATTTCTCTTGATTTTCTCCTTGCTAGGATATCCTGATTAGATCAGTAGATTAAGTTAAGTGAAGTGAAATAACTCATTCATACACATCTGCTATATAAATAGCAATTTACATTTTGTAAAAAAGTTTTACTTTTTAAGTAGCGATGGCAAAGACATTTAGCTCATTCAGCCTACGTAACGTTTGTAAAATATTTTGTAATAGAGAACACACTGCACCAGTGACGTTGCATTGCCCCTCGAACTTGAGGACACTCGACCAAGCGGCTGCACGGGCGAACACTTCACAGAGCTGCTTAGCTTGCTATTTTATTCCCTTTGTGCTTTTACTTCAGTCCCCCTAGTTTAAATTTGAAAGCCCATATGTCATTGCTTTTACTGTAAGAGGGGTACTGTTTTGATGAGCTTTCGTTGTTTAGAAAGAAGGGAAAATAAAAAGCACAATGGAAGAGCATGCATGACCCGTTTTCTACATTTACCCCCCATTGTCTAGGGAATTAAATGAGGCGAAAGAGCTCCACGATCGTACCATACCAGTGTCTTTGATCTCTGCTTACCTTAAAGAAATTAGGACGTGACCATAATATTATGTTGTTAAAAATTGTAGGTATATTAGTCAGTTACAAATATCATACACTAAGTATTTTCAGAAGTGAGGATCACTGTCTTTGCGTGTCTTCCGAAGCACGAATGCCTAGTCGATAAGAAAATTGGTACTTTTTTTACCGGAGAATAATTGTCATTCTATAGTCACCGGATAAAATAATCCTTTTTTTAATGCTTTGATTCGAAATCGGGATCGTCTGTTTCGTTGAATCCAAAATTAAATCGTTTTTGAACCATAAGGGTGAATGAGCGCAATGAACTCAGTAAACAGCGCGGCTTATTTGTCGGTATCTCTTTGAAATGTTGTTAGAGAGATACACTGTAAAAAGAGTCGATAAAATAACCAATGATAAGATAAAATAGGCTAAGATTCACATATTTACCAGAAACATGAGAAAGAACGATTTCACAAAAAATCGGTCTTCCGAAAATACTAGAACTATTAGAAATAGCAAGTTGTAGTAGTATGTAAAATTGTCTATAGGATAAATACGAGAAAATAGTACATTAGTATATTAAGAGAACTCGAGTCGCAAAATCGGTAGAAAATACGCGTGAAATTGATGACTTTCAGGGCTTCATATAACTGTTATTTGTATGGGACAAAAGTCATGAGGCGTCTCCTTAAACTATAATATCTGTGAATCGGGCTGAAGGGCGATCTTTATCAATGTGGCTCGCGTGACAAGGTCGCTCTATCAACGATATCTCTAAATATTGATTGTTTATTGTATCTAAGTGAAGTTCGTGAAACGCGCTATAGTCTGTCTTACTTTTTTTGTTAAATAATAGAACATCAAGGAAAGGACGACCAAGACGAACTTTCATTGATCAAATACGTCAATTGATCAAAAGTCTTTAAAAAATGACAAATTTATACGTAGTACTAAAAATAGACGTGCATGTATGAAACGATGTATGGATGAAGTAAGAGAAGTGCCTACCTCTTTGGGAAACAGGCGTGAAGGTATGTATGTATGTAAATAATAAATTGTTCATCAAGGGATGAAAGTGGCCGAATACCAACGAGAGTGCAATTGTTTTGACGATTCCGCCAATGTCAAGCATTATAGACGTCACAGTAACAATAATCCGATAAACGGTAGGTAGGATGCTCCCGCCGACCGTGGTAATATACTATCACAGCACGGACGGGATTAAACTGGATTCCCTATCACGTGACGCGGAATCCTACTTTGTCTTTTCCAAATGGAATTTATACAAAAAAAAATGTCAACACCACGTTGTCAAAATGGCGAAAGTTCATATTTTCATATAAGTTTTCTTCCCACATCTTTGTACGACTAAAATTACGTACTTAATTACTTTCTGGTAGTATAAAATAATTTTAATCCCCGCTGGGTAACACTCAGAGCCGTAACTTCAATTTATAAAAAAATACATTTGACATAATTAAGTATATTTATAATTTAATTTGTGATCGGCTCGAATGTTGAAATCTTTAAAATTCTATGGGAGGGCCAGTTTTTATCCCGGGAAAGTAATAGTCATCACATTTCTTTGTATTATTGGTAACTTTAAAAATAAAAAAAAACGTTCAACCGTTGCCGTCTTCCTCATTTAGCCGGAGATTTTTTTTTAACTTTAATTAGAGAAATTGCCTACCCGTACGAAGCCAGGGCGGATCGCTAGTTCTGTATATAATTGGAAAAAGTAATTTTATACCTTGATACATATAATTAAACTGGCCACACCCGTCGTTGTCGCCAGTGTCAACTAATCAACGCGAATCGCGTGAGATATGCTACATGTATGTCGTGTCATCCGGAAATAACTTAACCTCAATTACATGGCTAGTTTTGGGTTTGTTGTGTATGTTCACGCTTGTAATTATATAAGGGGAAGGCCGTCACAATTCAGAACATTTATAAATGCTCTGAATTCTGAAATTCTGAATGCCACTCTGATTAGCTAATTAGTATTCTAGCCGTCCTAACTCTTATCATATTTTCCTAAATCCAAAATTCAGAGCAGTGTAGGTAATAAAAGGCTGTAACCAAGAATTCAATCTAATATGTAAAGTGTAGAATCTAATCTACCAATTAGGCGTTAGCTCATTCTTGAAGCCTTAATTCTTCACCAAGGGATGAAAGTGGCTGATTACCAACAAGTGTGCAATTAAGGCACATGAGTTGGGAATCACATATTCTGCCGAGTGATACATTCAATTTTATACTACGAGCAAAATACCAGAATATACAGTTTTTACAAATATTGAAGACTTGGCTGTATGGTAGTTTACCTTTGCCTTTTCCAAATGAAATTTATATAACCCAAAAAGACCAAAATGTCAAAATCCATTACCACCCGGGACACGAAAGTCGTTTTGAACGGGGTGAAAGTATTTTCGTATGAATATTTTATCCCGCATATTTTTATGACTGCAATTACGTATTTATTTTTTATTATTATTTGATTAATTAAATAGGTACTTTCCAAGCAGGGGTAGTATAAAATTTATGTTTTACCCTAAAGTCACTAAAAAAAATTTTATTGTTGATTTTTAAAACATACTGCTGAAATACGTTAATCTTGCACCAATGAATTGAGAAAACACTAGAAGTACCTCTTACTACACAAATTATTTCCTACATGTTAATCTCTGACGGATAAGACAGCATACGCCATGAACACACGCAGGAACTAACTTTTCCCCCGACTTGATTCATTTATATTGTTAATGCTCAGCTCCTAAACATGTTAGGTCTATGTTTAATAATCGTAAACTTTCCTGGTGAATCAACCTATCTAATCGTGAAAATCACAACAAAATCCGTTCAGCAGTTTTTGCCTGAAAATGTCACAGACAGACGCGACGGACTTTGTTTTAAAATATGTAGTAATACAAAGTCTGAGTTAAAATAATAACTTAGTTACATCGATCATTTGGACAAAAATAACGCAAAGGCCGCGACGAAAATAGGTCTTATAATATTAACTGTTAGGAAAGGGGGTGACATTCAACTGACACGACTTTGTTGAACTTTGTAGACCTTTGAGCGAACGGATTATTTATGTTATGAAAGAGTCGTATAAATTGTTTTTTGTCAGTATCAGTAATATCTTCCTTAATACTTGTTTGATACGCATTTTGAAGATTATTTTCCCCTCTAATGACGAAAAACGGTCAAACAAATCAAAATTAATCCTTCTTTCACGCCAAAACGAAACAACATTTCGTGATTTCTTGCACAGAGGTAGTTGAAGGGCCGGAGAGTGGCGTAGGCTAGTTTTTATAGCTGTTCCTATTTGGTTTGATGCTAAAGTACTATGTATGTAAAGTATATAAGGACACATGCTTTAAAATTTTGTTGTAAAGTTCTATGACATTTGCGGAGAAGCCTTACAATTTACAGTATCCAAATCTCCTATACAAATTGAGAATTATTTGAACGCCATCTCGTGGCATATATTTGAACTAGCGTCTGCAACAGTGGCGCCTAAAGTACTTTTTACTAAAATGGCTGCTAACATATCCTAACTACATCCTAATGAGAAAGTGTGTTTTTGGTCCTTCTTTCACGCCACTACAGAGCAATGGTTCAACGTGATTTTTTGCACAAAGATAGTTGGAGACTTTTTTGGCTACTTTTAACCGACTTCAAAAAAATGAGGAGGTTCACAATTCGTCGGAATCTTTTTTTTATGTATGTTCCCCGATTACTTGAAGACGCCTGGACCGATTTGGATTTTTTTTTTGTTTGAAAGGGTATACTTTCCTGGAGAAATCGAGAACTCTTCAAATTTTTAGGCACAATTAAAGCGATTTATAGTGACTTGTGCATTTGCTTTTAGAAAAGCACACTTTCAGTGCATAATTTTTGAAGTCTGTACACTTTTTTATAGAGGCCAAGAAGATTTGCGCTTTTGACACTAATGTAAGAGGTACCACTGGTAGTGTTTCTTGGTTTAAAATTGGTGAATTCGCTATTAATTCAGCTTGAATAGAAAATTGATAGGATATAGCAAAGGCTTAGCTGATGACTGTCCTTATTCCTAAGATGGTGGTAGCACAACCATATTTAGTGAACAAGTAAAGAGGTCGTATTGTACACGGTCAGTGTTATTATTTATAATCGGATAATAAGCAGACTTCCGCGTAGATTAAAAAAAACTGCAGCCTTTGTTATCTCTGATTAATTTCTCTTTAAATATTAAGTTTCCGATCTAACATTTACAACAGAATTTCCTGTATTCAGATAATATATTCTGTTAACAAGGACAATGTATATAATGTATAGCATAGGTTCTTGAAATATCCCTTATTTCATGAATTTTCTAGTTACAGTCTATCAATCATAGTAATAAATCAAACTAGCTTTCCGTCCGTAGCTTCGCCCGTGGATCCCATATTAACATTCATCTTGAGTTCATACAAAAAATCCACAGAAAAAGCCGCTTTTCCCCGAATTTTCCAATTTTCAGTGCAACTTTTAAATTTTATCTTTCGCTATGGAGTTGGTGGTCCATCCTATTTGCCTACTCTTATGGGAGACTGGTCATAATGTATTATGTAATTTCCCATGGTTAAAGGTGAGCCCATTTGCAATACCTATCTTAAAATAAAAATTAAATGATGTTCGTTGGTAAGCGCATCACTTGAGAACGGCTGGATCGATTTGGTTATTTTTTATTCGTATGAGTTTTAAGCTTGTCACTGACAACGCAGATAATGTAAGATATCTGCATATCTTACGTTATCGCTCTTCATAGAAATCTTTGGGAGTACACACACGACGCAGATAATATACCCAAAGATTTCTATGAAGAGCGATACAGATATCTTATATTATCTGCGTAGTCTGTAACAAGCTTTAGAGAATAAAGTTTTTCAGACTAAAAAAAATGGGATGGACCACCAATTCCATACATCCTTACATTCTTTGTTTGCTTCATCTCCATATTCCGTACTCAATTTTTAATTTTTGTCATTTTACATACATGGCCACTGACCAACAGGTGAAAGATGGGTCACATGTTCATAGTAAGTTTCATTAAATTGAAATAGCCATAAATGTAGATATACATATGACATAGCTTGTTATGTGCATTACCTTACTTCCTTAGAACCTGTTCTTATAGGTCGTGACGCAACCGCGGCTGCAGAATGTTCAGATCAGCGCATGACTATCTCAGTAACATAATATTTTAAAGAAGCGGGCAACATACCCTTTATTATTTTATGTTTAATGCTTCCATGAACTGTGATATTATTTTCAACATTCAGTAGCCAAAAGTATTAACTAGGCAAACCACAGTTTCGATCCCGGATCCCGGCCATGTACCAATGGGTTTTCTAATTAGAAACTTATGTACATAATTCGACAAACCACACTTAGAGGCTTTTCCATCTATATACCTTAACAGAACTAGCCACTCGTTAGGTATAGCCTCACAAATACCATCGGCTAAACGAGGGAGGCTTGGTCTTCCGCTGGGTAACCTGGAACCGTAACACGGGTTCGGGAGGTGTAAGAAAGGAAAAAAAAATCTGATGATTCTGATAATAATTCACATAAGTATGAATCGCCATACAATTTTGTAGTCGAATTATGATTTATTTTAAAGAAAACTTTCGAACGATCTCAAAATACCTCCATAAAACCTGCCACTCGATAGGTTGCCTTAAAATGGGTACGCTGGGGCCGGTATCATGATTTCAGAAGCATTTATAACGTTATGTATTTTCTACTATCTTGCTCTAGTTTTCTATTATTCGTAGATTTTCAGTATTCTTTGTTGTCTTGGAATAATCTCTATGAACAGTCGTAATAAAGTAGTGGTACAAAATAACCCCAAAATAAGTTTTTAATTTTAAATTCGTCTGTCATCCACACGTCGAACTATCGTTTATTATTAGTTGCACGCGAAAGTATCCTCGCATTTGATGTAGACCAGGCTAATTATAATTTTGGCCAGCTCGATTCGGCGCGCACGCAATACAACATCTGGAACGAATGTTGTCAATTTTATATGGGAGACAAGTGGTCGGCCATATCCATTTGATGACCAACAAATTCTGTGAAAATTAGATAGCAGAAGTTGATGCTTCAAGTCTTGGTTCTTCTGCTATTATTGCTTTACGTTGATTTCCTATTTTAAATTCTGCTTCATAAAATGATGATTTTCACTGCGTTATTCACGAGAACCATTTAATGGATTTGGATGCGGTTCACTGTCATGATCTGCACTTCTCGATGAAGGATTATGTATTGTGTATTACAATTAATGATTGGTCCTTCACTTCACGGTAATGCTGGCTAATCCGTCAGTACATCCGTTATCTCGCACTCTTCTTCCACTATATGTATCATATCGTAACTATCACACTTTAAAGCTGTCGAAACATTATATTTAAAAAAAAGTATAATAATTCCGGGAAATGTGGAAATATCCGCGCGCCG
Source organism: Nemapogon koenigi (assembly GCA_963924495.1). NCBI lineage: Eukaryota > Metazoa > Arthropoda > Insecta > Lepidoptera > Tineidae > Nemapogon > Nemapogon koenigi. The sequence goes on along the minus strand of OZ004640.1, from coordinate 9,737,373 downwards.
CGCCAAAATAAACTTATTTATGTTTTGACGTAGAGTCGTGTTTGCGTTGCTAGTTGGCGGCAATGACCCAGCTGGTCAACGAGACGAGGAGTGCTTGCCAGTTGTTGTGACCGGACGGCCGGTGTTGCGCGCGCGCATCGCGTCTTGCTGATTTTTAATATTTGAAAATCACTTTCTCCAAGACGCTTCGTATAAAATATTCAAATTGTTAAAAAAAATATTGTAGACTGTGATTAGATTTTTGAAATTTTACGTTAGTGAGGATAATAATATATAATAAAATATTAATAAAAAAATAAAATATCGAATAAAGAAGAATGTTATCAAAATCCACTATTGCCTTTGGGTACCTTTTGCTTTTCCTAACACATCAGTTCTATAATTATATTCATAAATTGTAATAATATTCGATTGAGTTTCACCAATTTAATATGTCACTGTTACCATATACTGTTCCACTACTAATTTGTATTCTATCCCTCACTGTCGAACGTGTCAATGTTTTCACTACCTGATTACAAATATCTATGTCAAAGTGACACTATGTTACTAGATGGATCCATTGCCCTTCCCTGTATGCCCTTATCTAGACCGATTGACGTATGTTAGTCAGCTGTCGACACTGATTGCTTTCAATAAAACTAAAGTGAGGACGAAGTACATCTCTCGTAAGATAAATTGCGTTTCAATTTTGTAATAGACCATAAGCTATGATTGTTGTGTTTCATTCGTTTTGACTGATTGATTATTAGGGACCATAATATTTCTGAGCCTACTTAAGGAGTGGCAAATTCTGTCACAGATTACCTAATAGTTCTTAAGGGTCTGTTAAAATGTTTCAAGGTTGAAAGGACACTTAGGCTCGGATTATGTTTAAGTTTTCTATTAAGTCGTTTGAGGCTAGTTAAGTCAAGTATTATATTTTATATGTAATGTAATTTAACATGACATGATATCACGAATATGTCGGACGGTTCCAATTAATTCTATTTTTTTGCTCTTCCTTTCCGCAATAGGTCTGATCAACTTTACAAATTTGGCGTGATTGCGCGGCCGGTGGTTTATTGCGCATGTTTGGGTACCTACAGGAAAATCTCATATATTTTTATAAGGAAATCTTAATTTTCAATCATGAAATATTTCGAATTTTATTTCGTTTTTAATTAATTAAAGCAGTATCTTTGCATTTTGAAATAAACTTGAAAGTTTTGTCTAGTTTCTCTTTTCACGGTTAGTTTTGTAATTATCCATGTACGAAATACATTATTTGAATATGAATAAATAAACTAGGCAATTAATTATATGTCTACTGAAAATACGTAATAACTAGGGCCCGGATAAATATGTATTAAAAATTTCGAAATATGTAAATATAATATAGACTGAAAAAACTAAAATATGGAAAAAATATGTACAATAAAAAGTAACAACATTTGAAATAAAACTATTGTTTATTGCAAAAAATCTAAAATTACAATTTTATTCAGCTTCCGTTTCACTGACATTTGAATTGCAGTAAATAATCACGTTTTTTTTAATGTTCAAAATTGAAACTTTTTCTATTTGGACGAAATAATGCTTTGTACTGGCTGAATGATCTTTCAACATCACAGGATGTGTTTGGAGCTTATTTAAATTTGCATTGCAATCATTGAAGACGATTGATTTTTGCTTAGCAACTTCAGCAACGGGTCCTCCCGATTCAGAAACCTTCTTTTCGATATTTTCGATAATCTTCAAATTTTCATTTATTGAAGTGGAAGAATTCTCGTGCCAGAATTTTTAGGAAACTAGAAAAATATGGATAAATTGATTGATATTTTGTGGAATATGGATTTATATTTAAAATATGGAAAATAAAACCTGAATTTTCACGATCTAAACAACATATTTTGTGTAGAAACCATAATTAAGAACGAAAACAATTTCAAACAAAAATATGTAAATACATATTAATCCGGGCCCTCGTGGAAAATTTTATTTGGGTAAAAATATTGCTCTTACGGAACCCTACCTATTTTAAATAAATTAACTGGATTAATACATAGCTTCACAACACTAAAATAATAATTTGTCAAGTCAGCTCAGTAGTTTTTGAGTTTACTTCTTATAAACAAACAAACTTGTAGCCTCTTTATAACTTTTTCTCTTCACGGGTTGCCTTACGGCTCCTGAAACGGGTCCCAGGGTACCCAGGGGAAGATCATGTCTAAATAAATAAATTGCTATAAATATTTTTATATATTGAAGGTCGGTCATCGTCTTGGGTGCGGCACGATTGTAAGGACAGGGCCACACCGGCATTCCTATGTTTGTTTTATATACTAACTAATAACTCTGATGCGTCATATCATACATAACACTCATATATTTACTACCGGTATAACATGTACACTTGCCCTAGGTTCTGACTCATGCTAAAGATGATAATAATGAATGATGCCAGTCAATGTTTGTCATCAGACCCCAACGCACGCGGCATAAAAATAATGGTGTATTTTGATTAAATTAATTTTACATACGATCGGATTAATTTAACATTCTTGAACCATGAACAAAGTGCAAACTTGCTAATTGGATTAACATAAAAACTTAAGTGTATAATATGATCAGTGTCTGTAATCAAGCATAACAGCTCCAAGGACTTTTAAACAAAAAGTATACGCACATATTCTAGTCAAGTAATGTGATTGAGAAATAAATTAAAATGATTTATGAATTGCTCATTGGTGTTGGTGTTTTACTCTACATATTGTATAAATATCTGCTACCCGCTAAGAGAATATCAGCTGTAAATTGTGATACAGAAAATAATATAAATGTTAATGCTTCTCATAATGTTGAAGAAAATGTAAACTTGCACAAGGAAAACAGTCATTTGCAATGTATTAAAAACTCCACTGACACTGCAATAAGTAACCAACATTCAAAAGATAACGATTCAAGTGCATGCCATAATTTATCTAATAATGAAGATTTATTGAAATCTGAAATTGATTATTACGAAAAATTACCTACTCAAGCACCATCTTCCAATGTAGATAAATATGTGACACCAAAAACCAATGCCTCTAATATAGCAACAATACAAACAGAGGTTATTGCATTAGAAAAGGTATCAAAACCAAGAGATATCACATTGAAACTATCAAAACAAGAATGTGATTCGGAAAATAGTGAATCACACCCGACTGAAAGAAACTGTTTGCCAAAATTTGTAAATAAAGAAGAAAAAGTTGCTCAAATAAAATGCGACATTCGTGAACCGTTTAAAAATAAACGCGAAAGTCCACCAAAAGAAAAGTTTGCCGAATTTATCGAGAAAACCGTATTAAGTGATGACAAGATAAAAACATTAATTGAAAATTTATCGCTTGACGGAGGATTAACAATACATCCAATTGGTACTGAAAAGCAATTTACTTCAAGCCATAATACTGACGAGGAAAATAACAACACACAACAGTTAAATGACACCACTGCATTACAAAATAAACTTGATGATAATGTAATAATAGCTCCAATTTTAAAACGACCGAAAAACCCCGCCTTTCCTGCAGGACTAAATTTTGGATCAGTTATTGGTGAATTAAAAAGCAAAACACAGAAATCAAACAATGCTGCTTTGAAACCTGTGTTCCGAAAGTTTGACACAGACAACGTTGATAATGCTCAGGTACATTTTAGATATGATTAATTAATTGATAATAACTTATCTAACTTTATATCAGCAAGTGATTAAGATACAATAAAACTTTTATTTTTTGAAAATCGTACCGAGACATAAAACTAGGTTGCAGTAAAAGTGCATAAAAAGAGAATTCACGCTCCACGAGTTTTATGCTAGGATTGCAAACAAACACACTAATTAGAGATAATAATTCACACCTCTTTTATTGTTACGTTGTCGGTAATATAAACTTAGGTAATGAACTAATGAGTTTACGTAACACGTGTGTCATTTTGAATTAATATCTCGGTGACAAATTGCTTTCCCTTTTACGTTATCTTGGTGATATTGCGATATTCGTACTTTTAGATTACCATAATTTGAAAGACAAAACAGATTTAGATAAAATTTGGAAACAAATACTGGACATAGTAAAATTAAATTAATTTACATTTAATTTAAGTATTGTAATTTATCTGAACCAAAGTTACAGCTTATGCTTGCATAAACACTTGTGTTTGCATAGTCGAGGATCACCTTAAAAGGTTTCTTTCTCGACTCTTAAACTAGATTATCCGTCAATGTCAAGTGTCGTAAAATACATTTTCTATATTCAAAACCTACTAAAAATGTAGATCTGTAGAAATCTAGATTCAGATCTTTTTAGACTGTAAGGTTAGCTAACGAGTGTATTTTTGAAAGTCCCAAGGAGTACATAAGTTTAAAAACCCATTTGAACCAACAAACCCAAAACCACGTACAATAAAAGTATTATTTAGTTTGTAATAATAATAAGTTTATTTAAATAATGAGCTAGAAATGTTTCAGGCTCAGCACCTGTGTCCTACTTTATATTATTGTGGAGTGCCAAAATATTTACCACCTGGGCAATATGCCGATATATTTATTATTATTAAAGATGCTAGGTCGACCCGAGTTAATGGTTACTGCTCCGCTCATTGGGTCGTAGGGTGATGCTATAAGCCTATAAACCTAAATAATCCGACTGCTAGTTCCAGAGATTAGCGCGTTCAAACAAAGAAACAAACATTTCAGCTTTATTATCTATATATATAAAAATGAAACCCGTTTTCCGATGTCACGACATCACATGAAAACGGCTTGACCGATTTGGCTAATTCTTTTTTTGTTTTGTTCGTTACAACACAGGGGTGGTTTTAGAAGAAAAAAAAATTGGAATAATTGCCGAAAAACCCCTAAAAACAGCCCTTTTCTTTTTCCCATAATAACAGAGTCAATTTGAACCTTATTGCTATTCACTAAGCACTCATTGTTGTCTATGCAATGTAGATGTGTTCCTAATGTCACCGCACAAATTTAAAATTCGAGTGCGTGTTGGAGAATCTAATGTCGCGTTCCGACACTCAACAAAAGTGATAATATCGCGAACGCGACCAAATTGAATAGTCACAAAATGTAATTTAAGTAATTTAATAGATCATTAGTAGTACTGATTTTCAGTTTGGTCGGCTTCGCGAAACTTAATTTTGCCTAGGAGTAGGGGTAGGAGTAGAGGTAGGAGTAGGGGTAGGTGTAGTGGTAGGGTAGGGTAGGGTAGGGTAGGGTAGGGTAGGGGTAGGGGTAGGGGTAGGGGTAGGGGGGGTAGGGTAGGGTAGGGGTAGGGTAGGGTAGGGGTAGGGGGTAGGGTAGGGATAGGGTAGGGGTAGGGTAGGGGTAGGGGTAGTGCAGGCAAGCCAACGTTTGGGCAGGACAACGTCTGCCGAGTCCGCTAGTTAGATATAAAAATGGATGTTAGTATAGGTATATGAGATTAAAATACTTAAAAACTACTGGACCGATTTTGATTCGGTTTTCCCTAATAGATAGACTGATTCACAAGAAAAGTTTTTGTGTTTAAAACATCACGCTACGTCTTTTGGGAGCGGAGCAGTAACAAATAATGTCAATGCGTGATTTTCAAATTCCACGGGCGAAGTATGATTTAACTATCACAGCATCAGAAAAGATTGACCATAAAAGCCTATAGAAGTGTCTTCTATAGTGATTTCATAATACATTTCAGAATTCTATGAGTGACATAAATGCTGACACATTATTTATCACATTTTTTAGACTTTTCTGTCTGTCTGTTATAAGACAATTTGATATTTGTTTCATCATTCAAAGTCAAATGAACTTATGTGAAGTCGGGCCCATCGCTAGTCTAGAATAGAATATACAGCAGTCCGGCAATCGAAATTTTGGGAAAAATCGGAAATACAATCCTTATTTTTGTTATTGTTTGTTACAGGAGACACTGAACGCAAACGTCGATGAAAAAAAGAAAGTTCAAATTGACAAGACTGAATTGGGAACAAATATATTAGCTGATACAAGAAACAAACTTGAAACCGCCTCACAAGTAAGTATTGCTAAGTGTTTTATATGTATGAAACGATGTATGGATGTATGAAAAAAGGTATTGTATGACATTATTTTTCTTTAGACTTGGACTACGTCTCGAAATGGTAAATTATATTTTATCAAAATTAGTTCGGCGTGTGTAATGTTACAATGATTAAGTGGCAAAATTTTGCATTTATTTATTTATTACTTACCGTTGACTTATCATCACAAGATAAATAAAATATATAAATAAATATTTATCTTCGAAACACTTAAGGCAGGGATCAACCTCGATAAAAAATACGATTCGCACTCCGGTGGGCGGATGCTTATGTAGGACGATTAAGGTTGAATATTGCTTGGCATATTTTACGTGGTCATGCAGCTACACTTGAAATTTCACTTATTTTGTCGCTTTTTCCTAAATTTTGTTAAAGAAAAACAATTAAACGGTGAAAGTAATCGGTTAATTTTTTATAGAATATTCAAGCTGTTTTATTTTAAAAAAAAGTATATAGTTGTCGCGCAAGGTATTGTGAATTTACTCACAAAAGTTTTTTTATAGAGGTATTTTGCAATTTTTTTATCGGTAGACCAAAACACTTATGAAAAATCTATACGGTTAAGATTTATGTAGTATTATTTGTAATCCACTATATTTTTTTGAGATTGAAAAATGCCACTTTTAGTAGATATCGTGTTTGCACCCTGCCTTAAATATATCGACTTGAAACAAAGAGCAGCTTATAAATATAAATACCCACAGTATTTTTTCAGGCCTATTATGGATAAACAAACAAAACAAACAGACAGACATATAATATTCCTCGTGTCTAAGGACCCATGAAACAACAGTGTCCACTACCACGCATTACATTTTAACACATTCCTTGCACGTTCTTACGTTTACTTTAAACCGCACAGAGCTCGTTAACAGTCAAGTGAATAAATTTGTTTAATTCAACACGGGAATGTCGTTCACAATTTTACCCTTGCGTACTACTACCGGTGACCTTTGCGTGACCCCCCTTTCCAATATCATAAGGCGCACCGATGGGTCATTATCTCGAAATGTCTGGTCCCCGTTGCGGCGAATAAAGATCAAGGCAGGCGTTAATTGTGGTCAAATATTTTGGGCAAAAATCTGATTATGTTTGAAGGATGACGTGACATAATAAATAATTATAAATACGTTCAAAAGTAAGGCAGTTGCCTGCATGACATTTGAACGTAATTTGACAGTTGAGAAATCGTTAAAACCTTTGATAGATTACTTTAATGAGTTGAACTATTTGTTGAACACTGAACGGATAAGGCCCTTGTACCAAAATACGTCTTTTATAACAGTTTATATGCCTACGGCGCGGCGCCTGTATATCAGTGAGAATTAAAAAGTCTGAGATTATAGGTGGCCGTCACATTTTGTTAGGTTTTGCACTGCGATACCGTCGCTGCTCCCATACCAAATCATATAAACCAGTACTGTCTTCACTATATTGACATATCCTCACCTGGCTCAGGTTGTCCACCAGAGCTGTTTGAAGATGAGTGCAAACAATAACAAGATCCAGCAATAAGATTATTTTTTCATATCACGCAAATGTTAGTGGTGGATTTTTCCTAGCTTCCTTTCACAATTTTGGTGGACATCCAGCCATAAAGTGAAATAGGTAGTCCACGAATCCAAACTTTAACATTTTAATAAATGGCAGAGGCTCAATGAGGATAGAAAACACTTCCGTCAGTCCAAAAATTACAGTAAACCAAATACCGACGGATCCCAGCTCGTAATATTTATATAAGGTAATCTTTTTATCTTTACTGGTATCCTAAGGCTCCCGGAACCGTGTTGCCAGGGTATCCAGCCGGTTGTCTGCTTTCGATGAGTCGGCGCGAAAATGTCGGTGAAGATAGCCATACCACTTTTATTTAAAGATATCTTAGGATTAGTTTTTGGAGCAAAATCAGTATTGTTTTTATTGATATATCAATTTCTCAATTTCAGCAATGGCGTGCACGGGTGCCCCAGACCGATGCGAATCTCTTCACGGTAGCCGGCCGGCTGGAGCGAGACAAAGGCACCACGGCAACACCTCCCGTAACACCGCCGCCGGTCGCGCCGCTGCCAGCATCGCCGGGAATACCATCGGCAAACAAATTCAGGTACACTTCCGGCAAAAAATTATACCCAAATATTTTTTATAATTTCACCTTACGGCTCCCGGAACCGTGTTATCAGTCCTCAGTACGCGACAAAAAGATAGAGACATTTAAAATAGAAATATATAAGCAAACATTTTGTATTGAAACACCGCATCGGGTTCGCACCAATAGCCAGCCAAGGAATGCCCGCCCGAGAATAACCAATTGCTGGGTCGGGCAAAGACAGTACATGGATTTGCCCGGACATTGTAGGTACTTGGTGTTTCAATACAAAATGTCTCCTGAACTGAATGCTAATAAAAGCACATTAAAATAAAATTTCAGCATACATTTTTGTTAAACTACCTTTTAAATTTAAATTTAATAAAAAAAAGGTACTCGCCAGGAGAATATAGAAATCTTATAAACAAACAATCAGGTCATTGCAACATTTTCATGCACATTTTTAAATTTTTTTGTCAATAAATACCGTAACAAAGAACATAAAATTCAAGTGTTGACAACTTATTTCATAGTTACAAATTCAAGTGGGTGCGTCGGTGGCCGATTGGTTAAGACGTCTGGTATTAACTAGGCGGCAGACCCCGGGTTCGATTCCGGATCCCGGCCATGTACCAATGGGTTTTTTAATTAAAAACTTATGTACATAATGCGACAAGCCACACTTAGAGGCTTTTACATCTAAATATACCTCAACAGAACTAGCCACTCGTTAGGTATAGCCTCACAAATACCATCGGCTAAACGAGGGAGACGTCTTGGTCTTCCGCTGGGTACCCTGGAACCGTAACACGGTTTCGGGAGCTGTAAGGCAAAAAATATCCATAATTAAGTACCTACAAGTTTAAACCGGCCAAAATATCTCTTAGTTTCTAAAATGTAAGTATATCTCCAAATTATCTCAACAGATCACCTCTCATCACCTCAAAAATGTCATCGGAAATGTCATGAAAATGAGGAAAACTTGTTTTCTGTACTGAGGCAACCGTGAAAGTAAAAAAAAATTAAAAAATGCAAATCGAAATACAGAGTCTCATGCTTGTCTCACAATAAAAAAGAAACAACCACCAATTAAAAAAGCTATATAAAATAATAATTATGACTATATTTATCAGATCCCGCAAGCAGCCAACGTCGCCAGTAAACGGATTCGCGTCGGGCCCGCTCCGGTCGGCGTCGTGTGCTGTCGTGAGCGCGGCTGCCAACACGCCTGAGACCAAGCCGCCGGTTAAACATGACAGGGAGTCATTTAAACGCAGCCATTCCGTCAGCGAAAGCATTACCAGGCTGGATGAAGGTTGGTTTTAAGATCGTATAATTAATAGTCGATTTAAATTTCAAATCCAAAAATCCTGAGGTTAATTTCGTTGCGATGGCGACAATTTTAGTAAAACCGGCGGATTGTTTCTACTACCCAATTTAACAAAATTATCGTAATTAATAAAATAAATGAATAAATACAGATATATGTATATAATCTAATACATTGCAACTATTACAAGCTTAATAAACTAATTTTGAGCAGAAATCTTGCTACTTTTTGCTGCCTAATCCTTGCTTCTACGATAATAAGATTTTTAATTCATATAAAATATGAGGAAAATGTATTTATTTCAAATAAAAAAAATGAAAATTAACTGAAATTACTGAAAAAAAAAAATACAAAAAGAAACAAAAAAAATGCGTAAACATTTTAGTATTTTATATATAAAACATAATTCAGAACGTTTTACATTAATACATTCAAAGTAAATGGATTCCGAGGTAAAAATCTCCAGGCACTTCCACTATATAGTCTAAGCTGGCAAACTATGAAAAAAATCAATATGATTTAAATAAAAACCCCTCTAACCCTGTTACAGTCTACTGTAAGAACTCACTCTTTTTCTTTCAGGCGAAGAGAAGTCATGTGGTGCTGAAAAAAGTGGCTGCTCCGTGTCAGTACCGCGCGCCGATGACGAAACCTTCCAAGCGTTCTTCACGCCCGTACTCGAGACGCAGGAGAAAACTGAACAGAGTGGCGTAGACGTGGACCTTGATGCCATAGATAGCGGTTCCCGCCAATTGTAAGTATTAGACGACGCCCTAAAATCTAAATATCAATCATTATATTGCAAGATTAGTCCAAAATGTCTATGATTTATAAGTTAGTTAAGTCTTCACAGAACCACGGAAGCGATTTTTTAATTGGCAGATTGGTAATTTGAAAACTGTATAATTTAAATTCGGACTCTGCTAACGACTTTACTTGGCCAATCCTAATTCAATACTCCTTGAACATCGATCCCGGAATAAAAATCTACACAATTGAAAATACATAGGTCTGCCAGGACCATGTGCCTAGGCTTATAGGTTCTCAAGCGATACATGACAGCAATAGGTGCCTTCACTCATAGACTCGCCAATATTGCTTTCATTATTTAGCCCTTCTTAATATGTATGTAATGATTTCAGATTAACCAATGAGTTTGCGCGTCGAGCCAAACGGGAACGTCGTCATGTCGCCTCTAGGAACCCGCTACGTGCCCTCGCCGCGCGGACTGACCTGCGACAAGAGTACTCGCCGCCGCCCTCTACCGGCATTAGGGAGAAACTCACCAGAGATATGGGTATATATAAAGCATTAACTTTGCTTGTATGGCCGCTTTCTGCGGTTTTAGTTACAATACAAATATTGCTATATTATTCCCCACCTTTATTTAAACAAGACATATGCTATATCTGGAATAAAGTTTCTTCCTTTCTTCTTAATATTATTATTTATTATAAACCTCATTGCAGACCGCGCGCTGTTTGAGCATTTCTCTAATTCTTTAGGAATATTGGAAGTTGGAGTCCATCATCAGGTCTTCCAAGTGTCCAAATATTTATCACGATCATCATCGTCATCATTTAGTAATATCTGTTTTTAGCGTCTATATAAGGAAAAATGTATCATATGTTTTTATATCAAAACAATATTATCACCATTCATGTATGACTAAATCGATTTGAAACCATATTATCAGATAATTACACTTGATAACCTTTTAATATAATTGCGGTGACTGTGCAATCACATTTATAGCGTCAGTACAGAAAAATAAATCGCCCAGTAATTTGATCTAAGTGCAATTTTCATATTGTCCTTAATTTATTTATATTATGGCTTCAGTTGTCGGGAACAGTGGTTTAGCGGCGGAGGCACTAGCAGCGTTGGCTACCAAAGAAGACTTCGCGAACGTGGCGCTGCGCAGTGCTGCCCTGCCGTCTGCGCCCGTGCAGGGTACTAAATCTATGATGCTATTGCACATTAAGGGAAGGCGGCGGGTTCAGGTACTTTATTGTTTCTACTTTATGCACTTTCAATATGTAAATATACTTTTTTCCGGCTGTTCTTTCTTGAACTTTCTTGTCTATGTTATATTATGTTGGTGATCTGCCATAAGGACTCTTGTAAATCATTAAGAAGTATTCCCTCAAGGCTTTTTCTCAGTAGCGATCGTCGGTCCCCATCTGGGGAAGTATTACCACTAATAGTATCGCGTTTCAGTTCTGTTGAGTATCGGGGTAGATAACCGAAATTTACATAACCAGAGCCGAACATACGTACTCGCCAAACATAATTCACTTGCCTTAGCTCGTGCATAACCACTGTGTTATCAATGTAGGTGACAAACATAGGACTAATATGTACTCTTTTTTGTCACCTCCATTCATAAACAGGGGATGGAGAGTCGCATGTCGTGCAATCTATAAAAAATATATCAGTAGTGAATTGTGATGTGAATGTATAAAATACAATTTCAGACTCGTCTAGTGGACCCGGTTCACAGCAACGTGAATCGCGGGGATTGTTTCATCTTGCTCACACCCGATCAGATATTCCTGTACATCGGGTTCTACTCTAATGTTATAGAAAGGTAAAAATTACAGCATATTTTTTTCTTAATTAAAATAATTTTATTTATTACTAGCTGTGCCTTGCGCTTGCACCGGCGCTAATAGTTACTTAGTTACTTTAGGTCGTAGCGTGATGTACGAGTATATGTATATAAGGTTATATATTGGGCTATCAACAAAACAAATCAAATCCGACTTGTAGTTCCAGAGATTAGCTCGTTCAAACAAACAAACTCTTCAGCTTTATTCAGATAGTAGATAATAATTTTCAGAATATAATTCTGGTTAGTTAGGAATACTGAAGCCTCCATAAGGAATATTATTCCTTAAATATCATCCATATTATTTACATAGAAAACATTAATATTACAGAAACCGCAGCACTGACATCGCTCTGCACATACAAAACACCAAAGATCTCGGTTACAAAAGCTCGTCTGCAGTCATCACAATAAACGAACAAACCAAAAACTACAATAATAAACACTGGGTGCAGTTCTGGACACTACTCGGTGTCACTAAAGATGTTGAGGATTACAAACCCACTGAGGCGGGCCATCCTGACGAAGACGAGATTTTTGAGTCGTGCATAGTACAAACTAACATGTGCTACGAAGTATATGATGATGAGTTAGAACCTATTAAGGAATATTGGGGTCAGGTACCCAAAATAGCCATGCTGCATCACAACAAAGTTATTGTATTTGATTTCGGTTCAGAGTTGTACATCTGGTACGGCAAGAACGTCCCTCTAGACCATCGGCGGAAAGCAGCTCAGTTGGCTCAAGAGCTCTATGATAACGGGTATAATTATAAGGAGTGCCATATGAATCCGTTAGATGCAGCAGCCTACCAAGGAGCGCGAGAGGACCCCACACCTCCCACCAAATCGTCAAAATCTAGACCGGAGTGGTCCATTATCTCCAAAGTGACACAACACATGGAGACAATACTCTTTAGAGAGAAATTCCTTGATTGGCCAGATTACACTCGCGTCATCAAAGTTAAAAACCAAGACAACAAAACCAACAGCGTTGAGATTGTGCCGTGCGATGCTGAAGAAATGTGGTCCAATGAGTACGAAGACCCGGACCTCGTCTTGGAAGGATCACACATCGGACGCGGCACAAACTACTACGACAAGGAATCCATGAGAAATTACGACATTAAAACTAAGTCTCTATCCAAATGGATAATCCAGGAGTTCGATTATCAAAAAGTGGAAGACCGAGCGGAAGTCGGGGAGTTTTTCTCCGGGGACAGCTACATTTTCCGTTGGGAGTACCAGATGACAGTATCCGGACGGGAGCTCAACGGCAAGCCCTCCAAACACAACGTTACCGGAAGGGATAGATGCACATACTTCTGCTGGCAGGGGAAAGATGCTTCTTCCAACGAGAAAGGAGCCGCCGCTTTGTTAACTGTCGAACTGGATAAAGAAAAAGGTCCTCAAGTCAGAGTCTCTCAAGGGAACGAACCGCCAGCGTTCCTAAACATGTTCGAAGGCAATCTGATCATCCACCAGGGGAAGAAGAATGCCGAAAAAAATCGCTACAGACTATATGTGACGCGCGGCAACGAGGTGAACGAAGCGTATATGCTTCAAGTGCCGTGCTCCGTGAGACAATTACGGAGTCGCGGTTCTCAAATATTAATGGATACGACAAAGAACAACATTTACGTGTGGCATGGCTCTCGCAGTTTGAAACACACGAAGAATGTCGCGTCAGAGTTGGCTAACAGACTAGTAGCAAGGAAGTGTCCTTATTTATTTTCCTCGGAGCCGAATATCGTTGAAGTATCAGAAGGGAACGAGCCCAAAGACTTTCTGGATGCCCTCGGGAGTAACAAGCAGTTGTATAACTCCTTCTTGGAGGGCAGTAAGGAATGCGACGCGGGCATGACTCCGCGACTGTTCCACTTCACGGACCTGGGAGGACAGTTTGAAGCGAACGAGGTGTTGTCGCCGCTACGACACGAGTCGCTGGTGACACCCTTCCCTTTTGAACAAAAGGAGCTGTATTCCGCCTCCCAGCCTGGTAAGTTTGTATTTTGAAGTACTTTTTTGGTCTTTGGATTCCAAAAAGCAAATGTCTGATGATATAACATTATCTGGAGTAGGTCAATCCTTTCTTATTCTTATATCCTAGGCTTCGGCCGCGCTGTTCTTTTTAGCTTGGCGTGTAAATGATTAATTATTTGTATTCCTAATTTCAAGGACAAACAACTGTCATATTTTAGCAGAAAAAGGTCTACTATTAAAAAAAAAGAAGATATTCTAAAGGATTTTTATTGTGTTTCCAGCCCTGTTCCTGGTGGATTCCGGCAGCGCGTTATGGTTGTGGGTCGGATGGTGGCCGCGAGCTGATGATGGTGAGCTCGAGCCGGCAGAGAGGAGTGCAGGTAACATACACTTTTTTGCAAGTTTAGCGTCACGTCAATAAAGTTTATATTTTGTCCTATTTTCTTTTTGTTAATGCGGAACTAGATTTTGCATTAGCGCATAAAAGTTGCTCGGCATATAAAAGCGGACTCACAGCGTGACAGGACATTAGGATGTAGTTAATGTATAACTTTATTATCAATTCGCCCTTGTAAATTTTTTAAATGTGACAAGAATTTTCCGGAATAAAAAGAAAAAAGTATTTCTGTGCAATAAAATCACGTTATTCCGTTGCACTGTTTTGACGTGAAGGAAGGGACAAACAAACAAACTTTAGCATTTTATAACGAAATATTGAACTGTGAACTCAGTTGTTATTATTCCTTGATTTGAATTTTTTTTACAGGTGTAGGCGCTTTCGCATCACGATGGCAAGCCATGAGAGCGGCGGCGCTGCGCACAAGCGAGGCGTACTGGCGTGTGTCGCGCGGGGAAGAGACGCGGCCCGAAGTGCGAGTGGTCGCGGCCGGACTCGAACCTGGGACCTTCACCAACCTGTTTGACACGTGGCGTGAGCGTGATGATGCCGCTGAGGCTAATATCGCGGTAGGATTGGGTTTTGTTACTTGTGGTAGTGTTGTTTGTGAAATAATCGGCCTTTTATGAAAATATGTTGAACAATTATTTAGTTGAAATGTTCTGGTTTTCTCTAATAAACATAAAACAATAGAAAGAGAGACAAAACAGTCTTGTACAACTTTGTAGCAAGTTTTACGGAAATAGGGTCACAAAATTGGATTATATGCTAAAATAAAAGGCAGATTTGTATTTTTTGCATTAATTTCTAATGAGTTTCTGTGATAATATCAATAGTGTTGAGTGAGAGTATTCGCGATGAATAAGCTACAGATTTTTTACCAATGAACGGTTCAAAAAATATATCTATGCTTTCAAAACATATGAAATATATGGAATTGTTCTATTATACTTTGTCAAATGGGGGTCTTATGATAGTTGTCAAAGTGCTTTATGGTAAATTTTTATTTAAGGGCCAACGACTTAGTCTTAACTACCAATAGTGTAGTTTTTTTACGCCAATGAATGAAATGAAACTAAATTTATTATAGCGCAGACGATTTATGATAACATAATATAATATACAAAACTAATGACCCGTGCGAGTACTTCGCGCCGTTAGTGGTGTCAATATTGTTTTCATAGTTCAACTGATCTCCAATAGATGGCGTGTTTTACAAAATAAATTATTTAATCTAATTTTAAAAGAAACATTTAGTTTTTGTTTATTTTTCGTCATTAGAAAGAAAAATAATCTTCAAAATGGCGTATCAAATAGTAACTTTGATGCTGTTAGTAACATTAAGAAATATATGTATAACAATAAAATTGTGGAATAATAAAATTAAATTTGGTGTAAAAAATAGTCTATAACTTTTAATTTCATTTATGACGACTGCAAAATAAATATAATTTGTTCGATTTTTCGTACAATATAACATTATAATTAAAGCTGACAGCTGTCATACGGCCCAAGTAAACTTTCCTCTTTCTTTCATTACTAACGTGTGTTTTACTAACTCAGCACGGGTACAAAGCCGGTGAGATCCTGTCAGGCTCGGGAGAGTTGTCTCGACTCACAAGTTGCACCGCCATCTTGCCGCTAGCCGCGCTACAGAGGCGCCCTCTACCGGACCATGTCGACCCGCAACATTTGGAGCGGCATCTTAACACTCCAGATTTCTTGGTACTTGTTATTTTATTTTTTACTATATAGTTTTCCAACCGGGCTTTTCCCTTGACAATTCTCGTTATGGTGGTATATTTCCGGTTTTAGCATACCTAGTTATACTACTACAAATAGAGATAACATATGAAGTGTTAAAAAGTTTTGAGCCATCATCGGGGCGGACTGGTGAAGTATGCGGGGCGAACAATGTCTATTCCTTGGTCAGTACGTTTTGGATTTAGAATATTTTGGTGCCAAGAGCAGTATTTTTGGTGTCAAAAGTTCCCATGTGAATTCAGAATTGTTATTTATTATGGTTTATTCGATTAAACGAAAAATGCCATTTTGATTCGATAGATAGAGTAAAAAAATTTTTGGAGAGTAAAAACATATTTAAATTTAATTTATGAAATTAAGTTTTTAACGAAAATATCCCTGTACAATGGCTACAAGTGTAGTTAGTTTGTTATAAAATAATAAGTTGATATATTCTGTTTGCTTTACACAGGAGGCATTCGGTATTAGCAAAGAAGACTTCTCGGTGTTACCTGCGTGGAAGCAAACCAACATGAAGAAAGATATCGGCCTGTTTTGATGAGGCTATCTACATAACGTGGATTTGCATTAATATCCATAAACATATATGTTATATGGCAGTCATAGTATTTTTAACACTTTTCTATCAAATTTCAGTATATGTAGGACTCTGTCTTTAACATATATCTTTATGATCATATCACATTTAAAATTAACGTATTTTTAATAAGCGTTTTTATACATGGTCGCTATTTCATACTTTTTTACTGAAAGACGGATTTGATGTATTTAAGATATCGCTTTAAATTATGTGGCTTTTGTCAAGTCATACTTGTCGTTTTGTACTAACGTAAAACTCACCTATGTATTCATTATATCGTGATATCTTGCTGTATTCGGTGCGATAGTTATTCTAGACTTTTTATAATAGTTATTGATTTTGTATTATAAAATTAATTCGAAACGTGTCACTTTGTTGTATCTGCTAAAAGTGCTAGTATTTTTGTTGTAAATAAATATTATTTTTAATTTAAGTTCTTTTGAAAGTTTTTTTGTCAATAATATCAAGCTGTATATTTATGTAATGATCTTATTTTAGCTTAATTTTGTTGTGTTTGAAAATTTTATTTTACATTTTTACGGATATAACAAAGTAATAATGATGATCTTTTGGAATTGAGCAATAAAACATGATTGCGAAGGAATTTTAGCATAAGTGCATAGTTTTCAAGGAATTGACGATATAATTTGATGGGACACATTTATCGACTAAACACTGTTTTAAGTAGCGGATACATAACGAATTTTTGTGTTTGAAACTTGTATCCACAGTTAGGGCATTACAGTACTTACCTTTTCTAGTTGAAATTATACTATTTTATATTTTATTAACGCATACATACTATCTATACTAATGTAACACTTAGATTTTAGATCGACACCACATTGTATTGAAATACGTTCAAGACTTTATTTATAATATTTTTTATTCACGTAACTAAATCTGTATGTTTAGTGCTGATTTCAATTTTATTCGCTTCTGATTTGCTCATATTTTTAATTAGGTTTCGTGTTTCAATATAATGTGTCTGTACAATAAATATTTAAAAATTCACATATCTACTCTCTAGCAAGTATTACAATGCGTTAGGTGGACCATTTAAGAACTTGAGTTATGATAGCTGTATAAAAGATGCTATCAGCTTCGCTTTGGGACTTGTTTCTGACATATTTATTGGAACTTATGACGTAAGTTACTATGATAACGAATTTTGGACTTCCGTTCGGACTTTTTATCATCGTTGCAACAATAAAGAACAAACACTGCAGTTACTATTAATATTTTCGGATTTTGTACTTTAATTTTTCAATGTTGCTATGTTATGTACTATTTTAGATGTTTATTTTTTATACTAAAGTTATTTCTAAATGAGATATTGTTTATAACAATTAATTTGTAATTTTTGGCAATGTTCAAAGACTAAATGAGTCAGTTAATGCTGTAATTTCTGCGATAATTAGCGCTTCGTTCGTAACTTTAAAATATTTTGGCCATTGTATATTTTTATCCTATTATGCATTTACGGTAGTCATTGTCGGGCCTGCAGTGACACACTGTATCTCCAACCCAACTTTAATGTTTTGCTTTGGTTGTGTTACTTATAATACAGAATTTGAGATTAATTTTTGTATAATGGTGTAATAAATTGCAGAAAATATGTTTGTGGTTTTTGTTTTATATGTTCAATAAGTTACCAACCTACCTAAAAAACTGAAACACCTTATTGAAACCCGTCATGATTGTTATTAATTACTATAAACGAATATCTAAGTAATCTAGATTTTTTCCCCCCTCCGTCCATTTTGATCATGAAGAGAAGAACTACCAGCAGAGACGACTGTCTTTGTATTTAGAGTTAGCACAGTAGAAAAAAAAACCTTAGCTCCCGGGAACCGTTGCCTGCCCCAGGGTACCCAGAAAGTTTTCCTCACTTAGCCGAAGATTTTTTGAGGCTATACCTAACGAGTGGCAGAGCATATAGGTTGATATTGAGGTATATAGATGGAAAAGCCTCGGTTTGTCGGATAATGTATAGGTACCGGGACGGTTCTTGAGCGCTCGACGAAAAAGTGGGGGAATGTTTGCGCATATGTAATTCGAGTGCAATATAACTTGTATATTTATTATAATTGATTTATTGGTGTTAGTTTTTACGATTGTTTTTTACTGCTGGTAAAATTAAAATTAATACCTCATACCGTCAAGCAGACCCAAAAATAGTGTTCTGCGCATCTAACGACCACCGCTCAAGAACCGTCCCGGTACCTATACATTGATTTTTTATTATAAAAACCCGTAGTTTGTCTATCTATGCTCAATATAATATATAATTAAGAAGTCAGGATAATAAAAACAGTTAAGATTATTGAATAAATTAGTATATACAAAATTGCACAAAGAGATCTCTCATTAACTTAATCTACCTTATTCTAAATTTTAATTGTCGCAGCTATAAAGTTATACTTCTTTAGCATAACGTTAAGTGCGATTTTAATTTATTTCATCTGGATTTGTTTCTACGATACTAACTTCGTCACCTTGACCAGAGATTTGTGAATGTACAAACCTAAGGCGAGAATTGCGAAATTCTTCAACATCATCCAAATTGGTGAGCACTTCGTTTACAACAGTTTCGTCATCTTGCATTACATTTTCATTTGCTTCGTTAACTTCTTGTTGAGCTTCTTCATCCTCTTGTTCTATGTCGTCAATTATTTCTTCGACGTCATTATTATCAACTTCTTCCTCATTTCCTGTATCTTCAATATTATTGACAGCATCTTCTTCTATCTCGTTTTCTGTATTCTGCTCTTCGTCATTATCCGTTTCCTCTTCTTCTTCAACGATATCAGTTTCTTGTTCACCATTGCTATTATCCGTTTCATCAACGTCATCAACATTTTCTGGCTCTGTATCATCTACGTTATCAGTCTCGGTTTCACCTCCATTTTCATTGTCAATTTCGTTTTCCTCTTCTCCATCTTCGCCTTCAGTATTTTCTTCTTCATCTTCTCCATCAGTATTTTCCTCTTCTTCTTCTTCATCTTCGCCGTCTGTTTCCGGCTCAGGTTCTGGTGTAGTTGTGCCGTCTTCGTCACCGTCTTCTTCTTCCTCAGAATCGACGCCATTCACGTCACAGCCACTGGGAGATGATGACGTATCGCAAGTCTAAAAGTAGTAAAAAAATGTTACCTTGGGAGTTGGAATTAAAAATAAGAATGTTAAAACAGCACATCCTACAATATAAAGTTTTTAAAGAAGTGAATAGACATGTAGCGAGTATTATAGATCTAAAATGCTACAAAATTAAAAAATCATTTTTTGGAATGATGTCATTAGAGAAGAATGCGGAATGAAAGTTGTGACTAAAATGAAGAAAAGTAGTTTACGCTGGTTTGGACACGTTAAAAGAATGAAGGAAGTGAAAGGAAATGCTGGCAGAGGACGACCTAGGTGTACCTTTATTGAACATATACAAAATGTATTGATCGATGGCAATATCAAAGTACACACAATCGCCGAGCATGTATGAAAGGTATGATCAATATAAAAGAAGCGAAAGAGGTAAGTCAGGATCGTTACAAATGGCATTTGATTATCTCTGCGTATCCCTCTTGGGATAAAAGACGTGATGATAGATAGATAGATGCTACAAAATGAATAACAATTTCGTTGTAAATTAGGTTAGTACCTGAATTTCATCATTGAACCAAGTTTGATCAGGGCACTGCATTACATAAGTTCGTTCCGCATAACATTGGTAGTATAGAGTACAACTGTCATCATATGGTATCCTTAGAAAATTATCTTGGCCCATACATAATGTTTCTACATTCTGTCTGTGATGGATCGAGAAGGCAGACGAGGCGACAATTGAAGCTATGACAACACTCAATATCCAGATGGCTGAAAATTTAGTTAAAAAGAAAATTAAAAATAGAAAAATTGAAGGAGAGATAATAGTTGTGGTAAGACTAAATTTTAAGCAAAATAAATAATAAGACTCGACCTAAATCTATCAAAAACAAAGTTACTTCGTCATCCTATCATTCAGGTAAATTTTTGACGACCTCGGCAAAAATTTCTTAGAAAATATCAAAATAGCATGATACAAATTTAAATAATGAAATTAACCTAACCTAACATATTAAACAGAACTTGCGCTGTTCTTTAACTTTAAAGCAGAAATTCTTTAAAGTGTATTTCCTTTTGAATGGTCTTATTTGGTAAACAAACTTTGCATGTCTTTTTATTGTAAATTAAAAAAATAAGAGTTTAAAATATTATTATTTGTCTGCAAATGTAAAATAGGTTAAAAATGTTAATTATCATGTAAAATATTTAAAAAAGACACGTAAAGTTTATTACAGATATTTTATCTCACGAAGTCCGTTTGACTATGAATGTTGTCAGGCGTGCACATACCTACACATTGTTTAAAGTAGGCCACACATTGGTCCGGCATCGCACCGAAAATTTCCCATTACGGCCGCCTGATGCTCTAGGCGGACCGTTCGTTACAAGAATTGGACTAGTTCGTGGTCGGTTCCGGTGGACCGTACGGCGGCACGCCGGGGATTGGACGAATGTGTGGCCACCTTTAAGACGCTGGATAGAGCCAACGACCTTGAGAGATGGCACCGCCCCCACGCGGGTACACATACACACCAAACGACGTGGCTGCCACTAATAATATAGCATCAGGCTGCAGCCGGTACTGTCGGTACACGAGCGCTTACGCACACACGCGTGCAGTGCGTACATAAAATCTCGAAAATGAGAATAAAGGAACTTGCTGAAAATTTTATTAAAAAATAGAACAGTATTACGGTAGTATATTGCTAGATAAAAAATCTGTCAAAAGATCAGAATCATTGCATGCATTTTAGTACTGTTTCTAGACAGTAAAATATTTTTTTAGAGGTACATTCGTGATTTTTTTCTATCGAATCAATATAGTTGTATTATGTTTTGAACACAGTATCTTAATAACGCATAACCTCAAGAATATCATTTTTTTTTTGATTATGGTCACTGCAGTGGATCATGTACTTTTACGCATCATAAAACTCGCATTTAGCTCTATACATTCTCTTAAGTAGACCACGCACTGGTCCGATATCTCACAGAAAATTTTCGGTTCGGCCGCCGTATGATCGATATTGAACACAGGCCACACATTAGCAATGTAAATCATACTTTGAGTTACAATCATACGATCTAGATCACATGCAACAGACACACAAGATTAGATAAAACACAGGCATGTGGATGTGTGTGTGTGTGTGTGTGTGACAGATCGTTCCGGCCATCGAAATCAACCACCAATACAAAGATTTAAAAACGGATGGTGGGCCGCCCGTACAAGAATTGGACGAGTCTGTGGTCGATTTCGGTGGACGAATAAGTGGGCAACTTTAAGACCACAGACTCGTCCAATTCTTGTAACAAATGGTCCGCCTAGATCGCCTGGCGGCTGGAATGGGAAAATAGATTCATACTCAGTCCATAGATTAGTATATATAGAAATATTGTGAATATGGACTGTATCTTGTACCAAATAAGCCAAGTAAAAAAATACACTTTACGTGCCTTCCATATAGCACGAGATTAAAGCACATTCTTGAAGAAAGTTTGTGCTCAGCATTGTTGGCACATGTGAGATTTGAAACCAGGGTACCTACACTATCGACTCCTACCTTCGATAACTGACGTTGGTTGCACAGTATACTCCAAATAAAGTAATTAGGCAGAGCGTTGCACTCTCAAATCACAACATTCCAAGATAAACAAAGAGAACCTAAAATATCAAGATACACAATAGCACAACACGTCAAATACGTTTTAGCAATCTTCATTAGTATGTACACTCTACTTCATTATTACGATTATAGGCAAACCAAAAAGTAATGTCACACCATCACGGCCTTTATACCTTGCGGTGTGGCCAGAGACACCAGCAACAGTGTCCACTTTTTGCCAGCTGTCCATATTGAACAGAACAGTTGGCAAGCCTGTTGCTGCACTTAATGGACCTAGATGTGTCACTTCTTTAACAGATGTAAATATCTTTAATTTTAGAAGAAGCACGAGGACTCGATTAAAGCACCTATTCTTATAGAAAATTGTTCCTTAACATTTTTTTAGAACGAATGGTTAAGAGTGTAGTGTACCGCGTCCATGTCCATACAAACGGAGAAAACGTTTTACTACCCCTAAATATCATTTAATTTTAACGATTTTGTAATATGTTACTGACATAATGAAAAACTACGTACGTATTTTTTCCTTTTTTCAAAATTCGTAATAGGTCAAAGTTATAAGCCCCTCAAATCTCGGTTTTTTTGGTTCATAACTTGCTCGTAATAAACCGTCTGTATTTGAGAAACAAAGCAAAATATCAAAAAAAAGCAAAACGTACGTACGTAGATTATAATCTGCTAAAACGTTTGACACCAAAATTATAAGGTTTCGTTATAGTTTAGTAGGTGTAAATCGTTTTCCCCCAAAACGCAATTTTCAACGAAGAACATACCTACGAACACTCACGAGCTGCAGTGTTCTCTGTCGCACTGATGCCCGTGGGAAGAGCGCGCTTGAGACAGAATATGATATTCTAAATACCTATTTCGCTGCGTACGCTGAGCTACACGATCCTCTTAAGATGCCAATTAGGCTATCGACTCCTCGAAAAATAATGTCCAAACCAAATATACTTTTTTACAACGTACGACTTGTCTTATGAATTTGTTCTTGCACAATCTTCGAGGACAAGCTTACCCCTTGAAAATAGCAACAAGCAATATCCATGATAAAAAAATGTTTGTACTTATATAATACTCGACATCCGATTTAGGACCACAACCAGCCAACATATTGCTGGGTCGAGCAAAGACCGTACATTCCTTGGCTGGCCTGTCGTTTTTGGTCTTTTTGTACCCGGGCGATCAAATATGTATCAATCAACTGAGTTTTGAAAGCTATCTCTAATTTTCTCTAAAACTTGATAGCGATCTTTAACGCCCAATATCTGAAAATCTATAGTCAAAGTTAACGCTGAGAGAAGTTGAGAAGAATAAGGTAGATGCCCTGGAAATGTGGTGCTGGAGTGTCCTGGATGGAATTTCGCACCAATAGGTTTATCGATACTCCAGGAACTTGACATGTTTATCAGCCATGGTCCAGACTAGAATACTTCAATTCTTTGGACACGTGTCGCGGCGGGACAACGATTCCATAAAGTGCCTTGTTGTGCAGGGTAGGGTTGAAGGCACAAGAATACGCGGCAGATCACCCATGCGATGGACTGGCAGATTAAATCTGTGGTGGGCGGCCTATTGCACGAGTGTACCTACACGTATCAAAGCCAGACCACGACCAAGACCGCTCTGTCAAGAGTGAACCGACAAGGAAGAAGGAAGAAGTCAAAGTTAATCAGCCATTAATAATTAATGTACATGTACCTAACTGTATTAATTTTTAACTAATCTCTGATTAACTTTCCTTATAATTTCAGAAATTAGGCGTTAGAGATTACTATCAAACATTTTTAGGCCAACCAGCCCCCCTATTCCTTATATCTATTGCTAACAAAAACGTTTTTGAGATCGCTTTCAAAACTTATATGCACCCAGGATTAGCAATCACCTACATCGCATTTCCACTATCGAGTAAGATACTTTAATTTGACTGTACACGTTTCAGTGATACATCGGCAGGTTGTTTGCGTGCGGTTTACTATTTGTCGATGCACACCAAAGGAAACTTGAATCAAGCAATACACACTAGATACGGATCAGAATATTTGATTAGTAATACCGGGATTCATTATGAATTCCCTTTCTATACTGCAGTAGGTTTTCCGACAATTTATTTTGATCACTTTTACATGGCCATTTCTTCATAACGAAATTGTAAACTTATTAACACAGTCTTCTTGAGGTATGTTTTTTTTCTTCCAGTTCGTTCCAGGGTACCCAACGGAAGATCAAGTCTCCCTCGTTTAGCCGATGGTATTTGTAAGGTTACAATATACGTAACGAGTGGCCATTGCAGTTCTGTTGAGGTATATTTAGATGGAAAAGCCTCTAAGTGTGGTTGGTCGTATGTACATAAGTTTTTAATTAAAAAACCCATTGGTATATGGCCGGGATCCGGGATCGAACCCGTGGTCTGCCTAGTTAATACCAGACGTCTTAACCACTAGGCCACCGACGCACATAAGATTACACTGAGAATAAATTCACTCTGCCTAAAAGTAGAAACGTCACGCTGACCACCGTATCTGTGCAATATATAATTATATCAAATTGGACTCTGGGATTCTACGTCATGTTATGGCGACCAACGTACGCGTCTCGTCGTGACATGATGGGGAATCCAGTTTAATCCCGTCCGCACTGTGATAGTTTTGATTAGTCAGTGATTAATAGGGCACATCACAGCGCGGCGGATCATCTAAGATACCGATTAATCGCCATATACACTTGACATTGGCAAATCATCGATTAACATTGGTGGAGCCATAATAAAAGAAGAAGACAAAACCCTAAAAACTAATAAATTTTCAATACAAGTAAGCTAAGGTAGTCGATAGCCTAATTGGTAGGACGGTGGACGTGAAACCGGAGGTCCCGGGTTCGAATCCTACCCGCTGCCAAAATGCTAAGCACCAATTTTCTTTAAGAATATGTGCTTAAATCGACTCCTCGTGCTTCGGAGGGCACGTAAAGCCCTCCGGTCACCAACCCGCCTGCCAAGCGTGGTGATGACTATGGCAATTCCTCTCAATGAGCACCACTAAAAAATGGTGCGGGAGATCATGATCCAGCAGTGGATCTTAAAAGGTTGAGGATGATGATGATGAAGCTAAGTACCAATTTGACGATCAACTGTCGCATACCTTGGTAGGTACAGAAATGTACACGTAACATTGTAGTCTTTGCCCGACCCAGCAATTTGATCAGGCATTTTAGTGTTGAAAATTCTCTCGGGTCGGGCATTCCTTGAATGGCCATTGGACCACTCGTTTTTGGCCTTCAAGTCCTAAGTATGCTAGCCTTATTGTTTTGGCCAGTTTTCAGTACACGAATGAAAAGTAGGTATGTCATGAAAAGAGCTAACTAATACTCAAAGGTATCAATATGACGTAGTTTTTAAAGTGAGATAAACAAGAGAATTGTGTCAGTTTTATCTTTACAAACTCAACTATTTGTCGCGATAATTCTTAACCTTATCGTAATTTAAGGAATTTTATGATGTCCACAACTTATATGACTCACATCACTGCTGTGATGATACGACCTTATTTTCCTGGCCGCTTACAAGCTGGCCATCATAAATAGCATTTATTTTGATTTTAGAACACGATATTGTTCATTTTAATTCAATAGAACATTGTATGGAACCTAAATTAAAATTTTACTCATTCCTTCACAAACTGTTGACTTAGGCAGTACTCTGCCAATTGTAAAATTTATTATATTTCTATTTTATCAACTAAGTAAATAACTATATAAAATGTATTGAATCAATATTCAAGAACTAATATCTATGTTAATATAAAAGGAGCGCAAATAAGTATTGTAAGTATTTTTATCATACTTTGTATTGTGTTACTTCAATAGCTTAACGCCCTGTAGTAATGTGTAGTTCATTTTTATTACAGTGCGCTCCTTGCTCCTTTCTCCTTCTCCTTACGGCTCCTTTCTCCTTTGAAGGCTCCTTGGCTCCTTACGGATGCTTTTACTGGTTGTTCTCTTGCTGCTCCTGCTTGTTCCTTGTTAATTCGACCAATAAACGAATGGTGAAAGTTTACTACGAGTTTTCCTGCTATACCTACCCGGCCTGGCTACCCCACAACCCGACACTGCTCACCCTATTCTACGAACTTATAGATACTGAGATAAAACAAATTCATTCAGCCGTTTCGGAGACAATTCTAGACAAACATTAGAAAAGAGAGAAATAAAAATAAAAAAAAATTAAATGACCGTGTATGTCGCCGAGTAATGGTTAAATCAGCCACTCAATTGGATGGATAACCATTTCATTAAATGGCGGCATTCAATTGAATGGCTAAAGCATGCTTAGCCAAATTGTTGAAAGAAACGTATAACATATGGGCTGAATGTCGCAGCCTGTTGGTTAAATGAAATTGGGATTATTAGGGTGATTATGAGAACGTTAGGTAGCCGGACTTATTAGAATCTGATTATTCAAGAAAGTGATGTTGTTAAAATTTAGTAGAAAGTACCTATATTTAGATATGGGTTGCAAATAAAATACCTTTAATTTAAGAAAAAAAAGTACTTTAATTATAATTAAGTAAAACAATGTTCTTAAAGGTTGTTCTAGTTCTATTTAAAAAATAATTAACATAACATTTATTTATTCTCTCGGACTTAATAAATTAATTGAATGAATTTTATATGAGAAGAGTTAGCTTTCAACCAACCAAGCTTTTAACGAAAGGCCCTAGCCATTCAATTGAATGCCGCCATTTAATGAAATGCCTAATTGAGTGGCTGTTTTAACCATTTGGCGGCGACATACAATATATAATATCCTATCCTATCGTCCTAGAATAATTTCTTAGATTCACCACATACAACCTGATGGATGTCTGAGGTTTAATTTGTTAATGTACTATATGTACTATGTGAAAGAAAACCGCATCAAAATCGTTGAGACAGTTAAGGGGACGCCTCATGATTTTTGTCCCATACAAATCAGATGTTTCGATTTTCCAGTTTTACGCAATATATGTATGTGCTAGGCTCAAAATTAAAATTGCTTTTCAAAGATAAATATATTCTAAAGTTTTTCATGGAAAGAAAATAACCAAAATCAGTTACACCTAAGTTTTATGAAGCCTTGAAAATCCTCAATTTCACGCGTATTTCAGCCAAGTTTGCGACTCGAGCTATCTTAATATAATTACTAATTTACAATTTTCTCGACATTAAAAGATAGATAATTTCACATAATTTAAGAATACACTAACTAGAATTTGATAATTCTAATAGTTTTTGCAAAAACATAGAAAAGTTGAGGTCTTTTTCGTGTTTTTCGAAATACCGATTTTATTGAGAAATCGTACCGCCTCATGTTTCTGGTACGTGAATCTTGGTCTATCATATCTTATCCTTATCGATTTTAATAGTAATCCATCTTGCTCACATATTTCTAAAGAGATATATATGGACAAAATAAGTCGCGCGTAAAACTGAGTTCGTTGCGCTGTGATGCGTCGACTTAATACAAGTTATTTGTTTCTATAAGGGAAAGGGACCTCCTTCATGATCCAGAATAAGTACCAAATTTCATACATCAAAGTATTTAATTCTCTAAGCACCTAATTACTGACAATAATTGACAATAATGGGAGTAGTCTATTAAAAGTGCATGTTAGATCAATATCGACAAGTCGCTAAATGTGACAATTTTTTTTCTTCACGGGTTGCTCTACAGCTCCTGAAACCGTGTACGGTCCCAGGGTACCCAGCGGAAGACCAAGTATCCCTCTTTTAGCCGATATACCTAATGAGTGGCCATTTCTGTTGAGGTATATTTAGATAGAAAAGCCTCTTAGTGTGGTTTGTCTGATTATGTAGGCACATAAGTGTTTAATTTAACAAATCCATTGGTACATGGCTGGGATCCGGGATCGAACCAGTAGTCTGCCTAATTATACCAAAGGTGCCTCGGTGGCCGAGTGGTTAAGACGTTTCCTTATATTTCCAATTTAGGATTTCGGAAAATTTCAAAGTTAAAAAAATTATTCACTAAAAAATAAAAAAATTAAAACTTACCTTTCATTTTGATTTATTTCTCGTGCACTCTTTCTGTGATCTTGTACAAAATAAAGCAACTGGGTCGTACAATTCTTCAATTTATCACAATCGACTGTCTAGTAATGCGATATCAGAGATAATGTCGATTTTTTTTTACAATTTATCTCCGTTTATGATAATAGTGTCCATCAAGTGAATAGAGATCTTGTGGATTAAGGTACAAATTCGTTACTGCGACAAAATTATTTTAATTATCATCTAAATACTGTCGCGTCGCTTACTGACTGACATACAACGCACATCCTAAGCCACTGAGGATATAAAATTTAAAAAATAAAAAATAAAAATTAAGGGTAAACTCCTAATATAACGCGTACGAAGTCGCGGGCAACTGCTATCATAAATATTTTGTGTGGTCAAGTTATAGGATTATGTGTTTGTTTGTTTGTATGTTAGCAATAAATTGAAAATCTGGTGACTTGGAAGACCTGATAGATAAAGGGTCCTAGTCCTAGAGGTATACCTATACTACGATATACTGAAATGGTGTTTAAACAAGTATTTTTTCAGTATCACAAGCTATACGTAGGAAATAAAAACAATAAAAAATAGAACAACAATCTTTGTCCAGATTTTTTTTGTCAATGTTCCTAATTCTACGCGGACGGAATCGCGGGCAAAAACTAGTCTATAATAGTCTCCGATAATAGTGAAAAAGGGGGTAAGTTTAAAAATTTAAAAGTTTAAAATTTTAGAAGGATAAGTTAACATAACCACTTTGAAAATACAAAACGTCAGTTATCCCACAACACACAAACGTTTGTTTAGCAAACCAGCATTATTTGAAGATAACCCCTTTTTCACAAGCTAAACTTCGGTACCGGCAACGTTAGAATGTACTTAACTCTATTTCAGTATTTTCAGACTTATCCCCTTTTTCACTAATATCGGAGATATATAAATTGATGTTGCTATGTCAGTCTCTGTCTGTTTGTACCTTTTAGACTTAAAAACTACTGGACCGATTTTCACTAATAGATATACTTATTCACAAGGAAGGTTTAGGTATTTAAACCACACGCTACAACGTTTAGGAGCGGAGCATGAACCAGTAATGACATTGTTCCTTATTTTATCAACGGGTGAGGTGAGCATGTGATATTCAAATTTTAAGGGCGAAACCGGGATTGTCGCCCGTTTGTTAGGATATACTTGGGCTGAGCCTAGGTGACTTTTTTGTAATAAAAAAGAAATTTCGTTTTCTTGAAATATATTTATTGGAAATTGGAAGTCTTGTTTTAAAACCGGCCCTTATCTCACAAAATTGACAGCAATCATGAATCAAGCGAGTTTTAAAACTCATAAAATGACCGCGTGTTCTATGATTGCTTTTTGAATGCACTTGACGTCATCAAAAACAATTTCCTTATTTCCTAGCCTTATTGTAAGTAAGTATATGATCTTTGCCGCAAGTTTAGGCGTTGCGATTTTCATTTCACATATATTGTCTAAGAGTATGAACCGCGAATAAAATATGTTTTCTAATTGATTATGAGTCACAGTTTCCACATTTCATAAATATCTTATCGTTATCAATGTTGTGTGAAATGCCTCGCATTTCTTCATACATGTTATTCTTAAGGTATCATGAGTAATAAAAAAAATCACCGAAAAAAAAACACATACCAACGAAACCCAAGGTAACTTATTACGCGCCAAAGAGCAGAAAATTGGCGAAAGGGGGAGCCCGTCTATGGCCCCTCCTTAGACTTAGTACTCTATGTGTGCACCATATAACATTATAGAGAACTATAGAAATAGCAAGTAGGCTTTCTCGCGTAACCTCATATATACGCTGCAGCATAAATATGATTTCCGCACATTTTCAGAATTTCCTCTGAAACTAGCCCAAAAAATAGGCATATTTCAGTGCCCGTGAAAAAAATGATAACCGCACAAATCATTTGCCTAAATATACCATTTTTATCTAGACTATTTTGGTAAAAAAAAAATGTTAATAGAAAGCTATTTTAGAATTTTAAATGAAAACTTAATTAAAAAAGACTGCAATTATTGTCTGAAAGTCTAGAAAAGCTTTGAAGCTCATGAACATGAGGTAAGCATAAAATATTAACCATTAATAAGTCTCTTGAGAAATTACGTATATTTACATACAAACCTCTCCAGTATTTAGTCAGGATGTGTAAATATTTTGTTTGCTCATGTTTATTTTCGGCTTCATAATGCGATAAAAAAATTATATATGATTAAGGTAGTAACTAATTCGCATGACTGCATACCTATTTTTTTCTTACTTAACGGGTTGCCTTACAGCTCCCGAAACCGTGGTATTTGTGAGGCTAGATATGCCTAACGAGTGCCCAGTTCTGTCGAGGTATATTTAGAAGTGTGGTTTGTCGGATTATGTAGGTACATATGTTTTTAATTAAAGTTTTCGAACCCGTGGTCTGCCTAGTTAATATCAGACGTCTTAACCACACGGCCACCGACGCACCTTACATATTGCGATACAGTTTTGATATTAGTTCCACAGAATATAGTCAAGCTGAGACGTTAGTTCGCATTAGCGTTCGTTTTCGCGTTTATTGATGGAACGAAATTATTAGACCTCACGTGAAGTCAAATTGCATGCTTCAGAGAAAAATGTCTACCGCTATTCTGAATAAAATGTTAAAATATTTAATATGCACAACTAAAATGTGCAATGGCCTTTATACATTGCACCATGGTGACATTATCCATATTTAGTAAGATATCTCGTTATAAAAAATTAACATAGTCTATATTTTTTCATTTTCAATTTCTCCCCTTTATTTGAAACTCAACTATACTGAACTAGTATTAGGTATTCGATTGTCTACCCCTCATGGGATAAAAAGCGTAATGATGGATAGATAAAAAATTAACGAAAGCTCTATGCACTCTATTTACCTAAAAAGTAGTTCTAATAAACCAACGAATAAAAAGAGGAAATGCAGGACGCGTTAATTAAAAACTTTGCAATGTTCTAAATATCCCAGTGGAACACAATTTATTTTGTTCTTGATTACAAAAAGCTACCATTATTCATTTTTGAAGAATTATGTTCGTACCTATTTAGCATAACAACTTTTTCTTTGTGGCACCGTAATAAAATGGTAAAATATATGAAAGCCAATATATTTTTTATACTTTTCCTAGGTTCGCCTATTAAATTTTTTATGCAATAAATAACATCCCAAATTCCCAAAACACAGGAACCGATTGTCATAATCTATACACAGTAGTGCGGCTTAGTAGTGCTGTGGGGAAGTAGTGCAATTTTCCGGCGATACGTGTTTAACTATATTTAAATTAATTTTATATTGGTGACCCCGTATGAACACAGCCTGTCTCAGCCACATCTACAGGACCGCGAATCCTACTCCCACTTCTCACTGATGATATCAGTCTTGATCAGATCCTACATCACGACTGATGATTTCGCCCACGTGCACTCCATCACAGGCTATCACAGCTGACATAGTCTGGGAAGGGAGTCAAGTGGCGGCTCATTGATAGACGGGTCTACTGTCAACGCCATACGGGACGCCGAAAAATCGACCACAGACTCGTCCAATTCTTGTAACGAACGGTCTGCCATCCGTT
Organism: Nemapogon koenigi; assembly: GCA_963924495.1. Taxonomy (NCBI): domain Eukaryota; kingdom Metazoa; phylum Arthropoda; class Insecta; order Lepidoptera; family Tineidae; genus Nemapogon; species Nemapogon koenigi. The sequence continues at coordinate 9,705,123 of OZ004640.1, read as the reverse complement.
TTCAAATCGTTGTATTTGTGGTTGATTTCGATGGCCGGAACGATCTGTCACACACACGGATGTTTGACACTTTGTTTAATCGAATCTTGTGTGTCTATGTGAGTGAGTGAATTGCATGTGATCTTGATCGTATGATTTACATCGCTATGTGTGGCCTGTGTTCAATCTCGATCATACGGCTGGACGGACCGAACATTTTCGGTAAGATCCCAGACCAGTGCGTGGGCTACTATATACTGCAACCTGTATGACGCTATTGTAACTTTTTGCGACACGCGTTGGGGCGTATTTCCTTTTACTCACAGTTGTTGGATTGTTGTGTATTGGCATTTCTATAGCTTCATAACAGCAAACACATCTCACGCTCTTTCCTATATGTTTGTTGAAGTCGGCTATGTAATAAAAGGAAATTTCCGGGGCCTGTTCGTTTGCAGGAGTCAACCACGGACTTGGATGCAGCTTTCACTGTACAAAGTAATACATTATTATTATTAGCAGATCAGACGGAAAGAGACCTGATGGTCTCACACTTGTTCCCTGGTCATGTGGGAAGGCACTCATATGGGATGCCACTTGCCCAATCACAGATTTCGGTTACCTCGTCAGTTCCGGGTTCAGCCGCTTGCATGGCAGAGTCACGCAAGCGGACGAAATACCGGGACTTGACCGAAAATTATGAATTTGTGGCATTTGGAGTTGAAACTTCGGGAGTACTCGGATCTGAAGCTCAAGATTTCCTCCAAGAGCTTGGAAGACGAGTGTTCCTAGAATGTGGTGACAACAAAAAATCAGCATTGCCATTCAACGAGGCAATGCTGCAAGTGTATTTATTAGGTACACTTATGGACTTTTTTTACCTAGTTTAGAATTTTAGTTTAGTTTAAATTTTATTTTAATTTTTGTTTAATTTTGTCATTTATATTGTGTACCTAATGTAATACATATACATACCTTCACGTCTGTTTCCCAAAGGGGTAGACAGATAGTATGGAGTGCCAGTTCTCTCGATCTTTGCTTCATCGTACTACTACGTATTTGAGATTTTTCAAGGACATCAGATAGCAACCTCAAACGGAGGGAAAAGTTGTCATGAAATAAATGCTGCCTCAACAAAGCCATGTAGGAAAGAGTTATAGAATTTAATCCCACTACTATTATAAACGCGAAAGTTTGTATGGATGTATGTTTGTTACTCAATCACGCCAGAACGGCTGAACGGATCTGGATGAAATTGGGCACATAGGCTACTACTTATCCCGGAAAAAATTATGGTTCCCGTGGGATAGATTTGTTTTTGTTTTTCACGGGATCGACATGATTTTATACCGCGAAATCGGGCGGGGGAGGGGCAAATTACAGCCACGGGATTATTTATTTTTGGATCTATTTCCACGCGGGTGAAACCGCGGACAGAATCTTGTTATCTATAAAGAAACTCCTTTCCCCTCTTAAATAAGTTTTCTGGGGCTCGAACTCGGAACCTTTTCTTAAATTAATAAAGACAAACAGAAGACATTACTTAAATTAAAATACAATTTACACTTATTAAAGTTAGAGAGTCTGTTTGCACACCTACTCATCTGCTTTATGTTCAAACACTTAATTTTTCAACTTCAACAAAGTTAAATGTCTCATTTATAACTTGGCGCTTTTATTTTTAGGAATAAAAATAACTTATTATTAGTACCTTTATATATAAATTTATTAATCAAGATATAGGTGGCAAGTCTGCCGTTGCATATCAAATTGGTCTAGACTGCGCTAGCCTAAAGCAAAGTACTTAAATAGTAGATAGATAAATTTTAAAAAAGTCGGTCGGATTTAAGAACTTTCTCCATCTTTTTTAAAGTCGGTTAAAATTTTTTTTGTCACCAATACCAATATACGGGATCGAACTACGATGTCACTTTTTAACAGACTTCAAAAAAAGGAGGAGTATCTCAATTCGACTGTATTTTTTTTATGTTTGCTACCTCAGAACTTTCGACTGGGTGAACCGTTTTGGATGTTTTTTTTATTTGAAAGCTGGTGCTTCCCGTGTGGTCCCATTTTTTTAGTGGAAATTGGTTCAGTAGTTTTGAATAAAAACTGATTTCTAAGTCAATTTTAAACTGTCTATTCAAATGTACTGTACTGTAGTTACAAAACTAAAATAATCTATACTAATCTATATACTAATTATAAAGAGGAAAGATTTGTATTTTTGTGTGTATGTTTGTAATGAATAAACTAAAAATTACTATGCCGATTTCAAAAATTCTTTCACCATTGGAAAGCTACATTCACCCTGAGTGACATAGCCTATATTCTATTTTCAAAAAAATTAGGGATCCTTACTAAAACTCCAATAATGTAACCCAAGGTGTAAAAAAATGACCTAAGAAATTCCTTACATCGCGTGCACTAGGCTGCGAAAACTATTGATGATATAGAGGTAGTGGTAGTGGTAGAGGGTAGAAGTAGAAGTAGAAGTAGGGGTAGGGGTACGGGTGGGGGTAGGGGTAGGAGTAGGGGTAGGGGTAGGGATAAGGGTAGGGCTAGGTTATAGGCTATGCTATATAACATCACGCTTTGACCCAAAGGAGCGGAACAGTAACCAGTAACGTGGGTGCAACCGTTGTGCACAGCTAGTATAAAATAGAAAGTTGAAGAGTATGTATCTTTGTTTGTGCTAATCTCAGAAACTACCAGTCCGATTTGAATAAATATTTTTGCGTTAAATACCCCGTTTATTGAGGAGGGTTTATATTAGTAGTTTATGATACGGGATCATAATAGGGGTAATTAAAACACAAGTGGAATTTTTTTATAGCATCCACGAGTGTTTTAATTCCAAGTTATGTGCCCGTTCATACACTACTTTATCTAATCCCATGCAAATGTACAACAAATTGAACCAAGATATTTTTCTTAATCGACAAATTGGCGGTAAACCGCGGTTACCTACCTACTGCGCATTAGTGCGCATACTCGTTAACTGTCAAGTAACTCGGACATGGGCGTGTCTATATATTCATAGAGTTTAATATGGCTGTATAAAAAAAATCCTCTGCCCTTTCTGCATTTAAAAAAAAACAAAACATTACGATATTAACTCCGACACCATCGTTTTTGTATGAAAACTTTAGTGGAGCATGTCGGGTAGGGTAGCCAGGATGGGTCGATGGGTAGGTATAGCAGGAAAACTCGTAGTAACTTTCACCATTCGTTTATTGGTCGAATTAACAAGGAAGGAACAACCAGGAAGGAGCAGGAAAAGGAACCAGTAAAAGGAGCAGAAAGGAGCCAAGGAGCGCACTGTAATAAAAATGAACTACACATTACTACATGGCGTTAAGCTATTGAAGTAACACAATACAAAGTATGATAAAAATACTTACAATACTTATTTGCGCTCCTTTTATATTAACATAGATATTAGTTCTTAAGTATTGATTCAATACATTTTATTTAGTTGTTTACTTAGTTGATAAAATAGAAATATAATAAATTTTACAATTGGCAGAGTGACTGCCTAAGTCAACAGTTTGTGAAGGAATGAGTAACATTTTAATTTAGGTTCCACACATCGGATATTTGAAAATAACATACAATGTTCTATTGAATTAAAATGAACAATATCGTGTTCTAAAATTAAAATAAATGCTATTTATGATGGCCAGCTTGTAAGCGGCCAGGAAAATAAGGTCGTATCATCACAAGCATTAACCATATACATCTACTAATTAAAAATTTCCAACCATGAACCAAGGTCGTTAGTTTTACTCTAAAAAAATTAAAAGATTAAAACTGGTTAAAATTAGCACAATTAGAAAGTATTTCAATTAAACTACAGCTTTAAGACGTGTGTAAATAACCGCAGACACTTTACAAAGTCGTTTGAAAACTGTATTTAATTTAAGAGATTCTGTTCTTCTGTAAGAGAAAATCGTATTTCAGAAACTTGGATATTAAATTTAGAGGTACTTAATGACTACGGTTTTACCTTTGAGGTTAGAATAATAAATAGATTGGTAAGTTTCCAGCGTAACTACTAATTGATACAAACAAAATTATATTTAGGTGCCGTACTGCAAGGTCGTAGCCAGGAATTTACTAGGGTCGAACAGTGAATTAGAAAGGCAAAAGAGGTCCTCCCTAATTCAATTAAAACAATATAAAATATTTTGTTTGAAACTATGCATTCTTAACATTTTTATAGTTTCATTGCTCGTAGTCGTTTCGTATCTCAGCAATATTTTAATTTTTATAATTCACAGAAAGATGTAGGCAATAACTTTAAAATAAATTAGAGGTCCCTCCCTAATTCAATGAAAACAAAATAAAATATTTTGTTTAAAACTATGCGTTCTTAACATTTTTAAAGTTTCGTAGCTCGTAGCCGTTTCGTATGTCAATAGGTAATATTTTCATTTTGCATAATTTACAGAAATATGTAGGCAATAACTTTTAAATAAATTAGAGGTCCTCCCTAATTCAATGAAAACAAAATAAAATATTTTGTTTGAAACTATGCGTTCTTAACATTTTTATAGTTTCGTAGCTCGTAGCCGTTTCGTATGTCAATAGGTAATATTTTCATTTTGCATAATTCACAGAAAGATGTAGGCAATAACTTTAAAATAAATTAGAGGTCCTCCCTAATTCAATGAAAACAAAATAAAATATTTTGTTTAAAACTATGCGTTCTTAACATTTTTATAGTTTCATATCTCGTAGCTGTTTCATATGTCAACAATATTTTTTCCTAATTCACAGAAAGATGTAGGCAATAACTTAAAAAAATAGAGCCCCCCTAATTCAATTAAAACAATATTAAATATTTTGATTAAAACTATGCGATCTTAACATTTATATAGATTCGTAACTCGTAGCAGTTTCGTACGTCAGCTAGTTTACACTCACACGAAGAAGCAACGAAGTATATAGTATACGCACCATGCACACACACAAAGGTGTAGAGAGCGACGGGGGAGAGGGGGCATGACACAGTTTTCCGTCACGATATACGAGTCGGTCTTACCCCAAGGCACAGGGCTTTCTACCTGATTAATATAGGCAACTCGCTAAATGTTGATATTGTTTGTATCTGGTCACGCCGTAAGTTATTAAGGACGTGATGGTACGTCTGCATTTTATAAATTAAGATCTCTTCAACAATTTATTTAGTTATCTACATTATAGGTTTTTAGTGACGATCAGAGGAGATGTCTTAATTAAAAAGAGTGGTTTTCAACATAACGCACTTTAAAACGTTCGCAATAGCAATTTCTAGAAATGTTCAGCCATTTTATTTACATATCGAAGTAATTACTTCCTACTTACTCAAGATACGACTAATGTAAATACGAGTGCCATCTTAAACTTAAGTAATATTAACACTCGGAACTTGTAATACCTAAGCAAGAAAACTTGCTCCTGTTTTTTTTTCAGAAACTGTCATCGCATATGATCTTTATATTTAGGCTACTTAAGTCCTATATCCATAAATTGTATGGGGATAAACTATTTCTCTGTAAATAATCACTGCAATTTAGCATAAATAGTTATTCAATATATCTAAGTGAAATAGCCGTTATTCTTTCAATTGGTTTTATTTAATAGGAAATATAGGATTATTTTGCCCCTGTTTTCTCTTTCATTTTCTATCACAAAGCTCTTAATTTAATTAAAAAAATAAATAAAAATATTATTTGAAATAATTAATGTATTATTCTACTATATTTAATTATTTAAGGTTTCTACTAAGTTAGTATCTCCACATATCATTTAATTACAATGTATCTTAGCAAGTGTTAATTAAAAACCTACTATTAAATTCTAATAAATATGTATAGTGTATAAAAATAATTTTACTAGGAAATAAAAATAAATAAATAATTGGCCAAGAGCGAGTTGAACTCGCGTGGATTTTTTTCCGTGAGAATTTTAAGACAGGATTTTTACTGTAAACTATGAGCGAAGACGTATATTTTAATTATTTTTTAATTTTAGACGGAGTAGTCGGAGATAATGGAGGGGGGGGGGCACTTAATTTTTGTATATTTTCTTTAACATAATTTAAACTATGGATTTTAAAATTTAAAATAATTAAGCCTTTCATTTGTTATGTCACATGTTGCACTTGAAAAAATATTTTTGAAATGAAACATCTTGAGGTGCGCTGAGCCGCTTTTTGGTAGGGGGAAATCTTATGAATTCGCGACATGTTTTCGGCACATTCTTGTACTTGCTTCCACGTATGCCCGGGTCGGACATTTTTGGCGACGCATTTCTGGCCGGCAATTCTTCGGTCCGGCCACAGATACATTTACAATTTTACATATATGTGAAATGATCGATATAGATGGCTTTATTATACGTTATATTTACCTACTTATAAATTAAAAACCACTATTATTCATAGTTTTAAATTTTTATTTCTGACGGCAGTCCCCAGACTGTCTATGCCTTTTTTATTTTAATTTTTTTAACTCTACATATATACCAAATTTCAACCTTTTTCCTCGAGTAGATTCGCAGAAAATAAGCTGTGACAGACAGACAGACACAAAAGTGATCCTATAACTTTTAAATTGTACAAAAATCAAATCATATAACAAATAATCTATACCTCAATAATAAGATTGTTTTTTTTTGTAATCGGCATTGATATAGTTTGTGAACAATAAGATATACGAACAACAATTTAGTTTACGCGCACTTAAGCCGATTTTTATTGCATTTGCAGAGTTTCATGTAAATGTATTTCAAGCAAATATATTCTGCCTCGTACCATCTAAAAGGTATAAGATTGCAGAGTGCTGAGATACGAGCTTACCACAGAAATGCAATTTTAAAACACATATCCTGAAAAGATTGCATCTCATATGTAATATTCCAATCATATGAACCAAATAGTTTATGTAAGGTAGTGAAAATCTAAACATACCTTTCATTGCTTTTAAAAATAATTCGCTATCCACTACCTGCTGTGTAAAGGTTTGTAAACACCTATATGTCTATAAGAGAGTAATGTAAATAGTTGTCTTTAAAATATTTGTATGTTTTATTATGCGATGTTCAAGGTTGTAGCTAAGATTATTTGAAATTATACTTGTTGCTATATGAAACAACATCCATTGACCATGTAATTACGATATCTCCTGAGAATAGATATGTTGACAACTTTTTGAGAATACTTTTAAATTATAGCTGTAAGATTTATTATACCAAATAAAATAATTAGAAAAAAAATTGTATTATGTTTTTAATTTTATTTTTCAAATTCCAGGGCGCTATGATGACGTCGTCACACCTTGGTAACAAACAAAATGATGGTCACAGATTAGATAAAATAACAAGAAAACAACTTAGTCAGTGACAGATTGACATACAGTTATTCTTCTTTTTCTTATTTTATAGTGGACGTCACAGTAACAATAGCCGGTTAATCGGTAGCTAGGATGTTCCCGCCGACTGTGATATGTCTTATTGATCAACGACTAATCACAACCATCACAGCGCGGACGGGATTAAACTAGATTCCCCATCACGTCTCAGCGGGCGCGTGCGTTGGTCACCAATGCGTGATGTGGAATCCCAGACAGTTATTATAATATAGTTACTAGTCTGTGGTTATTTATTTGACTTACCGTTTGCGATCACGTGACCGGAAGTATGAATTAAAGCTTTTTCATTTTGATATTAAAAAAAGATATATTTATTAAACAAATAAATAAACATAAGTATGGTGCGTCGGTGGCCGAGTGGTTAAGACGTCTGGTATTAACTAGGCAGACCACGGGTTCGATCCCGGATCCCGCCCATGTACCAATGGGTTTTTTTAATAAAAAACTTAGGTACAAAATCCGACAAACCATAATTAGAGGCTTTTCCATCTAAATATACTTCAACAGAACTGGCTACTCGTTAGGTATAGCCTTACAAATACCATCGGCTAAACGAGAGAGACTTGGTCTGCCGCTGAGTACCCTGGAACCGTAACACGGTTTCGGGAGCTGTAAGGCAACCCTTGAAGAAAGAACAAAAAAACATTATTTTCAGTGATAATTTTCTTTCACTGAAACAAGTTGTATCATATAATTCAGTGAAATTCCGTTTTTAAGGAAATATCTACTCATTTTTATATCAATGTCGTTTTCTGATAAAATGTGTCTTCAATCTAATCATCAAATGTTCTGATGCAGATATTTAAAGATAAGATTAAAACTGTTTATTCCAACAATTGCTTATTGATCCTACCCATGACATATTACACTGTCCCGGGTTTGAATCTCAGAATAATCAAATAAATTTGAACTTATTAAAAATACAGGTTATTTCAGAGTTATGGATGTTATTACTCTGTGACATAACACGAGGCACCTATCTACGATGATGATGCCAAAGTAGGTAATATTTGTGCTGCTTCAATATTGCATAATAAATTAGAGATCCTACTTCATGTCATGGCGACCGACGTACTCGTTCCGTAGTGTCATGACGGGGAATCCGGTTTAATCCCGACTGCGATGTAATAGTTGTGATTATATAGGTCTGTGATTAATAAAACATATCACAGTTAGCGGGATTTACCGATTTATTATATATTCATACTATAACGGTTATAATACTTGACATTGGCAAATCATCAATTAACATTGGTGGAGCTACAATTAAAGAAGAAGACGAAGAAAAAAAAAGTACATTGATATGAAGACCTAGCTGCAAGCCTGTCACATCGCATCCTCGTTCTCACCACGTACAACGTTTACGACAACAGACTGGTCAGTTTCTATAATAAAATGGAATTGCCACAATTATTGGGTAAAATATAAAATTATAAATATAGATTCCTACACTATTGCAGTCTTTGTATACAAAAAGTTTAATCCAATAGGTGCGGTCAGAAGAAATATTGTTTAAATGTAGCAATCCTCATAAGATGATAAAAAAGAATGCTATGAATAAATAAATAATTAATGGAGAAGAATGGAAAAGTTAGTTGAGGGCGCCTCTATATATTTTCTGCTCAAATCAGTGAGGAAATATTGACATATTTAAACAAGAAGTGAACAAAAAACAAGTGAGAAAAACGGCAAAAAAATCACGTTTGTTTTATACAAATATTGTATAAATAATTATATTATTCTATTTTTTTATATTTGTTGTTATAGCGGCAACAGAAATACATCATCTGTGAAAATTTCAAATGTCTAACTATCACGGTTCATGAGATACAGCCTGGTGACAGACGGACATACAGACGGACGGACAGCGGAGTCTTAGTAATAGGGTTTCCGTTTTTACCCTTTGGTTCCCTAAAAAGCATAGGCAGTCATGGGCACTGCCGACAGAAGTGAAAACTAACTATGAATAACAGTGGTTTTTAATTTATAAGTATAATGCGCCTAAAAAATAATTTAATAAAGAAACTCTATCTATCAGAAATTCGCAGCCAATAATGCCCGACGCCAGGCATAACGTACACGAATTCCTGCCCGGCTATTCTCGGGTCGGGCAATCCATGGTCGGTATTTGTGCTGAGAGCATGTCGTGGTGCGAGGCCATAAGATTTCCCCCTACCAAAAATCGCTCAACGCGCCTAACTAAAAAAGTCTTTATGGACCCACGTATCCCCTACCCAAAAGAAATACAGGCACGAGTTTATTTATATGTATTTTTGTTCAATACACCAGAAGCTAAAAGGAGCCTTTTGCCAAAATTATAAAAACAAAAATGTAAATCTCCTTTGTTTGGATACCGTCTTCATGAACGCTACATCAATCACGTGGTCACCTGTTCTGGACATTACGAAAATAAACAGTTTATTAATAAATTTTCTATATAAGTATCATTGTCTACCCAGTTTAGCAGTTTGTTAGAAATAAACTTGGAAACTATTGGAAGTAGGTACTTAAGCCCCTTTCACATATATTTTGTGCAGAGAACCAATAAAAATGGATTTTTGATTTGCTAAGTCTGAAAAATAAAAAAGTTACTATAAACTTTTTTTTACATCATAACTTAAATGTAATGGTAATAAATAAATAATATATTTTAAAACTATATATACAAATTATAAAAAGAATACCTCTTCCAGAACCCCTCCCCGTGGCATGGTTCCCAAAACATTGGCTGCGTTACCTCGCTGAATGGTTAAACTGATCCTTTGAGCGAGGTAAGAGCCAGCTTTTAGGTCACCCAAGGCGTGGACTAGTCTCGTACCTAAATTTTTCAAGAATATTTTCATTTACTGCAAGCGCCGAAAATAAATAATTTGTTATAATATTTGAATATTTTCGGCGCTTGAGCAGTTCAGCGTGTTCTAAACTTGAATTACAGAATCACCTACATATATCAAACGGCGAAGGGTTGAGAGCAAGGTTTTGACTGATTCCTATGTATTTTTGTTTGCATTTATAAAAAAATAAGCCGAAGCCGGGACGTTTATTGCTGGTATGATAATAAAGATAAACACTGTCTCCAAATATGATACGTATTTACTAAATTAATGTAAATCCATTCTGTCTGGGACGATGTTAATATTTGTTCGTATCATAAAATTGAAGACAACACCTGTACGATGGCGTGTTGGACGCTTAGGTATATAAAATTAACTTGTAATGTTCTTAAACAATTCCTTTTTCCATGGTTCCGTATTTAATGGAGACGTTTATGGCATGCACGGATATAATGCAGTACCTACATATAGAGAAAGAAAAAGGACCATGTATCATAGAAATAATTAAATGTTAAAGTTTTATTTTTTTAAATTAAATGTGTGATATAAAGCGTATTGACAGCATCCGTAACGATGTCATTAGAGAAGAATACGGAGTGAAAGATGATGTTGTGACTAAAATGAGGAGTAGTTTAAGCTGGTTTAGACACGTTGAAAAAATGAAGGATGAAAGATTGACTAAAAAGGTTTTTATGGCTGAAGTGAAATGCTGGCAGATCACGACCTAGGTGTACTTTTATTGAACATATAAAAATGTATTGATCGATGGCAATATAAGTACACACAATCGCCGAGCTATGATGACTATAAAAGAAGCGAAAGAGGTATGTCAGGATCGTAGTAAATGGCATTCGATTGTCTCTGCCTACCCCTCTTGGGATAAATTAACCACATTTTTTTTAATGTTGTGTAATTTGTTTTACTCAGTAACGGCTGGGCGGATTTGGAAGAAATAGGCTGTTATACTGGAAAAAAGGATTTTCTCGTACACTAACAATACATTTTCAGTTTCCGCCTGAAGAACCCAAACTTTCACCATTTCTAGTGAGTTTATGTCACAGAGTGTGGTAGAACATTAGAGATGGTAATCAGAGTAATTTTTTACAGTACTTTACATTGTTGGTAACACGTTTTATGTATTACACTTTTTATTGTAATTTTGTATTTTTGTATAAAAACATCGTTTGTAAAGTCGCCATGTTGAGGGTTTATTGCAAAGAAATTGGAGTCGCTCAACGATGTCGTTACCTGAAAGTTGTGACAGTTGGTTTTTGTTGATTTTTTTTTATTTTATCTATCTATCTATCATTACGCCTTGTATCCCAAGAGGGGTAGGCAGAGACAATCGAATGCCATTTGTTACGGTCCTGACATACCTCTTTTGCTTCTTTTATATTCACCATACCTTTCATACATGCTCGGCGATTGTGTGTACTTTTAATATTGCCATCGATCAATACATTTTTATATGTTCAATAAAAGTACATCTAGGTTGTCCTCTGCCAGCATTTCCTTTCACTTCACCAGCGTAAACTACTTTTCTTTATTTTAGTCTAATGACATCGTTCCGGATGCGGACAATACGCTAAAGCGTATCATCTAGGTAAAGATCGCATTTCCACTGCATTTATTTTACTTTCATGCTTTTTATTCCATATCCAAGTCTCGCTTCCATAAGTAAGTGATGGAACTAAAACAGCAATTAGTAATATCACATAAAAAGTTTTATTTTCATAATTCCTGAAAAATCCTGAAAACCATTTTTTATACATTTTTCGTGATTATGTGTACTTTTAATATTACCATCGATCAATACATTTATTATATGTTCAATATTTTTAGGGTAAGAAAAATTTGTAAAATTTCCCTGAAAATTGGAAATTCTATGGGACTTTTGCGTGAACTCAAGATAAGGCATGAATGTTTATATGGATACACGGGCGAAGCCGGGGCCGAAAGCTAGCACCTAAACTTTACGTGGCTGTTTGTTACACATGGTATTTGAATGGTTGTTACACTTGTTACAGATTTTGAACAAGGAAATTCCTACTTTTATGATAGGCGATATCTATAGAATTAGATAGAGAGCAAAAAATTAGGACTATTACGATCATTAAAAAAATGTACCAAATCTGTCCAGCCGTTCTCAAGTGATGCGTTTACCAACGAACTTAATTTTTATTTATAAGATTACTTGATACCGTATATAACCTCCACTCAATTAATATTACAAAATGCCACTGAAAGAGGTGCATTTGAATGAAATTCCTTTCAACGAACGTTCTTTGTAAAACGAAACTCTTTGAGCTAAAAGATGGAGTTCTATAACGGTGAGCTACACGACCTAGTAGTTTAAAAGTACTGAGCACATACTTTATACTTAGACTAACTTTTCGTCCCGGCTTTGCCCGTGTACATTTTTGTAATGTGACATAATATTTTTCCCGGAGGATTTCCGGGTTAAAAAATAAATAAGCTATTATATATAAGCTATAAACTTTTTTGAAGTGAGTTTTTCTTTAGACGCGTTGAGCGATTTTTCGTAGGGTGAAATCTTATGGATTTACGACCTGTGTTCTCGACATGTTTTCGGCACAAGACCATGGATTGCCCGACCCGAGATTTCCGGGCAGGAATTCATGTTCTGGCTTCTACGTATGCCTGGGTCGGGCATTTTTGGCTTGCCTTTTTTTACGTTTTCATTTTTTCCCCAAAAATAAACCCTATAATTGAAATTATATTATTTACGCTATACGTCCACGGACGGATTATCCAATAAAATGTTGTCAGTTTTGTTGAAAATCACTGTGGCGTTGATAAATTTTTTAAACTTTTTGTGCTTATAATCTAAATAAATCGGATTATCGTATTATTGGCATTACCGCAGACTTTTTTTGTATATAATTTATTTCTACAAAGTTTCCTAAGTAAATATGCCTTTCTTATTTATTTATTTATTTTCTAATGCCTACAATTTTTTTTCCTCGCAAACGATAAATCATAACAAATGAAATAGGTGTCTAACTTTTGAGCTACTACGAATTTTGAAAAATAAAAAAAATAGATAATATTTAGGGGTAGTAAAACGTTTTCTCCGTCTGTATGGAAACGGGCGCGGTAGCTATGCGATAAACAATCCTCTTTATAGTTTAGAGATGACAATATGTCCACAGGAGGTAACTCAAAATAACATAAATTAAAACTTTGATGTGATGTTTGTCTATTTGCAAATAAAGTATGTGGCAGACAAAGACGCCATATATAAAGTGTAGAGGTGCACTAAGAAAATAATTTTCGAAAATCAACCCCTAAAGGGGTGAAATTTGGTGTAAACGTTTGTATGGAAAAACGTATTCCCTGCGTGTATCAACTTGAAACTTGGTACAAATACTCTTCAAAACAAATAATAAAACACGTGTTTTAGGATTTTTCAAAACAACCCTTAAGAAGTGTTGAAGTTTGAATGGGGGAAAATGTTGTTTTGGTCGGATCTACTGATTTGATGGGGGGTAAGGGGGAGAACGGAATAATATCTATCCGACCCAAAATGTCATTCTCACCTGCACGCTTGGTACCCTCTGCTAGACAACAAACGAGGCTCTGGGGACCGAGCAATGGCGGTATAACCATACCAGTTAGGCAACAGCGAGCCTGAAGACCTAAATAGTCTCAAAATGTCTGGTGCAGAAGGCAAGGAGAAACCACTGCACTATTCTTCCCAAGAAAGTTGACCATTGCGAGTCAATACAAGGTGCGTCGCGCTGTGGACCGCTGGACTGATTGACCACGACTGCTCTGTCAAGAACACCACGGCTGAGAAAAAGAAGACTGATTTGAAACTTAGCTAGAGGATATAGGAGATGATCTAAAAAAGGATTTTTACTGAGGACTGGAATATCAGGTACTCATATATTTACGAACTTCTGACTCACGGGGCAACTACGTGGTTAAAAAATAAGATTAAGGGAATACTCATTGCGTATTTACATAAATTACGTCTGCACTATTCCCAATACAACGCACGGCATACGAAGTCGCGGGAACTGCTAGTTATTATTATTATGTGACTCTAAATTCACGGGCACAATGCCCGATTCTTTGTAAGGCTGCTAGGGACATAGTATAGGTCCAACACGCAAGGGCGTAGCCAGGATTCTATATAGAGGGAGCAGATTAAGAAAATCCTAGACTATATTTTAACATATATGAGTATCTCACATTAGTAGTGGAGGTGAGGTAAAAATTAAAAACATTTTTTTATTAAATTAAATAATTAAATTAAATAAAAACGGAACAACCAGAAACAGCTCTTATCGTGAGGTATAGAGCTCGTGAGCATTTTTTTTTGACTGACTAAGTCGTTGGGGCGGAGCCATACGACGCAATCGGTCTCGTGGCTGCGTTTTATGTAACGGTAGCCGTAAGAAAGAAAAGCACCATTCACTTCCGCCGGTCAGTGATGCTGATCTCCAACGGTGAGACTGATTTTACCAACGTTCCGGAAATGAATTACTAAGAAGAAAGGGGGGGGGGCAGCTGCCCCTCCCTGCCCGTACCTCGCTACGCCCTTGCCAACACGTAGAGGCACTTTAGAGTTTTTAATCTAAAGTGTTGTGACTATAATAGCATCCGTCGGAACCTACGAGTATCTCTGACTGAATGCATCAAATTCAATGCGCTCACAGACAGGCTCCGTCAGGTGCCTGGACTATTGCTGAGGTAAGATTAAATTAAAATGGGGCTATTGTTTTGGACTGTTAAATGGATTGGTTTATCAAGTTTATTGGTATGAGACTACGGTCACCTACCATTCATCTCATGAAACGTAAAATTGGCAGGTCACTCGCCGTTTATTAAATGGGCCTCTTAAAACAACCACCATTTTTGAGCATTGAGTAAGACAGGCAACATTGGTGTAAGTGGCTAGGGGTGTCGAGAGGTGTGACACCGGTTTCACATATATCTTCCCCGTTATTACGCCTTTAGACACTTCCACCCCCGAGCATAATACATAATATTATTTTTATTTATTATTAATATAACCCTGACCTAGGTTAGTATTTCTACGAAACACTGTGATGTGTTTATAATAGAAGTAATGGGCTTTTATCTGGCAACACGATTCATTGTCTTTTGAACAATAAGGTATCTCTTTGTCCACTCGTTGCATTATGTGACGCATCTCCGTATCACGGACGCCAATCACGATGAAATGGGAAAATTTTCTATACATATTTAAGGTTAAACAACTCCATGTAAGTAGGTTTTTCGAGAAATTTGTCTTAGGTTTATTATACTTACGGTAAATGGTATTGAACTTTTCCTATTTGGTATATTAAATTATTCGTTGTCTTTTTTTGTGGATAATTTTAGCGTATGATTACTTTTTAAATTTTAATAACTTAGCCCCATTCTCTGTATAAATTAATTTAAGTACCTACTTATTATGTGAAAAAATCAAAATAGCCGTCATTTTATTCCGTTTTTGGGGTATAATCGTATAAATGAAATTGGAAACAACACATTAGTAAGGTATGTAGTAGAATTGATGGATTTGTGTATGCACTGAATAGGTTGAGACTAGGAGTAAATAAGGGGACTGCAATGATGGCATATCACGGCTATGTGAGCTCCATTTTAAGGTATGGTCTAATATTATGGGGTAACTCTGCTAACACAACTAAAGCCTTTGTTGTACAGAAGAAATGTGTGAGAGCCATATGTGGAGCTCACTTCTTGGACACATGTAAACCCCTATTTAAAAACAATAACATTCTACCATTGCCATGTATGTACATCTATGAAATGCTTCTTCTTGCTAGAAGATGCCCTCACATGTTTGACAGGGTAACCACAATTCGATTGAGGCGTAAACAAAAATTACAATTCCAGTTGCCTCAAATGAGACTACAGTTATAAGGAAATTAATAATTTCTCCCTATACAAGAAAATGGTGTTTAGGTTACTTTTAGACAAGTGTTATTATACAATTGAAGAATACTTAAATGATAATATTGATGATTTTGTTAATAGTACCTAACTGACTTTATTTTTTTGTTTTATAATATGATTTTGACATTCATGGTTTTATTGATTTATTGTTGTTTGTGTTAAAGTTTTGATATCTATTATTATTCAATTATTGTGACATTGGAATAATTATAGTAATATAATATAGGTAGGTTATATATTAATGATTAGGTACTTATGACAATTTTGTGAATCTAATTTTTGACATTTATTTAGAGAATATTGTATAACTAGGTATTATTGTATATACATTAAATATTTGAACACCGCCTTGCGGTAGAATGTGATGCTTTTGTAAACTGTACCATATTTAATTCAAATAAATAAATTATGAGGGTGCCACCCTCATAGAAAATAAGGGAGTATATTTATAATATTGTTCAAAACAAACTTTTATATTGATAAAAATTAACTGTGGGAGTGGTAGGAGTAGGGGTAGAGGTAGTGGTAGGAGTAGGGGTAGTGGTAGTGGTAGTTGTTTTTCACGGACGTTTGGGCAGGACAACGTCTGCCGTGTCCGCTAGTTTATAATATTATAATACTAGTTTATAATATTAAGGTGTTAATTTAAGAAGGTGATTGAGAATATAATCTCAATCACCATAAAATAAACTAGATATTAAAAAATTATAAAAACATATTAAATTATTTCTAGGTACTGTACCTTGTGACACCTTCATTAACTTAATTTGAAAAAAGTTTAAATTGAATAGTAGTTATAATAAAAGTAGGTACACAAACAGGTTAAAGAAATATGTCAGTGTGTACTGTGTATACCTGAAATAAATGAACTTTGAGCGGCCTGAGTTTTTTCAGATTACCTACACGAAAATTTGAATCGCAGTTTACACAATTTATGACTTTTACAATTTATACTACTAAGTAATATTTCTATCAATATTTCTATTTATATATTGACCAGACCTTTTATGCTAGCTTTAAAATTCGATCAAATTCAACTTGAAATCCGATCAGAGTTGATCTGAAATTAATGTTCGTTATTTGTTAGTAACCAGAGCGAAAACGGCTAAGCGAATAGGGAATCTCGTGTAATCCTTGTGTAATCGAAGTTTTCCGATCAGGCTAAAATAAAGGCACTTACCTCAGACGCTCGAAACTGCAAGGCAAGGCGTCGCCTCCGTGGTCTGGTGCACTCCAGGAAACGTTCCTGCTGCTGTTTACACAATATCACAACACTCCATGGTACACCCGCCTCAGATATCTCGATTTTTTTTAAGTTAAGGGTAAAAACCGCCCGAAATAAATTTCTGAATACGGCTTTCATACACTCATCCCAACCGCGGCCAAAAAAAATATTAAGCTCACACGGCGCTCACAGAGCTGCGTTTTTCGACTTCTTTTTTTTGTTACATATTTTATTTTGGTAGGTAGTCTTCTTTCCGAGGAAAAGGCAAAGGAAAAAAATAAAATTTAGATGGAAGGCAAATGGGTTAGCCCATACAGCCATTTTCGATTTATTTTAAAATTAATACAGGAATATTTTTACAATTAAAAAAGATTCCAGGGCCCTGATTTCAAGGTGGAATGCTAATATAATAAAAAAATAACAACATCAGCATCTCATGGTACGCGGCGAGTCTATAAAACCATAATGCATTTGAAACATTTTATGAGCAACATATTTCCACCACTTTGTATGTTTCCTAGCGGCGGTTTCAAAACTCGTTATAAAAACTTTATATTAGAAACTAAACTGTCTGTTTTGATGTTTTAGTGGATTCATGGTAGGTACTTAATTTGCTCAGAAAGTGTTCAAAATGTTGACTGGAATGTATTTAAAATTTATTTCTGTGACAATTTTTTTTTCTCGGGTTGTTACGGCTCCTGAAACCGTGTTAAGTATGGTTTATCGGATTATGTATACTTATATATGTTTTAAAATATAAAAACCTTGGTACATAGCCGGGATCGAACCGTAGTCCGCCGACCAATTTTCTTATATTATCCTAGATGTTTAATATTTTGACGGTGTTTTGATATCTTTTCAAATTGGGAAACCTATACTCGGACAGAATGGGGAAGAAAACGCAAAGCTAAAGTCGCACTGGTCCGGTATCTCACCGAAAATTGAACACAGGCCACACATTAGCGATGTAAATCATACGATTTAGATCACATGCAATTCACTCACTCACATAAGATTCGATTAAACAAAGTGTCAAAAAAAAAACAAAAAAGCGGTGTGACAGATCGTTTCGGTTATCGAAATCAACCACAAATACAACGATTTGAAAATGGATGACCGCGCGTACAAGAATTGGACGAGTCTGTGGTCGATTTCGGTGGAAGGTATGGCGGAGCGCCAGCGATTGGACAAATGAGTGGGCACCTTAATGCAGATGTCGCTGCATTCGATCTACCTTAACAAATAGTTTGCGGTTTTGACGCTGTCGATTATTTGACGATAATTCAGAGAAAAGTATAATATTGTGGTGTTTTTTGTTACTAATAGTGAAAATGTACGCGAACTGGACTGTAGCGCAGTTAAAAGCTGAGTTGAGGACCCGAGGAGGGTCTCTGAACAGACGGAAAGCGGACCTAATCAGTCGGTAAGTGTTACTTATAATTATCTTAGAAAAACATAGAAAAACAACTAACCAAACAAAACCATGCTCGATTCTGTTTATTACGGTGTCTTACCAAGTAGGTATATTACAATCTAAACAGCACGTTCTATTGAAAGATTTTAGCTTGAAATTCTATGTTTCACTTTTTGCGCACATAACCTATAATTGTTTATTATTGAATAAACACTTTTTATTACGAAGAATGTGTGATATAAAGCGTATTGACCGCATTCGGAACGATTTCATTATAGAAGAAAGCGGAGTGAAAGATGATGTTGTAAAATGAAGAAAAGTAGTTTACGCAGATTTGGACACGTTGATTGAAGGCTGAAAGATTGACTAAAAAAAGGTTTATATGGCTGAAGTGAAAGGAAATGCTGTAAAAATTGTAAAGCATGCATGATGTTGAAGGTTTCAACATTTTTTGCCTTATTCAAGATTTACATTTGACTGTTAATATATTATCTATGATTTCGGGTGCTTTTATTTTCACTTTTTTTCTTATAATGTCACTGCCCCCTTAGACAATGTACGAGCGCTAGTAATCTATTCTCTTGGAACGATAAATCCTAATAATATATGTAGAAACTTATAACCGAATTATAATAATTATATGAAAAGTATACGCAGCCCAGAAGAAACTCAATTTATGCATTTACATATTACTTGAATAATAAAAAACCCGAAAAACAACAATCGGGCATAACCTCAAAAAATTGCTGATCGACCAAAACCTAAGCCATTTTTTAGCGTTATCTACAAGGTATAGGCAGACGCTAACTTTGCGTTCACGAAAGACGCTAATTGAAAACAAAATGACATAATTACGCTTCGTTTTCTAAAAGGAGTTTATACTTCAAGGAGTTTGTATATAATAAGTAGGTATATAAACTCCTTGGTTTCGTCAGAGTGAACAACAGTTTAGGTTAGGTCACGTGGTTAAATTTCAGTCGGTCCATTAAATTAAGTTATTTTTATTCTACATTCTATTCTATTCGTTTAGTTGTACATTGTCTAAGCCCCCTGATTTAATCTGTGAATTTACGACTGGGGCGCTCTTTATCATCTCATCCAGTCACATCTCTTCTATATCAGTGTTTTTTCTTGATAAACAATATAAACATCCATTGCTATTACATTTTCTAGAAAAAGATCTACCATTTGTCTTTAGGACTTAGCTATGTAAGATTTCCGTTTCGATAAGGACCCAAAGTTTTAACGGATCCAGATTTTTCAGAAAGAAAATCCGTTTTCCTTAAGACCGTAATGTCTTGACATTTAACTGTAGGCGCATCGTAAGTCGTTAAAGATTGGAGCGAGAGCCTATAAAAGGTTAATACAAAAACAATAGCGTCATTTACATGGACGAACTGTGCATTTATGTAATCCATGGGATTATTAGACCGTATTTCAGTAGCAAATTGTAAATTATCATGCTAATACTAGCAATTGTCCTCTAACTCTCTGTTACAGGTTTTAGAAACAAGTAATTCGAAATTCTGTATCAAAAAATCATCGATGTCAATAGATAAGAACCGTATTGTAATCGGTCCAGCCGTTTGGGAGCTATGATGCCACAAACAAATAAAGGGTTCAAAGTTATAGCACCCCTCTTTTTCCAGATTTTATTTATTCTAAGTTCGATTCCTACATCGGTTATTGTGCCAAAGGGTTTATACATAGACTGTTTTTTGGACCAACGAAGTTTAGTCCAAAAAGCTTTTTTTAGTCACTCAGGCAGGGGCCGTTCTTGCCGAGGAGCGGACGTCTAAATAAGTATAAAATATATGTTTCTTATATTAGAACTAGCATAATATGTGTATACTGGAATTAGCTCCAACTACGTCCTTATTAAAAAAATCTACATTGTATAACATTTTTTTCAACACACTTGCTCGTAACGTGAGTCTTATTACCTAACTTTTAGACCCATAATCCCATATATAAAACACGCGCGCTTTTTTACTTTACATTTACAGCACAAGAGTTATAATATAACCTAATGAAGTTAAATTCGTACAAGATTGCAAATTGTATGTGTGTCCACAAAGCATTCTTAATTTAACCGTATAATACAATTTTTATTTTTTAACCACGACTTTATTGTCTGTTTAGAGATGTTACCCGTGCTTTATCTAACGCGACGCGGGAAAAAACAAAACATTTAAGAATTAATAATTGTACTTCGTATTCACGATGGAGCCATAAACTTAAAAGAAGAAGAACTGTTTAAATTAGGTATGAAGTTTGTTTTTTCCTCGCAAGTGTGTTGAAAAACGTCGTATGAAACGCGTGTGCATTGGTGTGCCTAGATCAACATAGCACCCTTGTATCACAATGTACTATTTTCTGTGAACTCTTTGTGGCCACTGAAGATATCTAGGAAGAAAATCTGAAATTATAATTTAGTTTTTAGTTTTAATTTTTGTTAAATTTGTATAATTATTCAATAAGCATGTTTGTCAGCCATAGAGTACTAAGCCTATGGAGGGGCCATAGACGGGCTTCCCCTTTCGCCAATTTTTCCCCCTTTGACCAGTTATACTGACCTGCAGTAATAAGTTACCTTAGATTTCGTTGGTATCGTTTTGTGTCGCGAGACAGAGCTCTAAGAAAATAGTTAATTGTGATGTTTTAAACGGGAAAGGCGATCTAGGGCGTCAAACTTAGTGTTTCCAATCATTAATTATAATTATTATGTTTGTATTTTAACATAATCATCATATAACGTAAAATCCTTTGCAACAATAAAACGACAGAAAAATACAGTGGTACAGGGGCTAGTACTAGGCGTTTACCTCTCCCCCCGCCAAAAGTGGCAGAAAAATTTGTTCGATGATTTATACCCTTCACGTCTCCTTTGGTAAATACTCAAAGTTGTCAGCCTTTCTTTTATTCTAATAGAGGGCGCTAGTAGCGTTTTCTGTGCCATTTTATTTATTCTCGATACGTTTATGATATTTTCGAACAATATAAAATACGAGTAGCTATAGCCCTCAGGGATAATGTAGCTCCCTATTAGTGAAATAATTTTCAGAATCGGACCAGTAGTTTCAGAGATTACATAGAAACTTACAAACTTTGCCTCTTTGTAGTATTAGTAAGATATATATTGTTAAGTATTTGTTGTTAGGTATTTTTTATTTAGAGTAATTTTCGTTTAACTCAAAAATCTTCCTAAAGCGCAGCGTTCGTCATTGCATTAATTAATAATGAGTTTTACATCTAATAAAAAATATAACATGAGTTATAGAGGTATTTCATAAAAACAAACAAACATTCAAATTATTATCGTAGTAAGATTTATGAACGGTTTTATTAAAGGAATATATCATTTTAATCGATTACTTCGAAGAGGCGAGAACCGATGTTTGATAAATTGACATTTATTTATGCTTTTGCGATTAATATCTCTCTAAGTGTGTCGTATCGTTAGTTACCATTATTTGATGAATTTTTTTTTAATAATATGCAGCAAACTTTTTCGTCCCCGCGAGTATTTTGTATACGGACAATTTATCTCTTCTCTTTCTCTCTCAGAGGGGTAGGCAGAGAGAATCGAATGCTACAATACTGACATACATATTTTGCTTCTTTTATATTTATCATACCTTTCATACATGCTAGGCGATTGTGTGTACTTTTAATATTGCCATTGATTAATACATTTTTATATGTTCAATAAAGTTACACCTAGGCCGTCCTCTGCCATCATTTCCTTTCACTTCTGCTATAATATTGTAACGAATAGGTACTTAAATCGCACAAATAAATACCTAAACACATCAAGGTCGATAGACGTCTCTAGAAACATCCAGAGAGAATCAAGTACAAACGAAAATGGACCGTATGTGCCTAGCCATAGGTACCAAAATCGGGCGCGGTCTGTGTGTAGGTATTTGGCGCCGAGTCGCATCGAGACGCGTCTACGGCTTTGTACAACGGTCTCGGCGTTTCTCGAATGTTCGGAGGGCAATATAAACAGAGGATCGTCGCCGGGAGAAGACAGTGCGAAACACAGTGCGAATCAGAGCGATCAAAGCGAAACAGTGAAGTGGAATTTAGTGCGACTAAGTGATATTCAAGTGTTTTCATTTATTTAACTGTATTTTTGTGGTGTTAAAGTAAAGTTTGTCTATTTAATCGGTATTTTAAATCTCTTCGAACCCCAGCTCGTAACAAATTGGTGTCAGGAGTGTGGGATTCAAAAATGCCGATTACACCACGTGACTCGTCGTCATCACGGCGACCCAAAACACGACAAACTACTGCTGGACATCACGGCGAGGAGGTCGACGAGGCTGCTGCTGCTGGAGCCGCTGCTGGTGCTGCTTGGACTGCTGGGACTGCTGCTGGTGGTGCCGGAGCTGCTGCTGGAGCCGCTGCTGGTGCTGCTGGGACTGCTGCTGTTGGTGCTGGAGCTGCTGCTGGAGTTGATACGGGTGCTGCGGGTTCTACGGGTGCTCCCCAGGCATTGGATATGGGGATGCTGGTTTGGCTAATGGAGGAGCAGGCCCGACGTCAGGAGCAGCAGGCCCGACGTCAGGAGGAGCAGGCCAGGCGTCAGGAGGAGCAGGCCAGGCGTCAGGAGGAGCAGACTCGGCAGCTATTGGAGGAGCAGGCCCGACGTCAAGAGGAGCAGGCCCGACGTCAAGAGGAGCAGTCTGCTAGCCTAAAGGAGCTGCTTTCAGAATCACTGGGAAAGGTGACTATGGAGGTGAAGCAGCTACAGAGGGTTACAGACATGCACGAGGAGAGAATTGAAGACCTCCAACAGCATTGCAAGGAAATACAGACTAGGATGAGCAGAGAACTGGATGCAAGACTTAACGACCGCTACGGAGAGTTGGACAGCCGATGCGAGGGGCTCCAGAATGAAGTAAGGAAACTGAAGCTGACCGCTCCTGTTTCTGGAGGCGCCATCGTCTCCGGCCCCCGAGTCAAGGTGCCGCCGTACGACGGGACTACGTCCTGGACAGCGTACAAATTGCAGTTCCAAACGGTCGCCTCTGCCAACGGCTGGACAGACGAGCAATCTCTGACCGCCTTGACAGTGGCTATAAGAGGCCGCGCACTGTCGGTTCTGGAAGCCTCTCCAGACAGCTGCACCACGTACGGGAACCTGATCGAGGCAATGGACTCCAGGTACGGCGACAAACACCTGGAGCACGTCTACCGAGCGCAGCTGAGGGACAGGACGCAACATGCTGGTGAGAATCTGCAACAATGGGCTCTGGAGATCGAGAAGATCGTGAGGAAGGCGTACCCATCTGCCGGACAAGAGTTCATTGCTGCGAACCTCGTTCAAGCATTCATCGACGGCATCCGCAGCATGGAGGTCAGAGCTGCAGTTCGACTGGGCCACCACAGCGCCCTGAAAGATGCACTGGCCCATGCTCTAGAGGTGGAAGCCGTGAGACAGGAGCCTCGTTCTCAGCGATTGACGTCGGAGCTGATGTCCGTGCAGTAACTACGGAGCTTCCGGGAAACGAGTAACAGCCAGAGCCGCGGGGCAGGTACTGGCTGCTCGTGACACAGCCCCCAAAGTTACCATCCGACAAGTTTTCGACGGGAACAGTCTGGTGATCGTCGGCGAGGTCAACGGGACGCCATGTGAGATGACGATCGACACAGGAGCAACGCGTACGGTTGTGCGACCTCAGTTGTTGGGACGATCTACGAGCAGAACCAGACGTCCATCTTCCTGTCTGAAACTCTTCACGGCAACCGGTCAGCCTATACCCGCATACGACGAGCTGCCGGTGAAACTCAAGGTGGGTGACGGGGAGTACCCACACACCGTCATCGTGGCCGACATTATAGACGACTGCATTCTCGGACTCGACTTTATGAAGCGGTTCCAGTTTGGCATCGACTTGCGCAATGGTGTACTGCAGTGCGGCCAGGAACAGGTATTTTTGAAAGGTGGTTATGCTGGCTATGTGCGCTGTGCCAAGGGCGTCAAACTGAACCCATATTCGGAGACGCTTGTCGATGTGGAGTTACCAACTAATGGGGACCCCTCCAATACGAGGTGCTCTATCATCGACCACCTGGAACGTTCTAAACATAAAGGCTGGTTACTCACTCCAACTTTAGTAAACAGCCAGAGTGGACGAGCTGTAGTAAGGGTGACCAACTTCAATGGCGCTCCTGTCACTCTCAATAAGGATCAAGTCGTGGCGAAGTGCGACGAGGCGAATTGGATGCGGAGCTGCACCCAGGGGAAGCTGTCGGCGATGAAAAATAACAGTGCAAACCCCTTGGAACTCGTCGACATTTCGAAGAAGGACTTGTCAATCTCCGAGTACAAACGAGCGAAGGAGATGCTCACTCGTTACATTGACATCTTTAGTGACAGAGATGGGCATCTCGGCAGGACGTCATTGGTGAAACACACCATCAACACAGGAAACGAGTTACCTATACGTCAACGTGCTCGACGAATCCCAGTTGGAAGAGAAGCCGAAGTACAGTGCATGCTGGAAGACATGAAGAAGGCTAATGTCATCGAACCTTCTTTGAGCCCATGGTGTTCTCCGGTTGTGCTAGTTAAGAAGAAGGATGGCAGCACTCGCTTCTGTGTGGATTATCGTCGACTGAACGACGTAACCAGAAAGGACAGCTACCCTCTACCCCGGATTGACGACACCTTGGACAAGTTGAGTGGGAACCAGTGGTTCTCAACACTGGATTTGAAGAGTGGATACTGGCAAGTGGAGATCGATCCCAAGGACAAGGAAAAGACTGCTTTCTCGACCGGAAATGGACTGTGGCAGTTCAACGTCATGCCTTTCGGGTTATGCAATGCTCCCGCTACGTTCGAAAGGCTGATGGAAGTTGTGCTTGCGGATCTCGTTGGAAAAGCTTGCCTAGTCTACCTGGATGACGTCATCATCATGGGACGCGACTTCAACGAGCACCTGGGGAATTTAGAAAGAGTGTTTGCCAAGTTGAAGCTCGCGAACCTGAAATTGCATGCCAAGAAGTGTAGCTTCTTCAAGAAACGTGTAAATTACCTCGGGCATGTAATTACAAAGGATGGCGTAGAAACCGACCCTGTAAAGACAGTAGCTGTACGAGAATGGCCCACCCCACGCAACAAAACAGATGTTCGGGCGTTTCTTGGTCTGTGCTCATACTACCGCCGCTTCGTATACAACTTCGCGGGAGTAGCCAAGCCCCTACATCGACTGACGGAGGACAAGCGTTCGTTTCAGTGGACTGAGGACTGTGAGAAGTCGTTCCAGGAACTGAAACAACGACTGTGTGAAACACCTGTATTGGGCTACCCGGACCAAGTCGGCGAGTTTGTTGTGGACACAGACGCAAGCAACATCGCCATTGGAGGTGTGCTGTCACAACGGAAGGGGGACAAGGAAGTTGTGATAGCATATTTCAGCAAGGCTCTGTCAAAACCAGAAAGGAACTACTGTGTAACCAGACGCGAACTTCTGGCCGTAGTGAAGACAGTACGACACTTCAACAAGTATCTCATCGGAAGGAAGTTCAAGCTACGGACAGACCATGCGGCGTTGAAATGGTTACTTCAATTCAAGGATCCTGAAGGACAAGTCGCTCGGTGGATCGAGCAGTTACAAGAATTCGATTTCACGATCGAACATCGACGAGGACGGATGCATGGCAACGCTGACGCACTGTCACGCAGGCCGTGCCCTGAAGATTGTAAACACTGCTCGAGGCGTGAAATCGGTGATTCTGTCATCAAAGTCATTACGACTAACAACCTTAGTGACGAATGGGCGAACGAGAGGACGAGAGACGAGCAACTCAAGGATAACAACTTGGCGCCGATAATGGAATGGAAGACGCAGAATGTTCCAAGGCCCGGCTGGAATATTGTATCAGCAATGAGTTCCACCACGAAAAGCTACTGGGCTCAGTGGGAAAGTCTAGTGCTGCACAACGGGTTGCTGTACCGCAAGTGGGAGTCGCCAAGTGGACAGGAGACATTGATGCAGCTGGTCGTGCCTAGGTCAAAGGTGCGCGCAGTGCTTGAGTCCGTGCACGATGGATCCTCGGGAGGACATCTGGGCATGAATCGAACCTTGGCGAAAATCAGGAAACGATTTTATTGGGTTCATTGCCGGCAAGATGTCGAGGATTGGTGTCGCAAGTGCACAGTATGTGCGGCCGTGAAGGGACCTACGACACGTACGAGGGGACGTATGCAGCTGTACAATGTTGGCGCTCCATGGGAACGAATTGCGGTGGACGTTGCTGGACCGTTCCCGGTCACTGAAGACGGGAACAAGTACTTCATGGTCGTGATGGACTACTTCACGAAGTGGCCGGAGGTCTTCGCAATTCCCAACCAGGAAGCGACAACAGTGGCGACTAAGTTGGTCAACGAAGTATTCTGCAGGTTCGGGCTACCAATGGAGATACATTCTGATCAAGGGCGTAACTTTGAGTCGCAGTTGTTCCAGGAAGTATGCCGTCTCCTGGGAATAAATAAAACGAGGACTACGGCGTATCATCCACAGTCCGACGGAATGGTTGAAAGGTTCAACCGCACTTTGGAGACTCATTTAGCGAAACTGGTTGAGGATCACCAGAGGGACTGGGACCGATATATTCCCTTGTTCTTGCTCTCATATCGATCCGCAGAGCATGAAAGCATAAAGGTGACTCCTGCTTATGCCAACTTTGGGAGAGAACTCCGACTACCAGTTGATCTCCTGACCGGCGGACCTCCGGATGCGCCGCAACCTGTAAGTGACTACGTATCGAACCTGAAAAACAAGATGTGCGACATACATGACCAGATTCGTCAGAGCAGTCTTGTGGCCAGTACAAAGATGAAGACCAGGTACGATAGAAACTTCAATAGTAACGGTTTTGACGAGGGATCGTTGGTGTGGCTGCACAACCCGAAACGCCGAAAAGGCAAATCTCCCAAGCTGCAGAACCGCTGGGAAGGCCCGTATAAGGTCATCACGAGGATCAATGACGTGACCTATCGGATCCAACGATGCCCGCGTGGACAGTTAAAGGTTGTCCATATTGATCGACTGGCTCCTTACAAAGGCTCGAATATTGCTCGGGACGAGCAAGTCTAAGCGGGGGGCAGTGTAACGAATAGGTACTTAAATCGCACAAATAAATACCTAAACACATCAAGGTCGATAGACGTCTCTAGAAACATCCAGAGAGAATCAAGTACAAACGAAAATGGACCGTATGTGCCTAGCCATAGGTACCAAAATCGGGCGCGGTCTGTGTGTAGGTATTTGGCGCCGAGTCGCATCGAGACGCGTCTACGGCTTTGTACAACGGTCTCGGCGTTTCTCGAATGTTCGGAGGGCAATATAAACAGAGGATCGTCGCCGGGAGAAGACAGTGCGAAACACAGTGCGAATCAGAGCGATCAAAGCGAAACAGTGAAGTGGAATTTAGTGCGACTAAGTGATATTCAAGTGTTTTCATTTATTTAACTGTATTTTTGTGGTGTTAAAGTAAAGTTTGTCTATTTAATCGGTATTTTAAATCTCTTCGAACCCCAGCTCGTAACAATATAAATCTTTTTAGTCACTCTTTCATTCTTTCAACGTGTCCAAATCAGCGTAAATTACTTTTTTAAAGACTGTTTTTTTGGAAGTAAGTAAGTAGGTATCTACTGATTTAAGATACTGACTATGAGTCGTCCAGCTTTACTTGCTCCCCGAAGCATGCTGAGATTTTAAAATCTTAAAGAAAATTTATTATTAGCTTTTTGGGTCGACTGAGAAGTGAACCCAGAGCATTCTGTTTCAATTCCAATCTACCATTGTGCTATCGTCGCTAACTTCTAAGAACTACTTCCTGAGCGTACCCAATCCTAATAGGTTAGTATTTAGACACTGTAACTTCCTCCCCTTTCTTATAGGATCCTACCCAGTATTGATGCGATGAGAAAATGGTTCAAAGCTTAAAAGTTTGCGCTTCCGTTTCAATTTGCACTTTGTCACTTTGAAGATATCGAGCTGGGGGGTAACTCTTAATTTGCGATGGCGACAACATGCAGTAGCGACAGTTTTATTAAAATTTAATTAAATTAAAATTAAAATACATTGTCTCATTTGCTACTCGATTTAAATAAAACTGTCATCGTAGTCGGCATCGCAACGAAAATATATTCAGGATTTTAGGATTTAAAATTGAATCAAGAGTAAGCTACCTGTTTGCCAATTTTAGGGTTCCGTAATAAAACAATTAACCCTTATAAGATCGTTCAGTTCATCCGTCACAGTCTTGACATAAAATAAGGACAAACAAACAAACACACTTCCGTATATATAATATTTGTTAGGATTAGGATAATAGTTTTTACAGTTAGAGGTTAGAGGCTTTTCCATCTAAATATACGTCAATAGAACTGGCCATTCGTTAGGTATAGCCTCACAAATGCCATCGGCTAAAAGAGGGAAGATATGGTCTTGCCCTGGAACCGTAGCACGGTTTTAAGAGCTGTAAATCTACCCGCAAAAAAAAAAGAATCCATCATTTCGTTATCATCATCCGAAATGTATGGAACGGACTCTATAATACGCAGCGTCTTTTATTTAACTCCATAGAGTCTACCGTTACATAAAAAAAAACTCTTTATATTATTATTTACTCTATGGTCCAGGGGTTACCCAAAATATAGTCGCATGAGCGCTCGCTCGCCATCTATCCTGAAGGGTCAAATCTGTGGGTAAAATAGGTCCAGACTATCAAGTTGAAAATGTAATAATTTAAACTCTTTCAATAGTGAAATACTTCTCAAAGTGAATTTGGAAACAATTTCCGTATTGAAATGTCTTAAACGTTTCAAGTTTAACAATCTGAAATTTACAAAGGTTAAGCAATAAAAGCCTATCTTTCTGTTCAAATTTAGTTATTGGAATTGGGAGTCAAGACATGTTCATATCAGATGATTAAAATTGTCTAATACTGAAACGATCCTAGGTTATTCGAACCTGGAACACTGGCACAAATCACTAGGGGTGTTCACAGTGAAAGAAAATAAATACACAATTGTTTTTTTATGTTTAACACCTTTCCTCTCGCTTTCCTGCAATCCGTGGAAATGATTTCTTGAAAAGCCGAGAAAGCGCGCGCTATTTGATTTGACCAATGAGCGCGCGTGGTGGAAGAGTTGGCCGTCAGATGGTACCAACTCATTTACCGAGAGGTTGGTACTGTCAGCCAACGGTGTGTGCGTGTGTGAGACGAGAAAGTGAAAGGGAAATAGAGAAGGAGAACGTATCAGCTGTCCTCTTAACCTACAGTGTTGTGTATTGTCAGATGTTACACATCATATGCGAATACTGTAAGGCTCGCTCATTTTTTTTAAACAGTTTATTACAATCACTGAAAATAATGTTTATTTATATGTTTAATAAATAAAGCTTTCTTAATATCTTATGAAAAATCTTTAGTTGATACTTCCGGTCACGTGACCGCAAACGGGAAGTGACGTCACAATCATCTAAATTTCAAATAACCACAGACTACTAAATTGTTTTCTTGTTATTTTATTTAATTTGTTAAGAGTCCTATATCCATAATTTGTATGGGGATAAACTATTTCCAATTTATCTGTAAATAATCCACCTGTGTCACTGTAATTTAGCATATAGTTACTAATTCAATATATCTAAAGCTGGCTGACGCGCACCAGCCCGCACCGACACGCACCGTGCTAGTGCGTCGCGGTGCGCCCGATCCGCGGTGAGTCGGTAACTTCAAAACAGCTATAATTTAAAAGTATTTCGAAAAAAAATGTCAACACTCCTATTGTGTAAGTCATATGATTAAATTATTGTTTTTACAAATAAAGTTTTTTGCTTTGGATTTATAACTATACAAATAAAAATCCGTAATATTACTAAAAACTCATTTTGGTACGGAACCCTAATTTAAACAATATTTCGAATTATGGTCTGGAAAATGTTTTATTAGGTATAACGATTGAATCCCACTCGGGTAGACTGAGCCATATTTTAGAGATCCTGTATATTTTGAATGAAATCGGATAATCTGTTTTTTAAATTAAAAACTTACATAATCCGAAAAATCACATTTAGAGGATTTTACATCTAAATATAGGTACCTCAACAGAACTGGCCACTCGTTAGGTATAGCTTCACAAATAACATCGGCTGGAAAACTTTAAGACCTTGCCTTCAGCTGGGTACCCTGGAACCGATAACACTGTTTCGGGAAGCGTAAAGGGCAACCCGTGTAGAAGAATAATTAGGATTCAAAAATCACCGAAAATGCTATGCACCAATTTAATTTAAAAATATGTGCTTTAATCGGCTTCTCGTGCTCCAGAGGGCACGTAAAGCAAACACACAGTCCACACTTCTAAAAATAACAGGAGATACAACAGGCTTGCCACCAAAGTATCTCTTGCCACACCGCAAATCCGAGATGTGTAAGTTTTTTTTCTTTTACGGGTTGCCTTACAGCTCCTAAAACCGTGTTATTGGTCCTAGGCTACCCAGATGTGTGCATGTGTTTTAAAAATGGGATAGATATGAATTAGCGACAAATTCGCCTATGATCAAGTATTTATTTTGTAGTTTTGTGAACATTATTGCGTGCGCTACTCATTGCACAACGTGTGAACGCACGCCCTCTGTTGACTTTATGCAAATTTTAACGTCGTTTCAATATATCTACGTATTCTATCCTATGTTTACATACACATGATCACGGCTGCAAAAGTGGGTGTAGGCAGAGATAACATTTATAGAATACAATAGAAGGCATTTTGTAAAGAAACCTAAAAAATGCTATATACTCTCGATAATTTGCATTAAAATCACACAAACAAACAATTTTAAGCGTTCCCTTATAACCTTTTTTAGACCAAGTCTCCCTGTTTCAGCCGATGGTATTCGTTAGGGTATAAAGTAACATATGGCCAGTTCTTTTGAGGTATATTTTACATAGAAAAGCCTTGGTGCATTATATTTAACTAGCTTTCCTCTCCTGGCGTCGGACCTGGAACTTATTGATATTTAGAAAATGATATGTTTTTCCGTACAAACTTTTGCAACCTTAGGGGTTATATTTTGAAAAAACGCCGAAAAAAAATTTCATTCATTGTGTCGAAGTTTCAAGTAAATACCCCTTAGGAGTTGAATTTTTAAGTTTTCTTTTATTTTCCACAAAAACTGTTAGATCTAGAAGAAAACTGTCAATGAGAAAACTTATCACCAATAAATTGTCTATAATATGGTACTTAGCTCGGCTGTGTGAAATTGGCACCCCCAAATTCGATTTATCAGTTTTTTTCATCAGGTTCGTTTGTCCAGCGTTAGTCCACGTTTGTACACCAAACATTTCTTTTTGTCCACCTCTCAAAAAAAAGTTATTCAAAAAAATAAAATTGGGGTGGAAGTTGGCACCCCCAAATGCGAATTTCCATTTTTTTTCATCACGTTCGTTTATCCATCGTTAGTCCATGTTTGTCCAACAAAATTTTTTTTTTGTCTACCCTCCAAAAAAAGTTATTTAAAAAAAACTAAAATTGAGATGGAAGTTGGCACCCCCAAATGCGAATTTTCAACTTTTTTTCATCAGGTTCGTTTATATACATCGTTAGTCCACGTTTGTCCACCAAAAATTTTTTTTTGTCCACCCTTCAAAAAAAAGTTATTGAATAAACATTTTTAAAGAAAAAAGCCCTGAATTTAACTTTGACGGAGGATATATATAGGATATAGCTAGGATATCTAGCTAGAGATATAGTTATGGGTGAGATAAGTATATATCTGACGATTTTAACTTTGTCGTGGGAAGCTAGAGATCCGCTGTCAAAGTGAAAATCCTTAGATATATACTTAATTAACTCACGTATAACTATATCTCTAAGGGTGGACAAACGACAGTATGTGGTGGACAAATAAGTTTCCGAGGTGTACAAACAGACCTACCCCTCAGATAAGCAAATCCACCCCTAGGAAGTTGGAGATCCCACGACAAAGTTAAAATCGTCAGATATATACTTATCTCACCCATAACTATATCTCTAGCTAGATATCCTAGCTATATCCTATATATATCCTCCGTCAAAGTTAAATTCAGGGCTTTTTTCTTTAAAAATGTTTATTCAATAACTTTTTTTTGAAGGGTGGACAAAAAAAAATTTTTGGTGGACAAACGTGGACTAACGGTGGACAAACGAACCTGATGAAAAAAAACTGAAAAATCGCATTTGGGGGTGCCAACTTCACACAGCCACTTAGCTCATCTCGATAAGAATTATAGTTTTAGAAATATAAATGGGAAGTACGAGTATCATTTTGTCAGAACTTTGATCATTTTCCTATAGAGATTTTATTTTCGTCATAAATCGAAATTTATAAATCCTATTGAGATGAGCTAAGTACCATTTTATAGACGAGGATAATTTTTCTCATTGACAGCTTTTTTCTAGCTGTAACAGTTTTTGTGGAAAGTAAAAGAAACTTCCGTCATAAGACACATTTAAGGTGGGAAAGCTAATCCTGAGTGAGACTTAGTGAAATGACGAAACTATGTATATAGTTTTCATTAGGGTTGTTCGACCGTCCTCATGAGAGACAGAGCGTGCGTGACATTATTGTACGGTGTAGCATTCTCTACAATTTTGGTGGCCATGAGACACCTGCAGTAAAAGTATCCATTTTTTGCCAATTGTCCATATTGAACAAAACAGGTAGCAAGTCTGTTGCTGCGCTTAATGGACGTGTCACTTCTTTAACAGACGTAAATATCTGTTATTTTTAGAAGAAGTGCGGACGCCGGCTTTTACGTCACCTCCGAAGCACGAGCTTTAATAAGCATATAAATCTTAAAGAAAATTGTTGCTTTATCAATAGTACCAATTAGGCACATATGAATACCTACCTTTTTTTCCTAATTGGTGCGTCGGTGGCCGAGGTTTCCGCCATGTACCAATCGGTTTTTTAAATAAAAAATTATATACTTAATCCGACAAACAACACTTAGAGGCTTTTCTATCTAAATATATCGCAACAGAACTAGCCACTCGTTAAGTATAGCCTCACAAATACCATCGGCTAAACGAGTTGTACCTGGATGGATCTGGGTACCCTGGAACCGTAACACGGTTTCAGCAGCTATGGCAACCCGTGAAGAAAAAAAAAACAAACAAAAATCCTAATATGGGCTAAAATAAAAATCAACTGATTTCATCTTGCATGTAACTATGTAGTTCCAAATATATCTCATCTAACTTTCTGGTCAATTGTGTATTAGTAATGTATAGATAGGTTTAAAGTTACTAGGTTTCCCGTACTGACTTTCATCACCTATTATACCCCATAGAGGCGTGGATTAAAAAAAATAGTCTATGTTTTTCCCTAAGGTCAAGTGGTTTACATGTGAAAGCGTAACAGACAGATAGACAGACTTTCTTTTAAAAGTGTAAGTAAATCACAATGCAACGACTGTAAAATGAAGCCATGTAGTTTAATAAAGTATGTCGTGTCTTTTTAAAATTCAGTTGTCATTTAAAATTCATAAAATTAACAATTTTACATAATAACTAGCGGACCGGGCAGACGTTGTCCCAAACGTTGGCTTGCCTGCACTACCCCACCCCTACCGCTACAACTAACTTTGAATATTGTTCATACAAAAATATTAAAATCGCGATTAAAAAGGGGGTGGGGGTAGGAAGGTGAAAATAGTTTACGACCTATTCTCAGACCTACCTATACAAAAAAAAACATACAAATCGGTCAAGCCGTTTCGGAGGAGTTTGGTTACAAACACCGTAACACGAGAATTTTGTTATATATATTAACATTATTAACCTATTTTACATTTGCAGAACTAATAATTATATTTTTCAAACTCTTATTTAAAAATATATATTAAAACTCTTATTTAAAAATATTACAATAAGTTTACCATACGACCGAATTGGTGTGTCAAGAATAAGTAAAGAGGCGAAATCATTTGATTGTCTCCATGATGATAGATTTATAGATATATAGTTCAACAGTTGTTCTTTTTTATTTTTTTTATAGGCCCTCAGATATTTATTAGTATTTATTTATGATTATCTGTTATCTTGTTGTGTGATTCTGATATATTATGTGTGTTTAATTTGTTTTGTTTACTTACTTATTGCATACCTATTTTTGTTACCTGTGTTTACAAATGTATTATGTCTAGTACCACAGAGCGGGTCTCTCCTAATACAGGTGTTCTACACTTTACAGGAGAGTCCCATCACTTGTAAAAACTACTTGTAAATGTAATAAATAATTTTGAATTTTTGAATTGTAGCAAGTAGCGTCTCACGTAAAAAGCAGGCTACCAGCGCCGATCTACCAGCGCCGATCTACCAGCGCATATCGATACTGGTCCGCTCATATAACCTCTACATAAAGCAAGCGGGTATAAGCAGGGGCTGGCTGTCCCCTTGCAAATTAAGCAACAAGTAACGGCCTACAAGCCACCAGAGCTGATCGGAGTAGGTTGTAACTTGTCGGCGCTTATCGGTGCTGGTTCGGCAAAGTATAGAGACAAGACTGTCTGCGCCGACTACCTGCGTTTACCGGTACCTTAATGCGCTGGTAGATCGGCGCTGGTAGCCTGCTTTCTACGTCTACGCGCCTTACTTTGTGGATGTTGTCTAAGTAATATTATGTAGATCTAAACGAACATCAAAAATAACGCTCTTTTGTAAACTAAAATTAGCCTTTGTTATCAAAGTTAATGATATTCGTTGCTCCAAAATAGTTAAAATATCAACGACATGGAAGTACACTCAACGTCGTAATCGCATCAATTTAGAGTTACCGCTGCCATTCTGAAAATTGTCTTTTAACGTAAACATATGTGTCGTGACCAAACTCCTCTGAAAAGGCTTTTCCTAACAGCTAGTCTTTAAGAATACCGCTTGATTCTGTCTTGAAATATCCGTAGGCGTTCATTTACGTGCTACATGAAAGGATTTTATTTTTTCAAATAATAGCTTTTAGTACTTACATTGAGCCAAAATTATATATATAAAATATTATTCCCCCGCTGAATTTCGTACCTAGTCGATTCGTTGAGACTTTGAGAGGCTATTGTATTGTCTTGTCAAAAGAGAACATGATCCAGTCGTGGGGGTAATCATCACTGTTTATTTATTTATTTTATTTCTTTATTTACACATAAAAATTTAAAAATTAAAATACATTAGCAGGTGTCTCTAAAACCTTTTTCTTTTTACAACATAACACAAATTACAACATATAAAACAAAAGAAACCTAGGTGTATCTAATCCATACAATGATGACGAGTGAAGAAAAAAAACGAGCAAAATTGGATGAAATTTTGTATAAATGACGTTTTACTTTCCAAGTTTATATATTAGATATGCATCCTTGAAAAATAAATCGTTTTTACACAAAAACGAACGGGTTTAGGGTTCCGTACCCAAAGAGTATAAAAACGGAAACTAAGGCTCCGCTGTCCGTCTGTCTGTCTGTCTATCTGTCTGTCTGTCTGTCTGTCTGTCTGTTTGTCACCAGGCTGTATCTCATGAACCGTTGATAGTTAGACTGTTGAAATTTTCACAGATGAAGTATTTCTGTTGCCGCTATAACAACAAATACTAAAAAATAGAAAGAAATAAAACGTGATTTTTTGCTCGTTTTTGCTCGATATTGATAACGGCAACAGTTAGACGCTTGAAATATTCACAGAATATTGAGTTATAAATATTATTCACTTTAAAAATAAATAATTAAATTAAAATAAAATCAATATTTATGGGGGGGCTCCCATACAACAAACGTGATTTTCGTGTCTGTGCGCGAGTCCGACTCGCACTTGGCAGGTTTTTAATGAATATCAAGACAACTTTGAACGGAATTACCTTGAAAAATCTAAGAACTTCTCTGCATATTCTGTAGCTAAATTAACAGAGTAAAGTTAAACTATGGATTTGCCCCCGTTTTTCTCCAAGTTCCAGTTAATTACTTGCGGCAACAACTACACTCAGTGGCCTCGTTAACTGAAATTTATCTTGGCATAGACACACAAAGTGTTGATTGCGTTTCCTCAATTACTGATCGATATTTAATATTGTAATTAAATTAAATTAACTTTATTTATTTTTTTATTTACATTTTTTTATATTATTTATTAATATAAAAACCTTAAACCAAATTTAAAGATTAAAAATAACTAAATAAACCAGGTCCGCGTGGAATAGTGGCAAGAATACTGGCTGCATTTCCCCGCTGAATCGCGATGCTGATTCGTTGAAAACTTTAATTAAATTATATCCTGTGCTAGGTTAGTATAGTTATGTATTTCATTATAGTAGATGAAAGCATGTGGATATATATATTCATACCAACATCAACCACACTTGCCGTGCGAGCATGACCGTGTAGAGAGAATGTCTCTACGTAGACAAAATGTCTGTTAGAAAGAGAAAGATATAATGTAAAATATAACAGATAAAGCAAGACAAAAAGGACCGGTTTGATACGGGAAATTATATCTTTGATCGAAGTCGCGGGCAACTGCTAGTGTACAATATTGTGTTATTCGAATTTTGTTGTACGTTGTCAACATTAGTACCTACGAATAAAAACGATAGGCATTGCAGATTACTATTATTAATTAAGTATATCATTATAAATAGTCTAATGGCATAAACTCTATGCTATGTTAAATTTAGTTGGATTAATTAAATCTATACTAGAGGTAAAGTTTGTAAGGTTGTAGGGGGTAATCTCTGGGTCTACTGAACCGATTTTGAAAATTCTTTTACTAATACTACTTTATCCCCGAGGCTATATTTTATTTTGTTCGAAAATATCCACGGGCGAAGCCGGGGACGGAAAGCTAGTTTGACATAAATTTGGTAGTTAGGACCGAGACGTTACAAACAAATATCAGCAAATAACATAACAATTTAATTTTTGAATTGTAGCAAGTAGCGTCTCACGTAAAAAGCAGGCTACCAGCGCCGATCTACCAGCGCCGATCTACCAGCGCATATCGATACTGGTCCGCTCATATAACCTCTACATAAAGCAAGCGGGTATAAGCAGGGGCTGGCTGTCCCCTTGCAAATTAAGCAACAAGTAACGGCCTACAAGCCACCAGAGCTGATCGGAGTAGGTTGTAACTTGTCGGCGCTTATCGGTGCTGGTTCGGCAAAGTATAGAGACAAGACTGTCTGCGCCGACTACCTGCGTTTACCGGTACCTTAATGCGCTGGTA
Source organism: Nemapogon koenigi (assembly GCA_963924495.1). Taxonomy (NCBI): domain Eukaryota; kingdom Metazoa; phylum Arthropoda; class Insecta; order Lepidoptera; family Tineidae; genus Nemapogon; species Nemapogon koenigi. Next base: position 9,667,037 of record OZ004640.1, on the reverse strand, counting down.
GATCGGCGCTGGTAGCCTGCTTTCTACGTCTACGCGCCTTACTTTGTGGATGTTGTCTAAGTAATATTATGTAGATCTAAACGAACATCAAAAATAACGCTCTTTTGTAAACTAAAATTAGCCTTTGTTATCAAAGTTAATGATATTCGTTGCTCCAAAATAGTTAAAATATCAACGACATGGAAGTACACTCAACGTCGTAATCGCATCAATTTAGAGTTACCGCTGCCATTCTGAAAATTGTCTTTTAACGTAAACATATGTGTCGTGACCAAACTCCTCTGAAAAGGCTTTTCCTAACAGCTAGTCTTTAAGAATACCGCTTGATTCTGTCTTGAAATATCCGTAGGCGTTCATTTACGTGCTACATGAAAGGATTTTATTTTTTCAAATAATAGCTTTTAGTACTTACATTGAGCCAAAATTATATATATAAAATATTATTCCCCCGCTGAATTTCGTACCTAGTCGATTCGTTGAGACTTTGAGAGGCTATTGTATTGTCTTGTCAAAAGAGAACATGATCCAGTCGTGGGGGTAATCATCACTGTTTATTTATTTATTTTATTTCTTTATTTACACATAAAAATTTAAAAATTAAAATACATTAGCAGGTGTCTCTAAAACCTTTTTCTTTTTACAACATAACACAAATTACAACATATAAAACAAAAGAAACCTAGGTGTATCTAATCCATACAATGATGACGAGTGAAGAAAAAAAACGAGCAAAATTGGATGAAATTTTGTATAAATGACGTTTTACTTTCCAAGTTTATATATTAGATATGCATCCTTGAAAAATAAATCGTTTTTACACAAAAACGAACGGGTTTAGGGTTCCGTACCCAAAGAGTATAAAAACGGAAACTAAGGCTCCACATCAACCACACTTGCCGTGCGAGCATGACCGTGTAGAGAGAATGTCTCTACGTAGACAAAATGTCTGTTAGAAAGAGAAAGATATAATGTAAAATATAACAGATAAAGCAAGACAAAAAGGACCGGTTTGATACGGGAAATTATATCTTTGATCGAAGTCGCGGGCAACTGCTAGTGTACAATATTGTGTTATTCGAATTTTGTTGTACGTTGTCAACATTAGTACCTACGAATAAAAACGATAGGCATTGCAGATTACTATTATTAATTAAGTATATCATTATAAATAGTCTAATGGCATAAACTCTATGCTATGTTAAATTTAGTTGGATTAATTAAATCTATACTAGAGGTAAAGTTTGTAAGGTTGTAGGGGGTAATCTCTGGGTCTACTGAACCGATTTTGAAAATTCTTTTACTAATACTACTTTATCCCCGAGGCTATATTTTATTTTGTTCGAAAATATCCACGGGCGAAGCCGGGGACGGAAAGCTAGTTTGACATAAATTTGGTAGTTAGGACCGAGACGTTACAAACAAATATCAGCAAATAACATAACAATTTAACATAAGTAAAACTAGACTGGGTAAATAATAATATGGCTTATTGGCTTATATTATGTGTACCTACAATAAAATAGGAAATATGTACGTAATTGCCAAATATCCAAACTCTCTCAATTTTATTAATAATACAAACGACCTGCCCCCGGCTTCGCGCGGGTACAATATGGGTTTACCTATATATACCTATATTTACACAAATACGCGTAACAATTTATCTATTAAAGATAGATATATGATACCGATGACTTTTTTGTAGATCATTTTATTCTACACAATCTTTTCTACATCATTTCGTTAGATATCTAATATTCGTGTGAATATCAGATTTCTACTGAATTAACCTATCTAATAATAAAAACCACAACAAAATCTGTTCTGTAGTTTTTGCGTGAAAAGGGCACAGACAGACAGACGGTCAGACGCGTATTGTTAAAGTAGAAACTAAGTATAAACTAGGAAACTAAACTTTTTATATTTTTTAATTCAAACTGTATATATTTAGGATAAATTAACTTTAAAAAAAAAGTGTACCGATTTAAAAAAATTGCACTGAAAAGTAAGAAATAATAAATATTTCGTCGTAGAGTTTGAAGACGGTTGGTGCCACATTAGGATACAAAGTAATAAACATCTAAGAAGATAAAGATCTGTTCAATATTATCTATGTTTGTACTGATGATCGTAGGTTCCTAATGAATTGTCTAGATTAGTGAATTTGGGAACTAAGTTGTTTCTAATTTGGCACCAACCGTCTTTAAATTCTACGACGAAATATTTATTATTTCTTACTTTTCAGGGCAAATTTTTGAAGTCTGTACACTTTTTTTTTTAAAGTTAATTTATTTTTCCCTTTTAAGTGATTTTGCTGCCTGAGAGACAAATAATAATGCAAATAAAAAAAATTTACGGAAAAATAAAAAAAAAATACTGCTGTGGATGGGATTTGAACCATTTGCATCCTGAGCTGCACCATACTACCAACCATAGCCGTTAGACTACCGTCGATACAAAAATTGACAACTTTCTCTGCTTTTCTCTGATACATAATTTTCAGTCGTAAACAGAGACAAATTACTGAATATCTGAAAAACTACTAAACCGATTTTCGTCATTTTGTCATAATGTCGAAAAATTACTATATCCTTAAAAAAATAAGTCGTCAAAATGGGTACATATTTCATCGAGATATTAAGAAAAATGTACCTGTTTATAAAGTCTGTTTTTTCAAAATTTCTAAAAAACTACTGAACCAATTTTCACTAAAAAAAATGGGACCACCTGTGAAGTATACCCTTTCAAACAAAAAAAAATTCCAAATCGGCCCAGGCGTCTTCAAGTAATCGGGGAACATACATAAAAAAAAAATAAAGATTCCGACGAATTGTAAACCACCTCCTTCTGTTTTGAAGTTCGGTTAAAAAATATCAGTAACATTCTAATTAGTTTAATTTTTTTTTTATTTTTAGTTTTGTTTTTTCTTTGCATATCTTGTTTTGAATGTACTTATGTAAGTTTATACCAATATTTTTGGATAACGTCACTGACCATATGACTGTTATTTTTTTAAATATGTATCTATGTTGTAGTAATGTTTGTTGTATGGTTGTTTGTTGTCCAGAATAAAATAAAAAAAAAACATTTTTTATGCAGTTTTTTTTATAATAAATTTTCAAAGTTTTGATGACAGACGATCTGTCCCATTTCTCAACTCATTTGTATTACTGGTAGTGCCACGGGGCACGTTAAGGGCCGTGGTACTACATTTTATCACAAACGAGTAGTACCACAGGACGGAAACGCTACTTTCCAAAATGATGTCATAATTTTGTCGTCTATCGGCAAACCTTTGAAAATTTATTATAGTGAAAGTACTGGATAGAAAACCTAAATATACAAAAAAACATACTTTAGCTTTTACTTTTTTTTTCTTTTTTTTTTCTTCACGGATTGCCTTACAGCTCCCGAAACCGTAACACGGTTCCAGGGTACCCAGCGGAAGATCAAGTCTCCCTAGTTTAGCCGATTATATTTGTGATGATATACCTAACGGTTCTGATGAGGTACTTGGTACTTGGTACTTGGTGATCGGCTCGTTTTCCGCAACTCGACGTCTAAAGGCGCCTATTTTGCGTGTGGTGGGAACTACATCACTCTTCCCATCCCAGCTCCTCCAAAAAGCCCAGCAGACCTCCGATGTTGTTGCAGGCCTCCAGTAGCGTTCCAAAGGACCCGAGGTGTTTCAATCTATATACGGCCACTCCCTCGCACTCTAGGAGTATGTGAGCAGCCGTTTCTTCAGTCAGCATGCAAGCCCTGCATAGCGGACTATCTGTAATGCCAATGTTATATAAGTGTTTGTTAAAAGGACCATGACCAGTGATGGCTTGAGTCACCGATCTTAGTTGGGTTCTTTTTAGTTTCAAGATCTTCTTTGAGAGTCTTGTGTTTATGGTTGGTAGAGCTGCCCTGGTTTGTCTACATTCCATAAGATTATGCCATTCGAGATTGTGCATGCATTTTGTTCTCTGTTTGAGTTGTGATGTAAACCAGCCGCTAGGCAGGGGCACTAGGGGCTCGGGGCCAATTACAGTCATGCTTGCACCAGCTCTCGCTAGCTCATCCGCCGCGTCATTTCCGCGGGAGTTGCTGTGTCCTTTGATCCATTGTATCGTTAAGGTGTTGTTAAGGTTACATACCTTGTTTAGTGCTGTATGACACTCAAGTATGAGACCTGATTTAAACTTATTACTTACCAGGGCGTGTAGAACAGATTTACTGTCCGACAGTATGCGGATAGACTGGTTGATTACTTTCCTCTTGGTTATCGCTTGGGCCGCTAGGCAGATTGCCATACATTCTGCTTGGAAGACTGTATTGCTCATGCCTAGCGGTGTGGAAGTGCGCATATGTAGGTCATCTGAGAAAACCCCAGATCCAGTGCCAGACCTTGTCTTTGAACCGTCTGTGAATATTCTTAAGTCCGACATATTTAGTCCGTCTTCCACTTCCTCAGACAGCTGTATCTTATATTTCTTATCAAAAATATACTTTACCGGTATTTTGTCATTTTTGGATTCTGCTAGTGGCAGATCAGACATTAATGTTTCCAAAAGTGAGGTGTGTGTGGTACCAGTATGTTTCCATAGACCAAGTGATTTCAGTCTGTATGCTGATGCCGCTGCCTCCTGCTGTATAAACAGGTGCAGTGGTGGGATGTTAAGCATGACTTCGAGAGCTGAGGTTGGTGTAGTCCTCATGCAGCCGGTTATGGCCATGCAGGGCATCCTCTGAAATTGCTGTAGTTTGGATTTTAAAGTAGTCAGTCGTGTGCGTGCCCACCATACAACTGCTCCATAGCATAGTATAGGCCTAATCACAGCAGTATATAGCCACATGCATATTTTGGGGGTAAGTCCCCACTTTTTCCCCATCATCCTGCGGCATTGCCAGAAAGTTATACTTGCCTTATTTATTTTATTGTCTAGATGCTTGTTCCAGTTCAGTTTACTATCCAGGATGACGCCCAGGTATTTTACATCACTAGATAGTTTCAGTTCCGTATTGAATAAGGTTGGTAGTTTATACTTACCCAGATTACGTTTGTTAGTAAACATCACCAATTCAGTCTTTGTGACATTCACCGATAGTTCGTACTTGTGGCACCATTTTTCTACTGTGTGTAGAGCAGATTGCATGACTTCGCAAATGGTGCCGGCAAATTTACCTGATATTAGGATAGTGAGATCATCAGCGTATCCAATTGTGTAGAAGTGTTTACCATTTAGTGACGCGATGAGATCGTTTACCACAAGGTTCCACAGGAGTGGCGATAGTACGCCTCCCTGTGGACAACCCTTGGCCACCATGGCTCCTCCCTTCAGATCTGTATTGGACCTAATTACTCTTTTGCTTAGCATGTTGACGATCCAATCTGTGATAGCCGCATCGACATTGTGCCTAGTCAGCGCGGTTTTGATGCTAGAGAAGCTTGTTTTGTCAAAGGCCCCTTCGATGTCAATGAAAGTGCCTAGACATAGGCCTTTGTCAGTTAACGCCTCCTCGATTCTACCAACTACTCTGTGTAGCGCAGACTCAGTGGATTTACCAGAGGAGTAAGCGTGTTGGTTCGGGTGCATAGGTACCCTTAATAGAGTGTTGTCCCTGATGTCTCTGTCGATTAACCTCTCCAGCGTCTTTAGGATAAACGATGTGAGACTGATGGGTCTGAATGATTTGGCATTTGTGTAGTCACTTTTGCCCGGTTTGGGGATAAAGATTACTTTAACTTCCCTCCACAGTTTAGGGATATATCTTAGTGCTAGGCATGCTGTCAGGATGCGTGTTAGTCTACAAACTACCGGATCCCCACCCCATTGCATAAGTGCCGGGAAGATTCCGTCCAGGCCAGCAGCCTTGAAAGGTTTGAAGCTGTTGATAGCCCAATGTGTTTTTTCATAGTTTATCACTCTTTCAGCCGTAGTCCAGCTTACTGTGGTTGGTGTAGTTGAACCCTCCTCCCAGAGCGTTTCTCTTACCAGATGGCAGCCGGGAAAGTGTGTTTCTAGCAGTACCCTTTGTGCTTCTTCTGGTGTGTTAGTAAATGTATTGTCAGGTTTACGTAAAGAGCCTATGTCATGGTTCACTTGACTGCATAGTATTTTCCTTACCCTGTTGGCTTGTTCGTTTGATTCAACATTTTCACAGAAATTTTTCCATGAACGTGTTCTGAAGAATCTAATACGTTTTTTATATTTTTGTTTTGTTACCTTGTAGTTATCCCAGTCGAACTTGTCACATGTGTTCATGGCCCTATTAAAGAGCTTCCTTACCTTCTTCCTGAGTCTTTCCAGTTCAGGTCCCCACCAGTGATTTTGGCGGTCACCGCTGGAGTCCTTAGGGTAGGTCAGGGGACAAGTTGAGTGATAGCAATCAGTTATACTTTTTGTCAACAGGTTTATCTGTTTTTCGATTAGTTCAGTGGTTACCTCCTCGTCAGACAGATTAGTTTTGAGGAGCGTACGTTCTAGTAGTTCAGCATACCTCTTCCTGTCTGTTTTGCGTGGGTTTCTGTGTGGTGCTGTAGTTTTATTTTGTACCTGTATATTATATTGGATCCATCTATGGTCAGAGCAGGATGCCTCGCTTGAGACATGCCAACCCGAAATAAGGTTTGCCGCTCCGTAGGTGGCCAAGGTAAGGTCTATTATGGTTTTGCTACGTCTGGTAACAAATGTAGGTTCCGAGCCCGTATTGATTACATCCAAAGCTGTGGTAGATAGGTATTCTAGAAGTGACTTACCTCTACAGTTTGTGTTTGTACTACCCCATAGAGTATGGTGTGCATTTGCGTCTGTAGAAATTATAAGATCATACTTACTAATCTCACAGTGATTGATAAGCCGCACCATTTCTGGTGGTGGTGGGTTTTCATTTTCTGGCATGTAAACCGTTGCTACAATTAGGTCCTGCAGGCACGTCCCACGTATAGACGGGAGTTTCACAGCACACAGGTCCCTAGTGCAGAAATCGTTCAACGGTTGCATATTTATGTTTTTAGATACATAGATACAAGTTCTGGGTAGGGATTGCATATCAGCTATTATCTTACCTTTCATATTGCCAAGTCCCTGGATTCTTCCTGTTTTGCTAATCCACGGCTCCTGGATTAACGCAATCGAAGTGTCTGTTACCTCAAGCCATTTCCGCAGTTGAGCCGTGGCGGTCATGCTGTGGTTGAGGTTTATTTGTGTAATGATACATTTGTTGGGGAGGGTCTCTTTTAAACGTCCGAGCCCTCCTCCTCCCCAATACGTATGTTGTCCATCACTCCCATCCATTCATCGCCGCTGTCTGGGTTACCGGTAGATGTTGTGTCCATACCCTCGATCGGCAATGTGGATTTCGCTGGTCCTGCCGGGTTAGCAACAGGTACCTCGCTCTGTGGTGTTGTTTCCTCGTCTACTTTAGCGGGTTCTAGGTCTTGTCCGGGCAAAGGGGGAGTGGTCACAAACGACTTCCCCGGTCCCTGGAAGCGGACATAGACGGGCTCCAGGAGGTAGGTCAGACGCCTCCCCCTCTGCATCAGCGGTTCAATGACCGCCTCCGGAATGCCCACTATAATGAAGGTAGAATCCTTACATTTATTCGAGGAGTAGAGCTGCCATTTGTCAACTTGAGCCCATCGGTTTTGCATCTTTAGGTGCAGCCCCATCTCCTTGAAGCTCTCGTCACCGGGCATAAAGATGCCGCATCTCACCCGTTTAAATAGGTCGCAAGGTCTGACCACCTTTAATCTAACATCCGGTTGTATAGTCAGACCTTCCACCTTCTTTTTTACCCAATCTAGGGTTTCTTTGTTTGCGCACAAGAGTTTCAGGGCCCCATCTGAATAGGAGGGTTTGCCCGTGAACTCAGGTTGTGCGACTTCAACTGATGGATCTTGTTCCATCAGATTGCTGATCCTTATGTTGTCCGCACGCAGTGCCTCATGTAGGGCCTTTTGTGCGAGGGTCGATTGCGTGCCGTTCAACATACCCGTGCCGTCCGTCACAATGCACGCTATCAAATCGTTTTTAAGGGCCATAGCGTAGTTGCCGGTCGGTTGTCTGATAAAGGGCTCAACCTTCGCCTTTTTGTGGTCACCTCTAGGGGAGTTGGTGTCGTCTAGGCGAGCCCTTTTGGTGTTTGCTTTCACCGTCACATTCTTGCTACCTTCCGTTCCCGACACTGGCTCCCTGTATACCCGCGGTTGACTCGGGCCAGGTCCAGCATCGGTGTCTTGGGTATTTTCTGTTTTCCGGTCCTTCCGGGCTTTTCGGAATCTTTTCCTTTGCCTGGCGTTCGGTTTTTTTATATATTCCCTTCCGACGGTCAAACTGCCCTCTTGTTTGTGGGGTGTACTCTGCCGGATTTTCGGTTTAACTATGGTCCATGATTCCCCTAGTTCTTCGTCCAGGGGGATTGCAGTTCCTGCCGATGTTGTTGCAGTGGCTGCTACCATAGTTTTTGCTTGCGGACACATCGGTTTGCTCGCCACGTTGGTTGTGGGCTGTCCCGTAGTTATCCGTTGCGTGTTTTGATGGCTAGGCCCTGCAACAGGAGTTCCACTTTGGGGTTTCCCCTTTAGCTTTCCTCCCGTCACTATTGGCTTCGCCACGGCACTCTGCCCAGGGACACGAGGTTTGCCTGCGGGTGAACCCGCCAACAGTTTACCTGTAGTCCCCGGAACAGACTGTGCCGTTTTCTCAAGTGTTTTTCTGACGGGTTTGCCAGGGTTTTGATTCCCCGACACATTCCCCGTTTCTTTGTTTATTATACCTTCGTTTGGTTCCATTTATTGATGTAGTTTAAATTCGTCAACCAGGCTTCCCACCCTCCATGGAGCCCTCAAATGGGAGTGTCGTTACACTAGGATTACCTGGTCGATATAGCTGTGAAGGTTGGCGGATCAGCGCGACATCAGGAGCTCGGAGTAAACGACAGAGACGGGTCGGTATGTAGCCCGCCAGTGCCCGTCCACAGCCTTACCCCTTCAGCTTGGCCTACCCCCATCCACAGCACGTCTTGAAAAAGACATGTGTGGACCCTCCCCCAGCTCACCTGTGACCCTCTGACGGGGCACTCGGCCATTTCCCCCACGGTGGTTAGCCGAGAGGGCTACCGTTTAGCCTGAAATTAGGGCCAAAGAGGGCGTGTTGCCTACGGGGGGACGCATCCCCTTTTCAGCTCAACCCCCCAGGATCCCGTCATCCCTGCGTACGGCGTTCAACTGCACAGGTCCTAGTGCAGGTAGGGGTTGAAAGTACCTGCATCCGAACACCCCTACTGAGCCCGGAAGAGGATTGAGAGGGCCACATATTGTGTGCCATATATACATAAACTAGAGTACAGGTGGGACAAAAACTAAGAAGGCCACGGAATAGATATATTCATAAATATGTAGTTATATATGATGAGGTATATTTAGATGGAAAAGCCTCGAAGTGTGTTTTGTCGGATTATGTACTTATGTTTTTAGTTAAAAAACCCATTGGTACATGCCCGGGATCCGGGATCGAACCCGTGGTCTGCCTAGTTAATACCAGATAATACGTCTTAACCACTCGGCCACCGACGCACTTTTAGTTTACGTACCGAATTGTAATATCTAAAAAAAAAACCATATATCACCATATCTATAAAAACGACAAAAAAATCACGTTTGTTGTATGGGAGCCCATTTAAATATTATTTTATTCTGTTTTTTAGTATTTGATGTTATAGCGGCAACAGAAATACTTACAGAAAATTTCAACTGTCTAACTATCACGGTTCATGAGATACAGCCTGGTGACAGACGGACAGACAGACAGACAGACGGACGGACAGCGGAGTCTTAGTAATAGGGTTTCCGTTTTTACCCTTTGGGTACGGAACCCTAAAAACATGTAAGTAGGCCGGTTAGTTTCTGAACAAAACATTGGTTTCCCAGTTTCAGTAACATAATGTTCACAAAAACTCATTAACTCGTGATTGTGTCATAAACAAGCTACCACAGCTTCATTTTTGTTAGATTATAAAAACAGTAATTAATGTAATAATTCCCCAAAGGTTATTAGGAACATAACACTTTGTATGATATCATAAAAGTCTCACGATTAAAGCTTATTGTTAAACAAATACCTTTATGTTTTTAATTAAATATAAGTATTAATTTTTTTACTTCAGAGTCAAGGGTCGGTGAATCCCTAAGATTCGTCTTACAAAATCTTAGGTGAATCCTAACATTAGTATAAATGCGAAAGTCCTTTTGTTTGTCCTTCTTTTTGTCAAAACAGATCAACGGATCAATGTGATTTTTTGCACAGAGTTAATTAGAAGGCTTCTTTTTCGCGGAAATCCTTAGGGATAAATTCAAAAGTCACATTAAAAAAAATCCACAGGCGTAGCGTCCAATAAATACTAGGTAATATAGAAAATTATAATATTATATTATTATAAAAGATGAGTATGCCTAGAATGTGGCGACTCCAGATGTCGTGGTGTCGCACTATGGACTTTTTCTATCTAGTTTATTTTATGAAAACTTAGTTTTTAGTTTTAGTGTTAATTTGTGTAAAATATAAGATTTTTTTATATGTTCAATACGGGGGCATCCATTAACTACGTGAGCTCAAAATGGGGGGGGGGGGGCAGGGGTACAGTAAAATCTCTTCAAGGGGGGTATAATTGAAAATCTCAAGTCAACTTTAAGGGAATATACATTACTATACAGATAATAAAAAAAAAACTTCTGAAATGTCCCATTTTGCTCGCTCAAACATCTCATGGTTAAAATAATTTGCCCTAATTTGCCATAGATGCCCCCTAAAAATTAGAATCACCCTGCGCACAGAGCGTGATATACCTATATCGAGTCAAGATCATACAAATTTCAAAATATGAGTGAAAATATAATAATAGAAAATGTAAAATAGATTTTCTTTTTTAAAATATAATAGTGTTTTAGGAAACTGTGAATAACTCCAAAAATAGACAAAGTTCCGGCGCTTTTTATTGATATAGGGTACGGCGTGACACAAAGTAAAAAGGATATCAAGTCAATTTCCTGTTACGTTGAAGTCGCTTTCATAAAATTACTAGATTGTTACGAGACCAATTTTGCTTGTCACCTAATAAATTTTGAGAAAAATACACGACAAGTTCGAGGAAAAGTAGACCGTTAGGGGTCCGTAGAAAAGGTTTCACAAATGAGTTCCCTTCAGTGTTGAATAGGATGATTTTTTGGGAATACTTTTAAATTATAGCTGTAAGATTTATTATACTTATTATACCTAAAATAATTAGAAAATTTATAATACAGTTAGTAGTCTGTGGTTATTTATTTGACATTTACATAGAAATGACGTCACTTACCTATTGTTGTCACGTGACCGAATTCATTTAGATATTAAAAAAAGAAATATTTCATTAACAAATAATTAAGCATTATTTTCAGTGATATACGTTATAGACTATATAAAAAATATTATTGTGTATTTATTTACTTTCACTGGCATCACCCCTATTGGTATCACTGAATATCATTGCTATTTTTAACCGACGTAATAGTCCACTGTATGTATATCTCCGCCGGTAGTGAACCGATTTAGATGATTTTTGTTTTATATAACAGAACATTCTTCCGGATTCGGTCCAATGTCTTTCCATGAAAATTAATTGACTAGTTTTTCAGGAAGAATATTTGATAAAGTATCGAATAATTCAGTTCATTTGCTAAGGAAATTTCGATCAAAATGTATTGATTCAAATTCCAATATACTGTAACGAGTAGGTACTTAAATCGCACAAATAAATACCTAAACACATCAAGGTCGATAGACGTCTCTAGAAACATCCAGAGAAACAAGTACAAACGAAAATAGACCGTATGTGCCTAGCCATAGGTACCAAAATCGGCTGCGGTCGGTGTGTAGGTATTTGGCGCCGAGCCCGCATCGAGACGCGTCTACAACTTTGTACAACAATCTCGGCGTTTCTCGAATGTTCGGTGGGCAATATAAACAGAGGATCATTGGCGAAACAGTGAAGTGGAATTTAGTGCGATTAAGTGATATTCTAGTGTTTTTAACTGTATTTTTGGTGGTGTTAAAGTAAAGTTTGTCTATTTAGATCGGTATTTTAAATCTCTTCGAACCCCAGCTCGTAACAAATTGGTGTCAGGAGTGTGGGATTCAAAAATGCCGATTACACCATGTGACTCGTCGTCATCACGGCGACCCAAAACACGACAAACTACTGCTGGACATCACGGCGAGGAGGTCGACGAGGCTGCTGCTGCTGGAGCCGCTGCTGGTGCTGCTGGGACTGCTGCTGGTGGTGCCGGAGCTGCTGCTGGAGCCGCTGCTGGTGCTGCTGGCACTACTGCTGGTGGTTCCGGAGCTGCTGCTGGTGGTGCTGGAGCTGCTGCTGGAGTTGATTCGGGTGCTGCGGGTTCTGCGGGTGCTCCCCAGGCAACCGACATGGGAATGCTGGTTAGTCTGATGGAGGAGCAGGCCAGACGTCAAGAGGAGTAGGCCAGGCGTCAGGAGGAGCAGACTCGGTAGCTATTGGAGGAGCAGGCCCGACGTCAAGAGGAGCAGACTCGGCAGCTATTGGAGGAGCAGTCTGCTAGCCTAAAGGAGCTGCTTTCAGAATCACTGGGAAAGGTGACTATGGAGGTGAAGCAGCTACAGAGGGTTACAGACATGCACGAGGAGAGAATCGAAGACCTCGACATCCGGTACGAAGACCTCCAACAGCACTATAAGGATCTCCATAAGGAAATACAGACAAGGATGAGCGGAGAACAGGATACAAGACTTAACGACCGCTACGGAGAGTTGGAGGCACAATTGGACAGCCGATGCGAGAGGCTCCAGAATGAAGTAAGGAAACTGAAGCTGTCCGCTCCTGTTTCTGGAGGCGTCGTCGTCTCCGGCCCTCGAGTCAAGGTGCCGCCTTACGACGGGACTACGTCCTGGACAGCGTACAAATTGCAGTTCCAAACGGTCGCCTCTTCCAACGGCTGGACAGACGAGCAATCTCTGACCGCCTTGACAGTGGCTTTAAGGGGCCGTGCACTATCGGTTCTGGACGCCTCTCCAGACAGCTGCACCACGTACGGGAGCCTGATCGAGGCAATGGACTCCAGGTTCGGCGACAAACACCTGGAGCACGTCTACCGAGCGCAGCTGAGGGACAGGACGCAACATGCTGGTGAGAACCTGCAACAATGGGCTCTGGAGATCGAGAAGATCGTGAGGAAGGCGTACCCATCTGCCGGACAAGAGTTCATTGCTGCGAACCTCGTGCAAGCAATCATCGACGGCATCCGCAGCATGGAGGTAAGAGCTGCAGTTCGATTGGGCCACCACAGCGCCCTGAAGGATGCACTGGCCCATGCTCTAGAGGTGGAAGCCGTGAGACAGGAGCCTCGTTCACAGCGATTGCGACAAGTGGCGGAGGAGGCTACTCCAACAACGACACCTGTAGCAGAGAGGCGTAGCTACTTACCCCGCTGCTTCTACTGCCACAAGCTGGGGCATCTTAAAGCTAGCTGCCCGGCGCTTAAGCGACAAGGCATGGATCAACGAGTGCCGAAACGGGACGTCGAAGCTGATGTCCGTGCCGTAAGTACGGAGCTTCCGGGAAACGAGTAACAGCCAGAGCCGCGGGGCGGGTACTGGCTGATCGTGACACAGCCCCAAAAGTTACCATCCGACAAGTTTTTGACGAGAACAGTCTGGTGATCGCTGGCGAGGTCAACAGGACGCCATGTGAGATGACGAACGAACATCGACGCTGACGCACTGTCACGCAGGCCGTGCCTTGAAGATTGTAAGCACTGCTCGAAGCGTGAAATCGGTGATACTGTCATCAAAGTCATTACGACTAACAACCTTAGTGACGAATGGGCGAACGAGACGACGAGAGACGAGCAACTCAAGGATAATAACTTGGCGCCGATAATGGAATGGAAAACGCAGAATGTTCCAAGGCCCGGCTGGAATGTTGTATCAGCCATGAGTTCCACCACGAAAAGCTACTGGGCTCAGTGGGAAAGTCTAGTGCTGCACAACGGGTTGCTGTACCGCAAGTGGGAGTCGCCAAGTGGACAGGAGACATTGATGCAGCTGGTCGTGCCTAGGTCAAAGGTGCGCGCAGTGCTTGTGTCCGTGCACGATGGATCCTCGGGAGGACATCTGGGCATGAATCGAACCCTGGCGAAAATCAGGAAACGATTTTATTGCGTTCATTGCGGGCAAGATGTCGAGGATTGGTGTCGCAAGTGCACAGTATGTGCGGCCGTGAAGGGACCTACGACACGTACGAGGGGACGTATGCAGCTGTACAATGTTGGCGCTCCATGGGAACGAATTGCGGTGGACGTTGCTGGACCGTTCCCGGCCACTGAAGACGGGAACAAGTACTTCATGGTCGTGATGGACTACTTCACGAAGTGGCCGGAGGTCTTCGCAATTCCCAACCAGGAAGCGACAACAGTGGCGACTAAGTTGGTCAACGAAGTATTCTGCAGGTTCGGGCTACCAATGGAGATACATTCTGATCAAGGGCGTAACTTTGAGTCGCAGTTGTTCCAGGAAGTATGCCGTCTCCTGGGAATAAATAAAACGAGGACTACGGCGTATCGCCCACAGTCCGACGGAATGGTTGAAAGGCTCAACCGCACTTTGGAGACTCATTTAGCGAAACTGGTTGAGGATCACCAAAGGGACTGGGACCGATATATTCCCTTGTTCTTGCTCTCATATCGATCCGCAGAGCATGAAAGCATAAAGGTGACTCCTGCTTATGCCAACTTTGGGAGAGAGCTCCGACTACCAGTTGATCTCCTGACCGGCGGACCTCCGGATGCGCCGCAACCTGTAAGCGACTACGTATCGAACCTGAAAAACAAGATGTGCGACATACATGACCAGATTCGTCAGAGCAGTCTTGTGGCCAGTACAAAGATGAAGAACAGGTACGATAGGAACTTCAATAGTAACGGTTTTGACGAGGGATCGTTGGTGTGGCTGCACAACCCGAAACGCCGAAAAGAGAAATCTCCCAAGCTGCAGAAACGCTGGGAAGGTCCGTATAAGGTCATCACGAGGATCAATGACGTGACCTATCGGATCCAACGATGCCCGCGTGGGCAGTTAAAGGTTGTCCACATTGATCGACTGGCTCCTTACAAAGGCTCGAATATTGCTCGGGACGAGCAAGTCTAAGCGGGGGGCAGTGTAACGAGTAGGTACTTAAATCGCACAAATAAATACCTAAACACATCAAGGTCGATAGACGTCTCTAGAAACATCCAGAGAGAATCAAGTACAAACGAAAATAGACCGTATGTGCCTAGCCATAGGTACCAAAATCGGCTGCGGTCGGTGTGTAGGTATTTGGCGCCGAGCCCGCATCGAGACGCGTCTACAACTTTGTACAACAATCTCGGCGTTTCTTGAATGTTCGGTGGGCAATATAAACAGAGGATCATTGACGGAAATAACACAGTGCGAATCAGAGCGATCAAAGCGAAACAGTGAAGTGGAATTTAGTGCGATTAAGTGATATTCTAGTGTTTTTAACTGTATTTTTGGTGGTGTTAAAGTAAAGTTTGTATATTTAATCGGTATTTTAAATCTCTTCGAACCCTAGCTCGTAACAATACCAATATTATAACATCAAACCATTTCGCAACCCCATAACACATTAAAAATTGAAATTTTCAGCCTTTATAACTATTTGGTTTTTAACTTTAATTTTTAGTTATTTTTATTTTGAATCAGGACACCCTAAAAACAGTTGGATTATAAATACACAAAAGAAATCTGTTTTCACAAAATATTTGCAATTGAGTGGTTAACATGAAATAATCCCTTCCAATTAAAATAAATCTATCTTCCTTTGAACTTAAACAGATTTGTTTGTTGCAGCTTTTGCCTCGGCTTCGTATATCGGCTGGAATACATTTTTTTGTTTGTCTATAGAACGCTTTATAATATCAAATTAAAAAGTAGGTTTCCTTTCACGAGTTGTCTTACTGTTTCATTAAAAAACAGTTAGCCGTTTCGGTCGGAGCGGAATTAAACATTGGTTATTTTTAGGATTCCACAGTAAAACAAAAAAATCTAGTTTTGATTTGACAAAACTGTCACAAAGACAAAAAATAACAGTGTCCACTTTTTGCCAGTTGTCCATATTAAACATAACAGGTGGCAAGCCTATATTGTGTCACTTCTTTAATAAAATTGTCACCCGTGCATTGGCCGCTTTGTATAATTCTTTATAAGTAGGCCTTTCTTGAATACCCACAATTAACTCTCATGAGTTATCAGATCTGAAATTGTTCGAATCCAAGTGATATTATAAAAATATTTAGGTTTTTTTTAATGTACTTATGTGAATTTTTGGCGTGATTTTCAGGTTAAATCTTTTTACATTAATAAATCAATGTATCTAGCGCTGATTAGTAGGTGCGACGGCGGCTCAGTGGTTAAGACGTCTGGTATTAACTAGGCAGACCACGGGTTCGATCCCGACCATGTATGTATGTATGTATGGGTATATTGAAAACTTATGTACATAATTCGACAAACCACACTCAGAGGCTTTTCCATCTAAATATACCTCAACAGAACTGGCCACTCGTTAGGTTATAGCCTTATATACTTGGTCTTCCGGTTGTTCTAATTCGGACCGTATGTTTTTTTTTACGTATGTATGGACATCGATTACTCCGCCAGTTGTGAACCGATTTTGATGGTTTCTTTTTAATCGACAGATAATTCTTCCGGATTGGTCCCTATTAGTATCTCATGAGCATTGGTTCATTAGTTTTTCAGAAATTTTGAAAAAACTTATCTTATAAGTTAATTTTTCGTAATATCTCGATGAAATATGTACCGATTTTAACGACTTATTTTTTTAAGGATATAATAATTTCTCGACATTATCTCACAGTCATATATGACTAAAATCGGTTCAGTAATTTTTCAGAAATTCAGTAATTTGTCTCTGTTTACTGCTGAAAATTATATCAGAGAAAAGCCTTAGCAACGGTTGCTATTGACACGAAGTTGTCAATTTTCGTATCGACGGTGGTCTATCTAGGGTATGGAGTGCAGCGCTGGATGCACATTGCACATGGTTCAAATCCCATCCACCGCAGTATTTTTTTTAATTTTTCATAAATTTTTTTTAGTTCCGTTATTATTTGTTTCTCAGGGCAGCAAAAGGGAGAAATAATTTAGTACCCAAATTAACTAATCTAGATAATTCATTAGGAATCTACGAATCTAGGAATCAGTACAAACACACATAATACTGAACAGATCTTTATGTCCTTAGATGTAAACATTAATTTTGTATCCTAATTTGGCACCAACCGTCTTCAAATTCTACAACAAAATTTTTATTATTTCTTCCTTTTCAGTGCAAATTTTTGAAATCAGTACACTTTTTTTTAAAAGGTTTATTAATATTTTGTGTTAGGAGCGTCGTTTAATAATGGATAATGAAATAAATCGTAGGATAATGAAATAAAATGTACATAAAAATGTTCCAGTAATTTTAATATTAGTTTTACAAGTTGACACGGCAATAACAACAACAATTCTAGTTGATATCGAATATCCAAAACGTACATTTACGATTTAATTATAATTAAATTAATTAAACATCGTTCCATTAATTAAAACATATTCTTGTTTTATAACGAATTAAATAACTATTGCATAATAAATAATTTATAATTTATACTACATTTTAATTTACTAAAAATTAAAAGAATATAAGTAAAAAAAATGTGGAAATCAGTAAAAGATCATTAACAAGAATATGATTTATTAATTACAATAATTAAAGAAGTTTTATATATAATTTTATTATACAATATAAATAATGTATGCATGTAGAGCTTAGAGAGTTATAATTATAATAAATATCTACTAAGACATGAAAATTGACTCGGTTTACTACAAAAAATTTTATCCCCAGCCTATTAAAAGAAAATAAAATTATATTTTTTTATATATTATAAAGAATATTTTAATAAAAGTTGTTTTAAATTTCTAACGCAGATGGGGTTAAAAGCTACCTAATACGATTATATACAAGAAATATAATATCATGAAATTATAGTTTAACTTTTCTCATAAAGTCTTGAACCTCGTTAACGTCATTTAAAAAGTGCAGTAGAGATATTTTATAGTCAAATTATTGAATATATACAAAAATAAAATGTATAGGATATTTGGATGTAAATTGTTATTTTTGAGTTTTATCACAGAGTTATAATTAATTTAAGAAAAATAACAACAGAGGTATATGGTTAACAAATCAATGAATTTTAAATTAAAATATTTAAATTTTTCATTTATTTAGACCACGTTCCTGAGTAGTTCTTCAGTTGTCAGCAGTTCGTCCTAAAACAAACAAAATATTTTTAGTAACTAAGCTGTGGCTCGTGGTTCTGCTCCGCTTCTATGCAATGGGTCATAGCGTGATGTGATATAGGTATAACCTTCCTCAAAAATTGGGCTATCAAATGCAAAAAAAATTATTTCAAACTGGTAGTTTCAGAGCTTAGTGCATTTAAACAAACAAATAAATTCTTTATATTTATTATTAGTATATCATCAATAGGCTTTTGCAAGTGTCCGAAAATATGTGGTTATATTTTTTAACATAGACCCATAAGTATGTATAATTACAGGCAGACAAATCAATTCTTGAAGAATTGCCGCTCAGGACATTCGATGGTGTTGTGCCGAAAAGATGTTGCGAACACAGGTCACGAATCTATAAGGTTTCCCTCTACCAAAAATCATTCAATGCCTTCACCTGTGATTATTTTCCAACAATAACACTCAGGAATAATGTAGCTTCCTATTAGTGAAAGAATTTTCAGATTTCAGTAGTTTCAGAGGTACCTACATACAAACTTACAAAATATACTTTATAATATTAGTATAAAAATTTAAAAAAAATTTAATGTGTTTGGAATTTACCTGATTTAAGTCGATAAATTTGCGCACAACCGCTCGTGCAAATTCCGGATTGTTCAGCATTTCATTGACGAACCAGTCCACAGGGATGCTGTTGAATAAAAAAAATAATGACATATTTATTAGATGGAGGCAAAATCCAAATCCATATATAGTAATAGGTACTAGTACTTTCCGCCCCGGCTTCGCCCGTTGAAATTTCAAAATGTGACATAAGAATTTATTTCGAATGTCACTCACCGGCCCTCCAACTAACTCTGTGCAAAAATTCAGGTCGATCCGTTGCTCTGTTTCAACGTGAAAGAGGAACAAAAAATGAGTCGATGTGATTTTTTGCACAGAGATAGTTTTGTAGGGCCGGACAATAATATATTATGCTATGCTACATTTTATTTCGGGAAAATCTTATGTTATGTTAAACATTGAATACCAAAAAACATTTTTTTTCTTTCTTTAGGTGTTACCTTATATATCCCGGGAACCGTTGCCGGCCCCAGGATACTCAGCGAAAGGCAAAGTCTTCCTCATTTAGCCGGTGATTTTCTGTCTATATTTCAACAAGAATACTCTTCATCCAAAATTAATCAACAAACGTTAATTTAAAAATTAATTATCACATCATGCTTCATACATTTTTATATGATATTCAATATAATCTGTCACAATTCATTGAACCTCATTTTAAGCGGAAAAGAGGGAATTTTTATCACATTACTTCTCCGACCCAAGAAATTGGTTTAACAAGACCAAGTGACAAATTGTCCATTTTATATGAACGTGTCAATTTATTTTAGTTCTATGAATCCATGTGTCGCGTGTCTTATTGAAAAATATATTTTATTTCATAAATATTTTTATATATTTTGATATAATAATAAGACACGGATCGTTTTATCGAAATTAAATACTCTATCTATTGCAACTTTCATCTAAATCGGTTAAGCAGTTATAAAACTTCTTAGTTTTACGGATGGGAGAATTCTAATGTAATTTTTTTATTATTTTTAAAGTTCCAAACATCTCCGATTAAAAAACGGAAACACTTATCCGTCTGTCTGTCCGTCTGTCACAGCTTATTTTCTCTGAATCTACTGGACGAAAAATGTTGAAATTTGGTACATATATCTCACGCGGGGGACGTATTGCGTAAATAATCGAATTTCGATTTTGGGGAAAGAATTACAAATACCATTGGCTAAAAGAGGAAGACTTTGTCTATAACACGGTTTCGGGAGCCATGTGTGAAGAAATAAAATTTGTTGTAAAATATTTATTTAAGTAAATAAAAATCAAATGCCGCATGTATGAAAGATCATCTTGAGAACGGCTCGAACGATTTTGCTGATTTTTTTTGTTGTCTTCGTAATTGTCAATTAGAAAAGTTGCCCGGAAAAATGTAAAATTCGGGAAATTTAATATAGGTTTCATGCATGAAGCTGGGGCAGGAATCCAGTAATGTAACAGGTATTTTGAAGGCCTACGTAAGATAGTTTTGCACCGATATCTTGAATTTATTGTGCTATTAATTTTAATAGAGATATCATCTGTGTTCATTAATATATATTGCTTATACTTTATGGATATAATTTATGGATATTGGAAACTAAACTAAAGTAAAAATTATTGTTAGAACATAGAATTTCACGGCAGAAATAGTTTAGGCCATAGGGGGTGCCAGCGGGGATATAAAATTACATTTCTCCTGATATTATTAATAAGTTGATATCTTTTTAGAGTTTTGTATATCTGATGACAAAACGAAACCCTCATAGGACCACTCTAGTGTCTGTCTGTCTGAAATTCACGTCTAATTTCGATTTAATAAAATTAAATACCTTTTTTTTCAAGTGCATCGTGTGACACATCAAATGAAAGGGCTCGTTATAGTTTTGTTTTGAAATGCATAGTTAAACTAAAATACATAAACTGAGTCTAATAAAAAAAAACGAGAAACCTGTCTTAAAGTTCTCATGGATTTTTTTTTATTACTTTGATCTAACCGACAGTAGGTACTAATTTGTGCAAACGAAGCCTTAGCAGATTTTAAAACCTCGAGAAGTATATTCCCGTTCTGTCTTCTGCATAACAGCCGCAAGTACTACACCAGTAACAGTGTCCACTTTTTGCCAGTTGTCCAAATTGAACAGAACAGGTAGCAAGCCTGTTGCTGCACTAATGGACCCAGATGTGTCCACTTCTTTAACAGACGTAAATATCTGTTATTGTTATCGTGCCCTTCGAGGAAAGGAGAAAACTTCTTTATTCTGCCTTCGGTAAATTTCAAAAACAACTAAAATAATTTACCTATTTATCGTTTTTTCTTCGCTAGCTTCTTGACCATCCTTCTCAGGCGATTCCAGCATCTCCCAGAAGTTTTCGAGTCCATACACTGTATAAAAACAAAAATTATAACAAACATGGTAAAATTGCGTTCACTTAACATTAGGCCCAACGCACACATTGTTTTGGTAGTACATGTCGAACAAACGACGAATAAAACTAAAGACAATCTCATGAAAGTCGGTAATCTAGTCTGCGTTGGACCTTAATTTCACAATAATTATAGCACACCCATATAATTTTAAGACTTAAATCGATGACGTCATAATTGTCTTCGTCTCAAGTATGATTGGTTACAGTATACCAATTAGACATTTTTAGAAGCATACTAAATAGCTTTAAAGTCTGAATATTAGACTGTCCGTCCCGGTTTCGATTTTCAACTGGGATTTTTTAATGACAAAAAAGGCATTAATTCTAATGTATAGTAGGCCAAATTGATTCCTAAGACATCTACTTGACAAATGTTTGTGTATCTATTGTGTGGAAACCTTGTTGGTAAATATTGTATACTGTTTGTTTCCCAAATAAATAAATAAATAAAAAATATAATAATATGATTTTTAGGATTCCGTACCCAAATTGTGACAACAAAAACCCTATTACTAAGGCTCAGCTGTCTGTCCGTCTGTCAGTCACATGCTGTATCATTTAAACCAAAATAGGTAGATATTTGAAATTATCACACAGTGTGTATTACTAAGTCCGCTATATCAACAAATGATAAAAATATAAAAATAAATTAAAGGGGATCCCTATACAAGAAACGTGTTTTATTCGGCGTTTTTGCTAATGACAATAATGGCTATTATTATATACAAACGTCGTAACTAGTATAACTATAATTCATACTCTTAAAATAAAACAACAAATAATAAAAAGCGGAGGTACTCGCGCTAATTTGTTACTTCGCCATACAGGGGCGTCAAATGTATTATCATTAAAGGAATTAATTTGGCCCATTGTAATACTTATACTTATTTAATATTATTTTTCATACTTACGTACCTATGTATATAAAAGCGTTGAGTATACAGACATAAATATCTTAATAATAATTATATTTGTAACAAGGAAAGCCTACTTCCTTTGTATAGCTTAGATAAGAAGCGTTATTTTTGGAAGCAAGATTTTTCCTCCAGTTGTTCAAGCGAAAGCGACTTATATTAAGCAGGTATAATCAGCATAATAAGTGTGTACCTACTGCACTTTTTCGTTTTAATTAATTTCATAAGGATAAATTATTTATATAAGGCTATTTTGAAAAATACCTGTCCTCTAGTAAAGTACGCGCCACAAGCCCAAGGAATTTCGTACATTGACACATCCTGTACTATAAACGTATTGAATTATCATCCCAAATGTGAACGCCATACATTTCTGTCGCTCGAGTGTTCGCTAGCGCGGTTAGTGGTACGGGGCGAAGCGAGTGACCGAGTTCGCCAGAGATAACAAACCGGTTTTTGAAATATTACTGTTGCGCTTTGGTAGCGGGCGGCGGGAAAGTGCAGACAGTATTGTTAAAATTAAATATTAAGGATTTTTTATATTGTTGTGTGTAAAAAGATATCCATATTGCCATAAAATGTATATAATTCATTTATATTTTTATTTCCTCATATTATGTATAAGTATGCCATGTATCATTGGTTTTTAAAATTTACATTAATTGTTATAGACTATTATAATCAGCAATTTAAAAAAAAATACATATTAAAAAATGTTGTTTACACCTGCAGCGTCACTAAGGTCAATATACGAAATTCCTTTCATTCGTGGCGCGTACTTTAGAAAATCCATTTACAGGCATTTACATTTACAGGTGTTATTTTTCATACAAACAGCATCTCTCTGTTTGTCTGTGCTCATTCCACGCAAAAACCACTGAACGGATTTTGATGCGCTTTTCACCATTAAATAGGTACTGATAGGATACTGATTATGTTTAGAAGCTGGGAATTAACAGTATGCTGTCTAATCCGTTAGAGATATTATAAGAAAATGATGTAGGAAATAACTGTAGAATAAAATGATGTACAAAAAAGTCCGCGTTAGCATATCTATCTCTAATAAATAGTATTTGAATCAAATTGTTGTAAAACGATATTGTATGTACTCGTGCGAAGCCGGGGGAGGGAGTTTAACTAACGGAGGGCATATACCTAACTTTTCCAGGAAAGCTCGGTTCACCTACTCTAATACCTACCTGATAAATGAAGCAGTTCTAAGCAACCTGTACATTAACTTTTGCCTAACACTTTAATATACTGCATAAAGGTGGCCACACATTCGTCCAATCCCCGGCGCCGTACGGTTCACCGAAATCGACCACACAGTCGTCCAACTCTTGTAACGAACGATCCGCCTAGATCATCCGGCGGGCGGAATGAGAAATTTTCGGTGTGATGCCGGACCAATGTGTGGCCTACTTAAGTATTTGCTGTTTATTTTTTTTACAAATAAGTGTAGGTATATATTTTTCTACCTAACCTTATTAATTAAAATCACAATCACAAAGCAAACGAAGCAAATGCATTTGTAATATTTGTATCGCATATTCTCTGTAATATTAGGCTTGTCCAATAACCTTTTTTCAAAATTTTTAAATCCTGAATAAGTATTGTTTTTCATGAATAAACCCACAACATAATTGATATCTGTTTCCAAAATATTAATATGAAATATTCTGTTGTATAAAAATACACTTGTAGTTTTATTCACAATCAAAACAGCTCGTACCGTCCGCGTCGCTTGTTCCTTCTTCATTTTCCCATTTTCTTTTGCCAAAGCCACGCGCGATCAGTATTTTATTACTTGGTGGACGAAAGTCACCCCTTGTTACTCTGATTTGTTCTTCCTCTGTTATTTTTAAAGCCAATTTGAAAAATACCTTCCTTTATTACTAATTTATTTAAGCAGGCGTTTCATAAGCACTATTTTGTTTACGAGGTATAAAATCTAGGTATTAAATTATATGAAATGACTCTAAATATTGTTTATTTTTAAGCATAGTTAAGCCAACGTTCACAGAAATGTGCTTGTAGACAATGTTACCTTCTTCAAAATTTTCGTCAGAGTTTTCACTCCTTTTACCGAAGTCGGGTGCTACCATCAAAGTAGTTCTAGGTTTAAACTTCCTTGGTTTCTCATAATGGCTTGCCTCTGTTAAAATTTAGTAATTCAGAAAGAAAATGGTTTTTTTTTTAGTTTTTTTGGGTTTTTCTTTATGACCTATCAATTTAGAATATATATAGAATATAGTATTCAATTTAGAGGATTTTCCTAAAATTTGGGTAAAAAAATCTTATAAAAACTGAATATTTCAAAGCACAATTTTTTAGTTCCGTGCTTTGCAAATACGGATCTTTTTCTCATTTCCACTCTTCATTAAGCATTCAGACATTTAAGCTTAATTTATAGCTCACTTTAGCTCACTTAAAGCTTAAAGTTTTCCTTTAAAGCCGTGAAAAGCTAAGCTTCGATAATTATGAAATATCGTTTTACCTGTGTACATTTCGTCAAAGCTCTCATCGCGCTTACCGAAACCTATAGCGGTCCTCAATTTAGACTTTGGTTTGTATACTGGCAATTCTGTCAAAACATGTGCATTAATTTTAATTTCATAATATATTATTTAGCGGGATACGAGGTTTTTAACCCTATCCTTATCCCAGATTAAAAATGTAGTACTGCTTCTAATAATAGCCTGTGAAGGGACATTGCTTTATGAACCAGTTTCATATTTATATTTTATAGCAAAAGTATACTGGCTAACAATTACTATTGATTTTAAAGAAAGCTCAGAAAATAAATATTTCAGAGGTCGATTGACATTGTATTTTTATCAGAAATCCTCGTTATTTATTTTCTTAGAACAAACAACGTTCAAAAACCACTTATTGAATAGATATTCATGGGAAAATCAATAAATAAATGTAGATGTTATATTAACAAAATTACTTGACTACCTTGAAAAACAAAGGATGAAAGATTGACTAAAAAGGTTTATATGGCAGAAACGAAAGGAAATGCTGGCAGAGGACGACCTAGGTGTACTTTAATTGAACATATAAAAAAATTATTACACGCAATCACCAAGCATTTGTAGGAAAGGTATGATGAATATAAAAGAAATGAAAGAGGCATACCAGGATCGTAACAAATGGCATTCGATTGTCTCTGCCTACCCACCTTAGGATAAAAGGCGTACCTAGCTACTTTTTAGCTTTCTTATTTATCTTATCTAGCGTACTTATTTAGTTTTCAAAAACAATATTTCATCTTTAAAATATTATTTAAAATAACCAGCACTTAACCTTTAAAGTGAAATAAAAACTTATTATTGCATGACAAGGAAAGCACCTTTGACCCAGTTTTCATGGTTTTCCACTTAACAATTCACAATGAAAAGCCCTGAGTATGTATGAACATTGATTTGTGAATAACATACCATTTAATAATATATTAACTACAGGTATTTACGGATCTATTGTCTTTATGAAATATCATGAAAAATATTTTTGTCCATGGTGATAATGGAAACCACACATCTATTGATTTTTTTTACCCAAAATATTGGGGAATGATGGCAGTGACAATTAAACACAAAACTAGAATGCGTTTCACGAAAAACTTCTCTTCGTCCTAAAATATTCCGATTTAGTTTTTTTGTATTTTTACATACGAATTTTACTATTAAATTCTCACCGAATCCAAGCAACGAAGAGATTCGTGAAACCCACTCTACTGCCATTAAATAAAATATCTAAAATATTTTTCAATATATTTCCAAAACAAATTAAATACCGCAACATGTATATGGACATAGAGTTCGTTTAGTCCAAGCTAAGCTTTAACACCTGTATTTTCTTCACCATTTTTGCCTTAAATTGGCAATTTTTAGGCATTTATACCTTCTGGTTCAATTTCAAGATCCCTTTTCCCGAAATCTCTGGCGATACCCACTGACGGACTTTTAAATGTTGGTGTACCTCGGTTAGTTCTATCAGATGAATGGTGTTGTTCAACGTCTCCTTGAAATATGCAATTTCCTTTGAAAAATTATGTACAGTGCGGCAACAAATGTATGATTGATAAATATTTTTTTTAGTTCAGCACTTACTTCTAATTTTAAATTAAAAATATTTTCGACCACATAACAATTTCATCCACAGTGCATCGGAAAACAACCAATAAAAGGAATGTGATCATAAAATAGTTGGGGGGGGGGGGGGGGTTAAGGTTTCGTTGCTGCAGCTACATTTTGTAAATTTAACTCCACTCGTAATAAGAAATAATATAATCGTTTCTAGATTTTCCGAATAAAAATACCGAATTTTATTTTCACCAGTTTGAACATACATCTTTATGTTCTTTGGTCGTACAAATGAGTTTTAGTCATTTATTTATGACTATGATACACTTGTTCGTGGAAATCCAGTCACATTTGCTTTTAGAGAAAGAAATTAAAATGTTGTTTGTGGCAGCCCGCAGGAAAATTCTCTGAATACTTTGAAAAGGATGGTGGCAATCTTTGTGAGCGGATGTTCTAATTTGAGTAGTGTACGTCACCACCAAATATTAAAATCGGAGAATTAGTATTAGTTAAAGTTGATCAGATGTCACTATGTAAGTGGCCACTGGCCAGAGTGGAGCATGTCCACCCCGGCCCGGACGGTGTCATCCGCTGTGTCACTATACGTGCTCAGAGGGGAACTGTTCAGAGACCAGTTAATAAATTGAGTCCTTTACCATATGATACTTAATGAAGGTTGATAGGACTTCTTATTAGTTTGTAGTCGTGTTTCGTAAACAGTTAATTTTATTTGCTTTTATAGGATTTAATTTTGTTACTTTGTTAGTTAGATATTGTGTTACTATATATAATTTTAATCATATTGTAACTAGGATTTTAATTTCTTGTAGTTCGTAACTACCTTGATAGAGTTAAGTTTGCAATTTATGTTTTTTAGCTTAAGCTAGGATTAGCTCCTCCTTAGTGATTCATTATCACTATAATAGGTAGTGAATTAGATGTTAATTGTTAGGATCCTTGTACCTCCTAACTTGGTCATTCCTATCTCCATAGTTCATATGGTTCGTAACCACTCCTTTCTACTACCTTTTCTCGTGGAAACCATCACGATGGTTTCGGTGGGGGGTGTGTTCGGGCCTTTGGCTTGAAATGGTGGCGCTTACCCGCGCGTTTGAATTACGCGCGTTTAGGGCGTCGCGCGCGGGTCAACATGTGAACCCCGCGCTCTACGGACAGAACGAAAAGAAAGGTGGTCGAATACGCGGCTCCGTGAGTCGCGCAGCATTTTAATTATTTCGATGTCGGCCGTTTAACTAGAACATTATCAGTAACTTAGTCGTGTCAGTGCATGTGTATGGTGACAATCACAAAAGACCATCAGGAACGTTTCCTGGACTGCCTCTGAAAGCGACGTCCTGCCGTGCAGGTTCGAGTATCAAGGTGAGTGCCCATTGTTTTGCCAGATCCAGCCGAAGTCTTCGAAACCCCAATTTCCACGAATAAATTCCCTTCCAATCTATCGAAATCCATATAACCGTTTTTACCCCCAATACAGTCCACTGCTTCCAAAAGGGTCCTAACAAATAACGAACAGGCGGAATCATCAAAACCCTGATGGAGCCATTTTGAAAAAAAAAATAGAATAGAAATAGTATTTAATACATACGCTCAGAGCGAGATGGAGGTCTGTCCCGTTTGCCGAAGCCCCTCGCTGTCATCATTTCAACATTTTTGAAGCCCCTAGTAGGTCTCTGCTGCTTCACTCTTCCCATCCTGTCAGGTGCTGCTGCTGCGAGACAAATGAATACCGCCAACGCCAGAGCTAATTGAAGTGAGATGTTCATTTCTGTGAAAAAAAAGAAGAAAAAATTTGCATTAGTTATCCCAATTCTTGAGGAAGGTTATAGCCTATTAACATCACGCCACGACCCAAAAGAGCTGAACACCATGAACGCGGGTGCAACCACAAGGCATAGCTAGTTATAAATAAAGAAATAAAGTTTTTAAGTTTGGGGGTAATCTCTTAAATTACAGAACCTGAGTAATGTAGGCTATTTTTTTTAGAATATATCCACGGGCTAAGCCGGAGGCAGAAAGCTATAATATTATAGGGCGTTTGTATTAGCGTGTCCCAAGTCCCGAACCGTAAAGTGTTACGATGTTCCATAGTATAGTTATTTGTTCAACAAGTGAGCAAAGTTATTTTTTGATGAGAGTGCTGATTTTAAATCACGAACTAGCGAAGTTGGCTATAATGTAGACTACTGAGCACAGTGAGTGATTTAAAGGTACGAGACAAAAAAAATTTGCTCTCGTGTGAAACATACAACTTTTCACCTATACCAGCGAAAAAAGTGTTATAGATTATAGGTAAGAAAAACAACATTTAATTGCGTTCGAAAACTGCACTGCTTGTGTTCGAAATTCGAATCACTTTTACTCGCGCTCGCAAAAAAAAAGCGATTTTGCTGCGAGTGTTTACGCACCAAAAGCGCCCTTTTCGTGCTGGAGACGTGAATAATATGTATATGATTTTTAAATAATTTGTATGGGATAAACTATTCCCAATTTCTCTGTAAATAATCCACCTGTGTCACTGTAACTCCGCATATAGTCTAAGTTACTTATTCAATATTATATTTATTTTGTCAATTGGTTTTACTGAATAGGAAATAATATATGAGTGCTAAAATAAAGGATTATTTTGCACCCGTCATCTTTTTCATAATCTATCAAGAAGTTCTTATTGGTAGCTTATTGAAAATTCAAATCAATTGAAAAGGCAGGTAACTCAGGAAACCTTAAGTATTAGAATGCGCATATAAAAGACCTAATCCAATATATCTATGTGTACATACTCAGATTATCCCAGATAATTTCCATAAAAGGCTTCTTTCAGACTTCCTGTTTAACAAAGAATGCTTTTAGAAGAAAATTTACTTCATTTTATTTGAATTGCATGTGGTTTAGTGTTTGAACTTTTTAATAGGGGTTTTCTGCTTCGATTTTTAATCTATTTTTAAATGCTTTGAAATTTACCCGTTTAGAAAATAAAGCAACACAAAAGTTCAAAAGATTTTCGAGAGTTCGTTATTTCTTTAATCATGTGAGGTATCCCATGATACAAAGATTCAACCGCTTCCTCTTTTAATTTATTCCCTATTTGGGAAATTTGTATAATAATGAAAAATTTACTTGAAATTATAAAGAAATAAGATTATTTTCAGGTGCTTTTTAATTTTGCTGCGTGTTTTTTAACTGGGGCGGAAATCTATAGTCACAAATAAATAAATAAAACTGTGTACAACCACAGAAGATTATAATGAACCTAGAAGGTACTACAAGTTAATATATTTGTATGAAAACCGGTGTAACTAAATTGTTGTGCAGGAATGAGAATATTATGAAAAACTAGTTTAGTATATTATGCTATAATCTTTAGACAAATTTTATTTGGGCTCATCTTTGCACTTTTGCCTACATTTCCGGGGTAATTCTGAAAATGTGTGGAAATCATAATATAATTGTATATGCTACAGCGCATATGTGTGGTTACGCGTAACGCCCACTTGATACTTCTATAGTTATTTATAATGTTCTGTAGGTACAACCTACACTTTATGAGATTATTCTCTGTTTACCTGAGTAACTTGGAATATGTATATATTTTATATAAGTTTCTGTTTAAAATTTACATGAATGTGACGTCACTTCCCGTTTGCGATCACGTGATTAAACATTCATTTAGATATTAAAAAGATATATTTATTAAATAAATAAATGGAATATTTGAAGTATGTGTATATATAGTGAAATAATAAATAATTTATAGGTATACATTTTGTATGTGCACGACAATTTTAATACAAATAAATAAACATTGTTTTTACTCGTACATTTAAAATCCCTCCGGGCCTGTGGTAGGCATAATTATATTTCCATTTCAATTTCATAAAATAATCTATACTAAAAAAATACTGAAGATCTTTGGAACTACCAGTCGGATTTGTAAAAATATTTTTGCATTTGATAGCCCATTTCTTGAGGAAGGTTATAGGCTATATAACATCACGCTACCTACCCTAAGGGAGTTAAATGGGGTGTAAACGTATTCCTAAAACAATGCGTACGAAGTCGCGGGCAACTAGCTATTCTTATATACGTAAAAAGCAGTATATTTTGAGTAAAGGATTATTTTTACTGTATCGTTAAAGTGACAGAAAAGTGAAAGAAAGTGACAGAAGCAAAATGATAATTTTGCAATTTTTCTATTTAAATTAGAGAAAATTTTAAAATAGCCAAAGATTTTGTACCGTCATTTTTCAGGTATTATATACCCAGTAAGTGCGGTCGGAGATGATTTATGGTTTATGATATTTTGTCACCTAAAAAGTTTTATGAGTATCTGTCCCTACCCTTTTCCTGTAATAGAGTTTTCTCTAAGGGTATTTTTTAAAGGTTGTCACAATCTAACCGATGAATCTACCTATAGGAAGAGTATTCTATTAAAAACCCCATCGTAAGTAAGTATAGTTAAGCATTAAATTAGTGTTATTAAAATTTATACTCAGACCAACTCAATCAAACGTACTCACTAACAGCATGAGTGAATTAAATCGGCCAAAAAGTTAGCGCCAGCACGCTTTTGTGGCATATA